>VXAD01013251.1:842300-1019134 GCA_013399195.1 Dicrurus megarhynchus | reverse complement strand
CCCCCCCCCCCCCCACACCCCCACCATGTGCACTTTGTTACAGAATCAAATGAAAATTTAAGAAGGAGATTTTGAATAAAAATGTTCAGAACTGCCTCTGAAAGCTCATAAACAAAGACATTCTTTGGCACTCTCCATATCATTAAAGCCCCCTGACACCAACGTTCCAGGTAAAGAATGCTTTCTGGAGCAGTTAGAAAAGCTTGGTGAGAAAAATTAATCCTATGCATTTATTTTTCTCAGGAAATCTCAAATGTACACAGAAGGCAACTCCATTCCATAGGTCTGAATCACCTCTGCCACAGACCACACGTGGTCATTCTCCCAGTGCACACACGTCTGCCCTAGGCTTGTGAGAACACTCAGGTTGGAGGGGGACTTCAGAAAGGCATCTTGTGTGTTACACAGTCCAGTCCTTTCTTCCAGACTGTGTGATGAGGTATTCACCAGAATTAATGGAGCAACTGTGCAGGGCAAGTTCTCCTACTCTTAGTTTCCAGTAGTAAGAGCTGTGAAATGGCAGCAGAGCCTGCAGATCTGAAGCGTAGTCTGGGGAGTCTCCTTCTGATGACTTGCAAGAAGTCAGTGCAGTCTGACTTGCTGTCTTAGGTATCTGGAGTTGAAAGGCAACCAAATCTGCTGCTTTGCAGGAATGTCTCTGTTGAAAGATGAGTTCTTGTCATATTCCGAGACTTTCTAAGAAAAGGATGGATGCTGTCCTCTATTGCTAAGTGATGAAGATAATTAGTAAGTCTATAAAGTTAAACCCTAACCAATTCAGTTTGTTCTCCATCTCAACATGAAGGCCAGATACTTTCTGTTTCTGAACTGACAGCTTTACATGATGAAAGAAATGTTAATATCTAAAGGCTTAAAACCCCCAGGCACCTAAAGAGGATGAACTCTGGAATATTTTTTTTTGTTTAAGAAATTAAAAGAAAACAGACTGAAGGGGTTCCATCCAAACCAAAATTACAGGTTTTGAAGTATTTGCAAGAAATAACCATCCCACTGCCTGGAGACCTGGCAACGTCAAACCCATGTTTGTGAGGGTGGGGGTGAAACAATGCTGCCTCCTCCTGTGAGGCCTGGCTGTTAAAAGAGGTTTGGAACCACTGATGGAGACAACTTGGAAACGTGGTAGGATATGGGGATTTTGATGATGAAATGAAAAACCTCCCACAGTTCTTTCTGATCCTTATTGTACAGTAGTTCACTTATAATCGAGGTTTTAATAGAAGAAGGTGAGTTTTTTCCTGCTCTTAATAAAATTGTAGACATTTCCTCATAAAAATAAAAAACAACAAAGCAAACAGAACAGTTTTATCATCACACAGTGAAATAATTCTGTTTAACTTTCTATAGGGCTGGCCTTTGCTGTTCTGTCTTCAGTCCATCCAGTTTTTGGTTTATATGGATCTTTCTTCCCTGTCATTGTCTATGCCATATTTGGAATGGGACGTCACGTTGCAACAGGTAAGTGTCTGTTTGTTAAAATAATTTTCAGAAATTAGGAACTGGATACTGAAATTTAATGTTGTTTAAAGGTCAATGGAAGGAAAATTATCTATGATTAAACAGAAATAAGATGGTTTTTTGCTTCTCTTTACAACTATTTTTTTTCACTCTAAGTACTTTAAAGAGCCTCATTAAGAATATATTGGAGTTACTCCATATATTGGAGTTACTCCTGCCATTATAATTTACTATTGCACTGACACTTCCTTTGTAAATATTTACTAAGAGCTTTTGTATTTTAACTCTGCTTCAGAAATCTGCTTCAGGCTAAGAGTTTAACAAAGGGCTCTGCCAACAAGATGTATGCAAATGGAAATGAAAAAGGTTTGGCTGCATCTTAAACCGTAGAAAACACACATTGCTTCTCACCTATCTAAAACACAAATCCTGCATTTCTCAGGGGAAAAAAACACAAAAAACCTACTTTCTGAGCCCATTACCTGCCACTGTATTAAAGCCAGAGACTCTCCCAATGAGGACTCTTGTCGTCTGGCAGAGTTTGGTAGATAGTGAAAGGTGCTGCCTGGCTACTCTGCTGGTAGTTATGAGTTACAGGTTTACCCTCAGCAGAGCCTCAGCAGCTGGAGAATTGAATGCTTTTGTTCTCCTAACAGGTTGATGAATGTTCTGTTTCTGAGCCCAAAGAAATCAAATTGTGGAGGGAAGCTGGAAATACTACTCATTAGATTGAACCCCAAATTCTTTGCTGTGCAGAAGTGGGCACTTGATGGCCCTTGAAGTTTGCAAGAAGGATGAGATAGGTCCAGTAGCAATACACAGCATGACTGGGTAAAGGGAACCTGTGGCTGTCAGAAGATTGAAGCAGGGAGGAGGTATCTCTTTCTTGAAGAAGAGAAAATCTCCTGAAAGGAGAAAAGATGGTTCTGGGTAATCACACTCAAAATGAACTCTGCAGAGTGTGATTGCACAAGTGTATGCAATGTTTAAGTGAGAAGATAGCAATACATTTTAAGCACCCTTTTTAATCAAAAATATTCAGTTAAATTATAAAAAGTAAAATTCCAAACAGCTATAAATTGTCTTAGAGAAAAAGGAGAGCTGAAAGTTTGTATTCCCTTGATGCACAGAAAGTATTTGAGCCTTTTGATATCCAAAAAGGATCTGTGGATGTGTTAGTGTCTTAATATGTAATGAGTAAGGGACTGTACTCAACTGATGTTAAAAGGGAAGAATTCCAAAAAAAGGTGAAAATTTAGAATCTGGAAAATGAATCTTACTCTTGAATAGAGATAGATTAGTATACTCATTAAAACTTTAGCCTATATTAAAAAGTTGTTTCAAAACTGAAAAATTTAACAGTGTATTGTCAGAAGTTTGTTGGTGTAAGATTATTAGGAAGACAAGAATGCATCATATGTAGTAAAGTAGATAAGTAAGCATCTGGCTGACATAAATTCTAGCAATGAAAACAGATGATAAAATAGGTAAGCACAAGATCTTAAGCCTGATGTTTTATACTGTTCAGAAAATGACTTGCTGAGTTCCACAGCTTCATGTCCACAGATTTCTGCATGGTCCTTGGTGTGGAAACCTGTTCCATTCATAGGTGTCTACTTCAAAATTTAATCTCAATCAAAAAAAGGTAACAAGACGGTTTTCTTGCATTCATGGAATTTTTTTAAAATTAATAAATTTGTGTGACGTATGTTGTTGGTCCTTTCAGTAGAAAGGTCTCATGCACTTGTTCCACCAACCTCAGCTAAGGCATCATGGTGTGTAGCTGAGTGTGTAGGAGCTATACTGCCTGCCTCAAATGCTCCATAATTCCTTATGTACATCGGAGACAATCTCTTCACTTACCAGAATTTTCTGTAAGATCTGTGATGCTCTCCATATGCACACAGGCTGTAAAAGTGCCCTTTGTTAGTGAAGGCAGTCATGTTAATATGAAATGGAAAATCCATCAATGGCCCTGTTCTGTCAACTTTTATTCACTTGAAATGCCTCTTCCTTGAAATAGCTGATCTACTTCAAAACATTTCCCACCTGAGCAACAAACACCTACACCTTTTTTATGATTTTTTAAAATATAATTGATTTAGAACCATCCTGTCAGACAGCTTTGTCTGCCATAATAACACATACAAGTCTTTGATTTAAGATAGAATTTTATGTAAGCTCTTTTCAAATTTAATTTTATGTAAACTGTCTTGGGGGGGGGGGCAGGGGGGCTAAGTAAAAATAAGAGAACAGCCAAAAGGAAAAAAAAGAGCAATCTGAAAAGCAAAATAGTTAAAACTATCCTGAGTGTTGCTTGAAGAAAATGTATTTTAGGCCTAGATAAAAAAAGGGAATGTGATCAAAAAAACCATCCCTTCATGGTTCAATGGCAAAATTAAAGGGACTATCATGGGTAACAGTTTGGCACTTGAAAAATGGAAAGCTTGGCTAAATGAGGTGGGAGGGAAAGCCATGAAATGTGACAGGTCAAACATATGCAGGAGTATTAAAAGGTTAAAAGAATTTGAAGAATTCCACAGAGACTATGATCAAACTGATAGTTAAAGTTTCTATAAGTACACCAAAATCAGGACAATGAGAAGTAAACCAATAGGACACCTTTCTGACAATGGGTAACAGGGATATTCTGTGGCAAGGCCACAGGATTATCAAGTTGCCAGTATAATTTTGCAGAGTAGTTAGAAGGTCTCTGCAGGGAATCCTGGGAACTGCAGACCTGTTGATCATAAAAATAAAAATACTGAATCATAGAATCTTACAACCATAGAATGGCCAGGGTTGGAAGGAACCTTAAAGATCCAACCCCTCTGCCATGGTCAGGGACACCTTCCACTAGATCAAGTTGCTCAGAGCCCCATCCAACCTGGCCTTGAACACTTCCAGGGATGGGACAAAAAACATATATATGTAATCAGACCCTGCTGGAGAGGAGTTAATGTGACTTCTGTAAAGGAAAATCCTACCTCACTACGTCCTAGACTACTGTATGAACGTCAACAAGCACATGGAGAAGGGATATACTTTGAATATAAGATATCAGAATGGTCAAACAGCTACTGATAAGGTTCCACAGCAAAGGTTACTAAAGAAACTAAGTTGCCCTTGTGATAGAAGAAAAGAAAGTCCTTTTATTAATTATTAGCAGGTTGAAGGATATGAAGCAAAAGGCTAGACCTCATGGTCATTTTCCAGGGTGGTGGTATACCTGGTGGGTTCCTGAGGAATTCATGCTGTGAGGTTTACTCTGTGAAGGCCAAGGTGAAGGTAGTACTGTGTCCACCAGGTCCTGCAGCAGTAGAAAAAAGGTGAGTTCAAAGAGAACTCGCTTTAAAAGACTTTTAAAGTCTAGATTAAAGAGAACAGTACAGCAGATGGTGAACTTCTGGAACCTGCTCTCAGAGGACACCGTGGAGGGAGAAATTACAAGCAGGTTCAGACAAACCTTTGACAAATTCATGAATTCTAGTCCACAAACAAAATCAAAAAAGGCCAGCTAAAGAAGCACTTCTCTATCACAACAGCTATGGATGCTGGCAATAAGGGCAATGGCCTGCAGAAAATGGCCAGGCTTGTGTGCTTTCCCCGGGTAACACCTCTGATTGTCACAGCTGGAGGCAGAGTACTGGGCAAGATGGGTCATTGGTCTGACACAGCAAGACAGTTCTTATGCTCTAATAGCTCTGCATATTTGTGTCTTTCACTTCTGAATTGTCATCCTCATTTATCTTTGTTTACCTCTCTCAGCAAATAAATGTTTTTCTCATAATTTTTCTCCATTTATTAGAGTGCTAGGTACTATTTAATGGGCTAGTTGCTATCTGTACAGTGGGAATTAATTGCTGTAGAAATTTGAATGGTGAACACTTGGGATTCTCAGATAAATAGCTGCTTGATCATATCCAGGGTGAGTTAAAAGCATTTCTGATAACTTGAAATCATTGTAAATTGTTGTATTTGAATCTCTTTTGTAAACCTGTCTAAACAAATGTGCTAAAAAAAAGGATTTATATTTAATTTGCCTGTACAAATGGTATTTTATGGGAAGAAATGTGAGTTACATAGAAAAATTACCTTAAAATTGTTCTTATGATGACAGGAATGTACAAAATGGCACTTTCACTCATAATGGCCATTTTGAAAAAGAGACCATGAGTGATGAGTACAGACAGATATACAATTATTGGTGATTAATGAATGGCTTTTTTTGCAGGAACTTTTGCTTTAACTTCCTTAATATCTGCCAATGCAGTTGAGCGCCTTGTTCCTTCAGTCAGAACTAATTTCACTGCAAACAATAATTCCGGAATTTTGGGTTTGTCGGAATTTGAAATGCAGAGGATTGGAGTTGCAGCAGCAGTTTCATTTCTAGGAGGAATCATTCAGGTTGGTGGTGATCACATTTTCTGTATGCTACTGATGTTCTGCCTTTGCAACAGCTGCGACATTCGAAATACTTTTTTTACTTCTCTGAGAAGAACTAGTGAAAACATCTGGTTCAATGGTCATAAATGATGAAATTAATGTTCTTTAAGAATTTGCTACTCCTTTGTTGAGATGTAGTAATTATCTGTATACATGCTCCTAATGTGTTTCAATATGAAGCAAAACCACATTCAGTCAGCTCTAATATAATACTCACTTGAAGTTGGTGTTCCTTTCCTTGTCCTTCAGAAACAAACATGAATCAGCTCCTGGTAAGCACTGACATATTCCTGAGGCTTTCTGTTGCCCTTGGCTTGAAAAGAAATACTATACAATATCCAATAATTAAAAACAGTAGGGAAAACTTTAAATTCTCTTTAGAGTTCACACACCCATCATTAAAGTGAAATAGTAAAACAGATGTCTTCAAATGATTCTCTAAAGTTTATTCAAATGATCAGAGGTCTTTTAAATTTCTTCTTTTTTCTTATTCTGGCCACAAGGGCCAAGTTCCTTTATCCATTGCCAGTTGCTTAGGTCTTCAAAGAAGGCTTCCCTCTTTCCTTGTAAATATTGAAATAGAAGAAATGTTCCAGCATGCAATATTGCAACACCTCCTGGGTACCTGGGCTCCTGAAAGAAACCCAGACCCCTCCACTTGGTGCTTTGGATCTCTCTACTGTGCAGAGGAGGAACAAAGGAGCCCATAACGGGATCTTCAGTAGCCTGTGTGCTTGGCAGGAACTGGGGCATACACTTAATGTTAGTCACTAGGAACTATCAAGAAGTATTGTTATTTCTGTTGCATTTTTATAATTCTTTTATTGGTTTATGACCAGGATTCTTTTATTGGATTGTGGCTTGGGGTGGGAGCATGAGGGACAGCCTACAAACACAGAAAGCAGAGCTGATGCAGATTGTGCCTGGCTGTCCCAGTGCACCAGTACGTGAAGCACAGCACCGCATCTCATGCAGGGTGCTTGCAACAGCAGAGCATGAATGGAGCTCATCATGCAGCATTCCTGTGCTCGCAGCTTGGAAATCTCCTACATCATCCCCAGAGAGGCCAAAATGCCTCACATGGGAAGTTGGAGCTTGCATTCATTTGATCTCACTTCAAAATCCAATGCAGAAATTATTTTGCTTGGTGGCTGTAGAATCCCATTAGATGTGTAAATCCTCTAGACCTCTTAATCTTTCATCCTGAAAAGTTCTGCTTTTTCATATGCCTTCAGTTGCGTCATCTGATTTATCTCAGCCTATGTCCTGTTTAATCCTGACTGGAATGAGAAGAACTAGTAAATCCTCCCTGCATCTTCAGAGCAGGTCTGGTAGGGAACTGTGCCACCTGCATGGACTCCTCTCCCAGGTCAACAATGTCACTTGCAATAGAATCATACTAACACAGCTGGTGCTTGTCGTGCTGCCACTTTCCTTTCTGTGCATTTAATGGTTGGAGACCAGAGTAAAATACTTATTTCCTAAATAAGTGCCTTTAAGCTATTGATACTGCGATTTGCAGCTGAAAGTCGGGATCAAGGCTAAGATGAAACTTTGCCATCTTCCCAGGTGCTGCTAATCTATGTGGGAATCAATGTTTCTCATCATGATTCCAGTCTCCCAACTAACAGTTGCTGCAAACCCCAGATAAGGTGACAGGGCACATTGTGCTCTTATTGGAGAGCTAAGTCTGTCACCTTCTTCTATTTATCAGATTAGATTAGAAATTAATTAATGGCCTGGAGTTAATGTATATTCTGGGACAGGAAGAATTTGAGGCAACAGCTTTTCACTGAAGACATCCTGAAATACAAAAAGAAGTTGTATTTTCAGTGTGGTTGGTGTTTGGGATGGTACTGCTCCAGAGAGGGAGCAAACCTGGGTTATGTTATAAGACTTAAATTTTTCTGAAAAACAGTCAAAATGCAGTTCTCTAATCGGCCACTAATTGCACAAAAACAACGGATGCTGTGACTAATCCATACCTTGGGCAGCCACCACATGAAGGATGAAAAGTCCTTGCCAAGACAGCTCTTTTGTTCTTGGGAAGAGTAGGTAAAGAGCTGAACACCCTTGGCCTAAAAAGCAATTTGATACTTTTTTTCCAGTAGCCTGGCTAAGTACTCTAAACAGCAAATAATGTTATAAAACAAGGGAAAACATACAAAATAGTGAGTAATGGAGGGAAGACAGGGGAGAGATGCTTTTGAGATGAACTGCTGTTGGCCAGTTTGTGTTTAGCACAGACCACAATGGTGCATCTGTGTGTGAGGCAAACTCTGAGCAGGCCCTGCGAATCGCAGTGCCATCCAGACATGAAATAAATTAGAACTGTTTTCTCGCCATAAGACAAGAATAGGTAGAGCTTACCAGAATTGAAATTTGGGGCTTAGCTGCTTAAGTTTTTCTTAAGTAATAAATTTCAGAGTCCTAAACTACTTCTGAAATTTTGTTTGAGGAAGTGTTCACAAAAGCAGAAAGATATTTAGTTATCTTAAGGGGCATTCTGATGAAGATAAATAGAAAATAAGTAAACATAAAATAAAAACTGTAATTACCAAAAGCATTTAATATAATGCTTTCATTATTTCATTTTTAAAAGCAGAATGGAAGGCATAATGAAGATTTTTTTTAATGTTTGTGTAGCTGCTACTCTATAAAGATAAACAGGGCATGGAAAACAAATCAAGTTAATAGAATTCTTCCCTGATATTAAATACCTCAGAGGTATTGGTGGGGAGAGAAAATGATGGAACATAACAGATACCTGTGGAGGAATTTTGTAATTAAAATTGGATAGTGCCTTTACAACATTAAAAAAATCCTCAAAAGAGCTTTTGGGTAAGATTTTTTTTTTCCCTATTAGTATATTATATGTGCAAGACTACTCGCATAAATATGTGTGCCTCTAAAAAGTTCTCAGCATACTAAACTGAAATTCAAGATTAAGGTTTGCTGAATTAATAGAGGAAAGCTCCTTTCAGATCAAACTGAGAAAAAAAATTTTACCCTAGGAAAAAAGCTTTATTCTCTTAAGACCACAGTGCTATAGCTATATAGGCTACTCTTTGGTAAATGAGAAATAGCTGCTGATTGCATTCCAGTCTTGTAACATTTTTATTGGTACGATTTTCATCTACTGTATTTTAAAAACTAACATAATTAGTTGCTGATATACAGTGTTGGAAATAAAAATATTTCTGGTTTTCAGGAGAACAAATTTACACAGTCTATTATCAATTTGCTTAATAATGAAGGAGCACATTTGAATAAGAAGGGTGTTTTTGTAAGGCAATATTCTTGTCCAAATCTCTATTTCCCTGTGGGAAAAATGATACTGCACTATTCTATGTCACACATAGCTCTGCAGGTAATTATGAGTCTATTATACAGTGATAACCAGGAAAAAAGTTCATTTTTATTTTACAGTGGAAATACCTTCTTGCAGGCTCATATTCTGTATCTTGAAATCTACAAGTAGGCTGGGTGGGAGTTCTGGTTCCCACAATTATGGTAGAGCAAACCATGTGTTAGTACAGAAAGAATATAGAAAAGACTTTTTCAGGTCCTGGAATGAGGAAAGTTCACTCTGCACACCATCAGAAGCTACCAGACACCCTCAAGCCACCCAGAATGAACATAAGAGCTTCAACTCAGAAGACCAAAAGCTACTGATCTACCAGTTAGATGTCTATTGAAACAGGCTCCATAGATGTCTTCACTTTTGCAACCTTTGATTTTGAGATAACCAATAAAATGTACTAACTGAGAGGCTCACAGTCTGTACTGTTTCCCTCCAAGAGATGTTCCCCACGTCTGACCTCATCTACCCAGCCCATGTAGCAAATGATCAGAAAGGGCACCTTTGTTCGCTGTAACAGTGAAAAAACCCCTTCCAGTACAGTGGAGTTTTGAGGGGCTTAAAATTCATTCTCCAAAACTGAATCTGTGCAGAAGGTAACGTGATATCAGTCTTTCAATTTCTGTGGACAGAAAGTTTGACATTAGTGATTTCCAAAGAGCTGCTAAGTGATAAAAATTTTACTGGCCATGAAGTTAAATTGACTACATGTTGAATGGAATTTTAATAATAATAATAAACTGAGCGTGTTGTCATGGGAAGAAAGTATTGAAAGTGGACAAGAACCAAAGGTTCTGAATTAATGAACATAGAGGGCTTTGCTTTTTGCAATTGCTCATTTTTCTTCTCCTGGCTAAATTCCCATTCTCTTCTACTTGTCAGAGTAAAATTATGGAATCGTAAAGACAGCTGCAAGAAAAGGTTCCCTTAGTATTATCTTTCTTCCAATTTGAAACTCACTTCTTTTCTTCTACTGTTTTTTTTCTAGAAATCACACCTTCCACCAGTTCTATCTAATCAGTTCATTGTATACCTTGTTTCTGTGATCTTTTCTCCTTTACTGTGCATTAACTCAAGGCTGCTTTCCCTCATTTTCTCTTTTTTTTTTCCCTTCTCTGAAAGGTCTTGGTTTTACATGAATTTATTCAAGAATGTACACCTGGTGAAAGCAAAATTCATGTCAAGAAATTTACTTCTTAATGAGCCTTTTTTCATGGTGTTATGTACTGAAAATGCCACAGAAATAAACAATAGCCAAGTGCCTTTCAAACCATTTTTATACTGTGCATGTCCTTTCCCTGAAATATGCTTTTATCCTCTAGGAACTAAGTTTTTAAAAATTAAAAATTCTGAATACAATTCTAAAATATGTGAAAACTTTGTTTATTTTACACTTCAAGAAAATCCCAGTATTACTACAAATAATGAAAAGAGAAAAATATTTGCCTTTTTTTTTTTTTAATTTTCTGTTCTAGCACTTCACTGTCACTTTTCTCTGTAATTTGTCTGCATCAGGAAGGAAGAGAAATCATACAATATACCAGAAAATAAAGTGGAAGACCTGCAAAAATGAGCATCACAACCATAGCCGAGATAAAGCAGATTGTTAGGCATTTCTTTAAGAATATTGAACTTTCTACATTTTGGTCAGTGTTACTGGGTGAAAGATTTTATGACATAATGCAATGTAACGCAGTTGTGTGGTGTCAGCTTAGCTCAGTTTCAAATGGTGTTTATTCAAAATGCAGCGGCAGCCAAGCTTACATGGCTGTTGCCCAGCATGGAGGGTTAATTGCGGAATCAATCTGGGCCTGTGTAATTTTAAGTATATCTGTCAAGAAAACTCACATGGAATTAGATTTGGGAGGCTTGTTTCAAAACTTTTTGCCTCCTCATGATCTAAGCAGTTTCTGTACATTACTCATGTTGCAAGGGCAACAGGAAGTTCCCATACCAGCTTATGCTGAAAAGTACAACCTCCACCCAGGATGTTTTCTGCTCTGGTTGCTTCACTGTTAGACCTTCTCCATGGAAGATGTATGGGTGCACATCATATTTATTTAACTATCATGTAAATAAAGAGTAGGATGTTCATGATGATGAAGAACTGTCTTTGTTTCTGGAAGTCCTGAGCTACCTTCTTCAGTAAGGAGGGGGGACCAAGTGTAGTCAGTTTCTTGTTTAACTGAGTGGCTACTGAAACTGTCCAACTGAAACCATACTCATGGTTTGCATGTATTTTACATAGCCTACGGTTACAAGCAACCAATAAAAACTATATTTGAAACGTGATCTTTTAGTTAGTACCTGTGAAGCATCCTCTTAAAATGATGAAGATTAAAAAAAAAAAAGTAAAAAACCAAAAAGTAGATGCTGAAATTTCTAAGTTCAGCAATCGTTTTCCTGTAACTCACAATAATAACTTTCTCTGAAATGCTAATAGTAACTAATACTTCTTTGTGATATTATGCAGTGCACAGCATTGTCTTTGCGGATCTGATTCCACAGCTAAATAAACATCCAATTTTCTGGAAGCTAAGCTATTACACAGTTAGAAATTTCACATTCAGACAATAGAAACTGATCTTAGAAAACAAACAAAAATTCACTAGGGAAGGGAGAATTTAATTCTTATTGAACTTTGCTACTGTGAACAATGTTTTAAATATATTAGTAGGCACACTGTTAGAACAAACAGCTAAACAAAATATCTGAAATTTGTAATTATCAGTTATAGGCCTGACTAACTAAATTACTACTTACTGATGGTATACAGTAATTATCATTATTGGAGTCCAATCTTGAACAGCAATCAATGTTCCAATTGCTCATAGTACAGAGCAATTTACATGCTGTTAGTGGGAAATAGAAGAAAAATCTCGGATTTAATCTCTCAAATAGAAGAGGAAATTGCTCACTAGAGATTTTGTAATAAATTAAAAGCCACTTATTTTGGTATTTTTGTTTCTTTTGTGGTACTACGCTCAAAGCTCACTGCATACAGGTGAGTTTTATGGTGAAAAAAATGAATAGTTTTCCGGCATAAAGAATGATTACATCTGAAAATGATACTTTTAGCTTCAGAACAAAGCAAAACAAAGAAAGCAAGGGAGACTGTAATATATTCCAAAATCATGATATTTAGTATGGTAAACACCAAATGAACCTCTATGAAAGTATTGTAACAAACAACAGTGTGCCAAGAGCATGCAACTTTTCAGGCAGAAGAACAGCAAATGCAAAAGACCATTAGAAGTAAGAAACTGCAAAACTCATTGTAAGGGGAGATAATGTCAATGTAACTTAATGTGGATCAGAAAAGCATTAAGAGTTATGTAAACCACGGTAGCAGCTGTATTCTTTGTTGAAAGAATTAAGAGTTGTCAAATCTCATACTTCAGAGGGAAAGAATGTTTGAAGTCCAGGATAAGGGGAGAAAACAGTTGAACACAATAATACTTTGTCCTGTATTCCTATGAAGCACCTACAGTAGTTGTAGATTCTGCTGTTGTTTAAATTCCTGGACTAAAGGTCTTACCACAAGAGTCTCCATAGCACCTCATAGTTGAAATTACTGATGTTGGGAATCCTGATAGTGACATGATGGCAATCAGTAAGTTGGATCAAGATACGGCCCTTGGCCCACTTAGGCTGGATAGCAGTGGAGCAGGAATGAGTCTTAACTTAGAACCAGCCTCACTTTTTGAGTTGTTGTACTTCATGTTGCAGTGTTGGGTTGATGTTTTTATGGTGTTTATTGTGCTCATGTATTTCAGCAGGAGAGAATACTAAGTTTCTTTGAGTCTGCTTTTGTTACTAAGCCAGTGTTAGAGTCTGGTAAACTAGTGAGTAAAATAGTGCAGGTAAACCCACAGAACTTCAGTGGGTTCCGTCTCCAGCTATATTTGTCCTTCAAAGGACTTTTGCTTTTTATCTTTGACTCATTTATCTTATAATTTATTAAAAGGACTCTGGCTCATTGTCTTATCACCAAGAAGCTGCATTTATAATTGCTGATTCTCCTGCCTTTGCCTTCTAGGTAGCGATGTTTATGCTGCAGTTGGGCAGTGCCACTTTCTTGTTAACAGAACCTGTGATAAGCGCGATGACAACAGGAGCAGCTACACATGTTGTGACTTCACAAGTGAAGTATCTGCTGGGAATGAAGATGCCATATATCTCGGGACCACTGGCGTTCTTTCATGTGAGTTCAGTGGAAGAGATGGGTTACTTCATTAGCTATCATATTATTAAATAACTATGCTATTTGTCTCTGTGTAAGAGTAAGGAATTTGTTATGCACGTGTGTGAATGAACAGAAGATGAACCTTCATCTTGCTTTGACTGTTTGCAAGAAGAGATTTGGAAAACTTGATAGAGAACTAGCAGGAATGGGCACGGTATTTAATTAAAAATATATGTGTTAGGGCATCAATAATTCCACTTATTATTCTGAGCCATTATACACTCATATAGGGAGGGTAATCTCTTTCTGGATCAGCATGTGGAAAGAATATAAATATAAATTTAAACATCTTTTCTTCATATGCTGTTGAATGAAATCTGACCATGATTGTGGTAAAAGGAAAATGATCCATGATTTGTGCATCTCCTATGCAAAAATTACTCTAGATATGTTGTTTATTACTTTATGACATGATACTACTGTGCCATAAACATGGCAAGTGGACAGCCTTAAGGTAATTTTTATAAAACGCATGCATCATTTCATACAGTATTGTTGCAAAAGAGGGGTTAGGCAGCTTAAAGAATCACCACTGGCAAAAAGCAGGTATGAGCTTAATATGAACTTATGAAAGTGCGACTCTAACACAGTTCAGTGGCAAGGTACACTCTCTTACTTACTCCAAGGATGAAGCATTCATAGGAAAATTGCATTAGTATAGAATGGATTACATAGAGACTGAGGTTGAAAAAGGGTAAGGGTGCAAAGGGTATGGATACAAAAAGATAAGGTGTGCAAAAGGGTTGAACAGAATTTCATCACTGAGTAATTTAACAGTTATGAAGTGATTAAATGGGATTTTTCATAAATATAACAGAGACTTAATTAGAGTTTCATGATAACAACATTCACACCACAATAATTTCACACTCACACACACAGGCAGAGATGTGTATATGTCTGTCTGTGAATGTAAAGCTGCTTATCAAAAATCCCCCCTGGCTTCAGTGAAATACTCATGGCAAATACCTGAGTGTTCCTCAACAGGCAGGGGCTGCACCTCGAGGAGTATGTGCCTGTGTGTGTGTGTCAGCCCAGGCCTCGCCATAAGTGATGGTCTTTCAAGTATCGCAGACTTGAGGGTTCATGAGCTCTGAGAGGTGTCCCACTGAGGGAGGTGCTGGCACAGCCCACGGTGGCCCAGAATAGCTCAGAGGGCCTCACTCAGGACTCCCGTGTGCAGGGTCACAAGGTGATTTGCTTTAGTCATCAGTTAGTTTCCATCCTGGCCGTAACCCACGCTGGCAACTACTGGAGTTTCCAAAACACTTGGAAATTGTTTCCAAAACGTCGGCAACAATGGTGCTGTTCTGCTTGGGCTCCAGTTCAGGTAGGGAATGTTCCAAGGCTGTCAGGGGTTGACTGATCACCCTTTGTTCCCCTCCTCAGCTGGACAGTTGCTGTTCCAGTGCTGTTCCCACCTGTATCACGGGAGAGCACCTGGTACGCTCAAGGACGCGTCACCACCCGGTTGCTTGGTCAAGGGCAGGGGGTGATGCACCACCACCAGTGCCCATGGTTACAGCCCTTGGAAAGTACATATTTCTGGCTGAAACCTTAAAGAGCAACGTTGTATTATCTTATTACTCAAAAGACATGACTATATTCTTGATGGTTTCTTATTCCAGCAAGCCCTGAGTTTAGGTGTTGTGAGCATAATCTCTTGGCATTATTAGTATTACAACAGTACCTGCCAAAACGATATTTTGCTCATAATAAAACTGTATTTACTTACTGAGGTGATATTTAAATTGCACTGATAGTGAGACTTCATCCAGTCAGCCACTAAATTAGGACACCTTATTTAAAAGCACTGACTATGTCTTTGTGTCCTTTATTTTTTCCTATTATTTTGGGAAATTTGCTGATGTGAACTCTTTGATTAGAAGATATTGCTTTTTAGAATGTTTTTTTCATAGTATTTTATAAATTTGACAGCTTTTCATACAGATAATTAATTGGTAAGTTTTTTGCAGGACCAATTTATTAATGAAAATTAGAGGCATGTAATAAACACAAGTAATTTACCCATTTATCTTGTAGAGACATATCTAAAAGTGTCACAGCCATTTTTATGAGTAGTCAGTTGGTTTATGAGACTATTAAAAATGATTCTTCATATACTATTTTTTTTTGTTATTTAAAAACCTTTTCATAAATGATTCTTAATATAAAATGTGAATAACCTCTTTTTCATGGTGTTTCCATGGCGACCATACTTACATATAGGAATATTGTCATCTTGTAGAGATGACTGGTGTTAAGTACTGCAGCCAAGGCATAATCAAAATATACACTATGAGCAATAATAAAGAACAGCAGTGATATGAAGAAATATTTCCATGTTGGTGGGCTGATGATATCATAAATGAGGTCATTCAAATGCTTTGAAAGAAATCTATTCCCTTATCCCTTGTATTTTTAATGTATTTGAAACAAGTTCTTTGCCTTTCACTTCTCTTTTGAAATCAAACCCCTTTGAACACATTCCAAAGAAAAATTTTCCTGATTTTTTTTTTTTAAGGTTCTGAATTGCTCTGTAAATTGTGTGAAAATAAATGACCAAAAATTTTTTCTCTGTACAACTTGAAGGAATAATAAAAAAGGGGCAATTTTACTACATAAACGTTTTTAAATGTTTCTGGTATCTCTTCAGATTTATGAATTGCCTTAAGAAGGTCCAGTATCTCAGTCAGAAGAACCAGTGCTAGACTTTAACAACAATTTTCTTCTGTGGTTGTATGGGAAAATTATATGAATTAGATGTAAGGTAGTTTGCACATGTATCTAGAGAGTGAAAGGCAACTTTGGCATCTCTCTGGACATGTTCTTTACTTCAAATCCTTGAAATCCAAAGACTGGTACTTTTGCTTACATTTTTTTTCTTTGTCCACTCCAAAACACCTCCCACTCACAAAACCAAGTTTTGCCTCAGGCAGCCTTTGGGTTGGCAAAGCAAGAATAAGAATGTTTAATAAAGTGTGATAGGAGAGTTGCACTTATAGCAAGCCAGTGAAATGAATTCTTTATAGCATGTGAGATCATGGTTAAATACATAGAAAGGAACTTTGCATATGGAGAACAAATCTAGTACACTGGCCTTGAGCCTATGGTATTTTTGTGTTTACACATAGTTTATGTAGCTTATTAAATTCTGTTTTCCCTGTACATAGTTTTTCACATTTCAGTTGAGCTGCACAGTGCAGCATCAGTTGGTATTTTGCAAATGGAAAAGGAAAAGTGAGGGTGAAGAAAAACAGTGAGGGAATACTGCATGTGAGATCTAACTTTACAAGGGACAAGAAAAGTGTCATCAAGTTTTACTCAGCATCTGAAAACAGAAGAACATACTTGTATTTGCCCTTTATTTATGTACATATATATTTCTCTTTCCACGCGTTTCTGAGAAAACACAACACTGCAAAATGAACTGCAATGTAAGAAACTTGCTTTGCAAAATGGGGTCTTTTGTCGCTGTGTTGTAAGTTTGTTGCAAAATCCTTGTGTGGTTTTGCTGAAATTATCTGAAAAAAAATCCCAAACCTTCACGTTCTGCTATCAATCCTTTTTTTTCACCCCTTTTTTACCCAGTTACTTATACAGTTTACAGCATTTGCCTGTACATTTTCCCTCCAGTGTAACATATTTAAAAAACATCAGAATGAAATATTTTTAAAATGAAATGAGGTTTCACTCTTAAAATGTATTTTGTTAAATAACATGTTCCTTTATTTCTTTTGTTTGCTTCAGCCTCTATACTCATTTTAGAGCTAATCTTTTGGTGTTTCATGTATACATTAAAAAAACCCAACTCAGAGCATTTCATTAATATATCCAAATACACATCCTTTCTAGAATATAAACCATTACAACGTTCAATATCACCCTATGAAAGTATGTGAAAATATAGTGGAACTCGAAACTGCTGGTTTCCCATGAGAAAAGGAACATTCAGTGTCTGTATATATATGTGCAAAGCTGGAATACTTCTTGTTTCACTTAGGTCCAAATTTGCACTGATTACCAAAAAGTCCACTGATCGCTCATAATATTGTCAGACAGGTTCCATTAGGAATCTTGACACAAAACTAACAATAAAACTAAAAGCACTAGAGGCAAACAGTTCAATTATTAATTGATTCTAATATTATCAATTAATATATTATTGCTGATTTTAAAAACTTTTAAAATTATATAATGAAAAAGATTGCTTCGTACACTGTAATATCAAGCTAAATTCTGCTGGATAATTTCCAAATCATTTCAGTAAGTGCATTATCAAAATAAGGTAAATGCTGAATTTATAATTATGTTTTTGATTAAAACATTTGTAAGTACTTCTTTTGAATCAGATGCTGATGCTATTGCAAGCTTGAGCTTTATGTACTTAGGATTTATAGTTCGATTTCACATAAGTACAGCAACTGACTGGACAGAGTACCTGTAAAATCTATAGTTTAAAGATGTCTATTGTATATGGTTAATTACATTCATGTTAAGAGCCACATGCTTTTTCTTTCTTGTGAAAGGGTCTCCTCGCTTCACTGGTGATATAATGAATTGAGTGGTTTTAGGTTTTCAGAAAATGGTTACCCAGGAATCAACTAGTCAGTGGAAGCTCTTTAGTCTAATGCAGTAATTAATTTCATATTAATGTATTATTGCCAGAATTGTTTTCGTGTACTACAGACACTTTGGGGATAGGGCTGTTTGGGCTACTGAATTCGAATGAGCCACGAAGTGTTGGTAGTTCCATTATTTTTCATTTATTGGCTGATGTAGACTAAATACAGAAGGGCATGACTTCAAAAGAAACACCAAAGGATGTACTAGGCAGTTCATACACAGATTCTGTTGCAAAGTCTGAAAAATCTATGGCAAAGTTTTACAAGATTTGGCTATATATTTTTAAAATTAAATGGAAGCGTCTTTTTTAGTCAATTTGAAAGACAGAAATTCTTAAAGCTTGTCCATATTTCTTCACTAAAATTGTATTTATTCACTCAGTGTTTTGTCTCACTTTGTCTAGGAAAATTAGGTTTAATGCCATGAACACAGATAGCTAGTGCTGATGCTTTAATAGACAGCATTCATTTCAAAACAAATCACATCTCTCTGACTTCAGCAAGTAGGACTCAACTCATTTCTTCCCTTTTCTTGCCACTTCATTTTAGATCTAGCTCAGTCTTTGTTGCATTTGTGGGCACGGTTTTCCAGATTGCCTCCTTTTGTCTCAATTAATCACAGCTTCTGCTTGGGCACTGAGCCAAGTCCTGTGCTCTCTTGAAAATGCATTCTTGGAAAATTATGGGTACAGAGTCTAGTTCCAAGCCACTCAAGATACAAGCCACATATTGTCTGATTACAGTGGGGCAATATGTGGTTAAAAACTGTGGTTTAATTGCCATTCTTCAGCTTTAAAACATTTCTAGATCACATTACGTAACAAGTTGATTTTAAAATATTTTCCTGGTTTCTGAGAAATGTTTGTGCTGGGTTATATTGTGCATTCTTAATTTAAACTCCAAGGGCTAAATTTCAAATGACTGGACTGCATTTTCCTCTTTATGAGGAAGTTACTTTTCTGTAACCATATTTAGGTTGGGTTTTTTTCCCTTTCTAGATTATGAAAATATTCTCAGAGAGAAAAAATTAGGAAGTTATTTTAATTTACTCATTCTTCAATATGAGCATCACCTCTTCAATGAGTGACAGAATCAGAACAGTAGAAATAAGTTTTTTTGTCATATTGACTACCTTTCTGCTAGAACAGGGTTTTTTCCTTAGACAATTTTTCTAGTACTTTTTCCTGTCCAATATAAATATATGTATTTAAGCTCCAAACTGTCAAAACTTGTTAGTATTATACATGTATTTGAGAATAAGTTCTCTGGAGCAGAAAATTATTAATCTTTATTTTGATAAAACTACAAGTGTCACTTTTGATTTATTT
Organism: Dicrurus megarhynchus; assembly: GCA_013399195.1. NCBI lineage: Eukaryota > Metazoa > Chordata > Aves > Passeriformes > Dicruridae > Dicrurus > Dicrurus megarhynchus. The sequence continues at coordinate 999,652 of VXAD01013251.1, read as the reverse complement.
TAGCGGTCTTCTTAGTCATCGCCAGAGAAAACACCTTTTTTTATATATTATTATTATTATTTCAAGCCTCAGTTGCTTGATTTTATTATCCTTAATGTTGGGGTTTAAAAAAAAAGTTACTTGTGATGATGTCTAAATCTACATCCTACACCTTAGTAGTTCTCTCTATGGTTTATATTTCAGGATGCACAGTAGTTCCCAGAATTTAAATGCAGAAGTCAGGGGGCTGAGCCTACCTTGTTTTTTCCCTTACAGCTTTAGTAAGCATGTGTATTGTACCCATTTTTATGGCTTGTTGTTGTTCCAGGCTGTTGCTTTCCTTCATGAGGCCTGAAAATAAGTTGTGATAGAGATCTCATTATTTCTTTATTTATCAGGATAGATGTTCTCTCTAACTTTCTTCACCCCTTCTAACTGTTTCAGCAAACTTCTAATTTTTTTCATTACTTTCTGTTAACCTGCTATCATACTGATTTATGCCTTATTCCCTGAACCCACAAATTCAGCGTAGAGCCAAAATTATAGTTCACTGTGTCATCTGTGCTAGTATGAAGGCAAATGCATTTTTCTGAGTCTGTTACTTACAACATTGTGTTCATCACCAAAGACCCCTGTTGCTCATCACTGTTGGTCATTCTATGCCTGTTCCGTATTTCTATTCCCCATGTTCCTTATAATTCAGCACCATATTTCCTTTCCTCATCACAGATCCAACTATACTTTTCTAACCTGTTTTACAGGTAATTGCAGCACATATTAACTCCTGAAAAGCTGAAGGCCTCCCATTCATAGCTCCATAGCTCTGGCCCGGTGTCCTCTTTCCCTTTTAACTCTGCAGTCAGCGGAAAAGGAAACAAACAGGGCTAAGCAGATAACTTTAGTTATTTAAATAAGCAATAACATATGTACACAAGCTTGACAACTATTTAGTGTGTGCAGCACCTGGACCTGACCAAAGTATGCCCCACGGAGCACTGTGAAAGGGGCAAGAGCAACCAATGGGGAGACTGGCCTGCTGAAATTACTCTGGAAAAGTAATTTCAGATTGCAGAGGATGTCCTGAAGAGGATGCTCATCTTGGAAGATTCCTGTTGCATCTCTTCCCATCCAGCCTGTATTGCATTTTTCATTCCCTTTTCTTTTTTCCTCTCCTTCTCTTTTCCCCTCTTTTCTGTCTTTTAAATTTTTTTTCTCAGAAATAACTTTTACTGCTAGAGTTGGTGGATGTTATGTGCTACGGCCACTACAAATAAACCTTTGTGCAAGAAACTTTTCTCAACATTTTTATGTGACACTCATTTATCTCACTGAACTTAATGAGACTGAATAAGAAAAGGAAACATATCACATTTATTGGAATTTTATAGCTTTCTTCTACCAATAGAAATTTTAAAATTAATTTATACGAATATTCACTGCTTTTGTTTTTTTTTGGTGTGCTTTCAAAGTCCATAAGAGTAGTAAATTTGTGGATTTCCTTCCTTGTAAAATCTAAAGTACAGGCCAAAAACTCGACTAATGACTCCTGCAGTATTGATTCAGCTCTCACTGATTATTTGTCTGAAGTTGTGAGACGATGCCATAGCATGGGATCCAGAATATATTTTTTTGACGTGTGATTGTTATTTGCTGTTCACTGTAGATTTATGCCTATGTGTTTGAGAATATCAGATCAGTTCAGTTGGAGGCATTACTTCTCTCCTTGCTGAGCATTGTCGTGCTTGTTCTGGTTAAAGAACTGAATGAGAAATTTCAGAGAAACATTAAAGTTGTCCTTCCCATCGATCTACTTTTGGTAAGTACAAAATTATATATCAGGCTTTTTCTTACAAAGCTTTCAGTGGCTCAATCTGCTGAAGTTTACTGTGCTGTCTACAGTTACCCACACCCACACCTGCCACTTATTAAATGGACAGCTGATTTTCACGGCTGTAAGTTAATTGTAAGAACAGGAAACGGTATGGCTAAATAATTAAGGAAGAAATGACATACGGTCCCAATTTGTGTAATATTTTTCACATGTTTACTACTTTTTACATAATCACAAGAATACAAAGCCTAGAATGTTGAAGTGTAAGAAGTTTGAAATAGAAAATGAAAAGTAACTGGCACATTGTAACTCCAGGCAAGCCTTGTGCTGAGTAGTTGTGCCTTAGATGTTGCTTGTTATTTATCTACAACAAAGTTAAATAGCTATGCTATTGCTTCCTATCATTTTACTAACAGTTTTCCTTTAACATGGTATAGACAAAATTTGAATTAGCAATTGCGTGATAAACTCCTGATTAAGGATTAAATTTTAGTCAAATGATTGGCACCATCAGAAGGTTTCTGTTTTTCTTTAAACCTCTAAAAGAAAATACAAGGTATGAAGGACAGTTGGCTTTCAAGGTGTAGTATCGTAATTACTCTTCTGTTACTGGAAAAATTTACAAGGACAAAATGCTGGAAAAGGAGGTAGTGTGGTCCTGGTCTCAGTGTTACCTTTTTAAAAATACTGGATAAAATGTACCAGCAAACTAAGGATTGCGGACTGGAACTCATACGTCTTCTATTGGGATTTGTGTGTTTGTCTCATTTGAAATACAGGAAATGAGTTTGAACTCTTCAGGGTCAAACTTTCCACTCCCTCTGCAAGATTCATACCTGCTAGAACAAAAAAACAAGAGGCAGACACATCTTCTGCTGTGTTTTGTGCTGAAGTCAACACTGCCAGTCTGGATCAGATGTGCTGAGAGAGCATCAGCTGAATCAGGAACACCTCAATTATGAACTACTTTAAGCTGCTCACATGAATGGCAGTGCTCTGGGGCACATGCTAAATAGAGAGACTTTGGGCACTGATTGCCAAGGTTCCTGAGGCTTTACAGAGAGTCATACAGTTCTCTTTCATCAACACAGAATGTACAAACTGCACTATAGTCTCACTTCATTGTTGTGTCCAAATCTTAGTTTCTTTTGACTCTTCCACACTTGCAAAAAAAAAAAAAATCATAATAATACTTTCCTGTTTTACTGGACATATCTAAGGATAAATGTATGTGCCATGTACTTAGGTATGGCAATAACAGGGACCATGTCAGAAGCAACAGAAATGTAACATCTTTTTCTGTTTGAATCAATAGATAATTGCTACATCCATTGCTTGCTACTATGCTGATATGGAATACATCTACGGGATAGAAGTTGTGGGAAATATTCCTAAAGGGTAATGTCAGTTTTATTAGCTTGTGGCTTTAAAATATCTGTATTTCTGAGAAAGTCTCTGAAAAGGTCAAAGTAGTTTCTGAAATAAGAAATGGTAAAAATCTATTTTGTTTGTTTCCCATCTCCTCAAATACTCTCTCACAATTCAATCCCATGTTAACAAGTTATATGTGCATAGATATCATCACAAAAATGCATTCTTGTACATTTTCATAGCTTTTTATTGCTTTGTGGAACAAAATGTAGGTACTAAGTACCTGATGATGTATGACAGGAGGGCAGGACAGTCTTTACAAGATTATTGCCACCTGCATTTTGAGGGTTTCCTTGGGTCATTGTAGCAGAAAGGATTAACAATGAGATAAGATTTGTAGATGGCTACACTTCATTCCTCTCCACCCATATAGAAATTTTAGAAAATGTGGTTTCTGACGAAATGTGATAGATTTAATTATGCTAGATCTAGAAAAGAACATTTTTATTGCAGTTAGTGATACATTTTTCTCCATGACCTTGAAAAGAAGGCAAAAAAAATTCAATATAATTAACTGGAAAGAGAAATTAGATTAGTTGTCAGACAAAATGTTCAAACTCTACATGTTGGTATGGAAGAGCAGAGCTGTTGTGTAATCTCCTGCTCGGATATAGCAGGGTTTTCCCTAAATTTCACAGAGTACAAGTCCAAGACAGCAGGAATGCATGTGTGGCAGCTTGCACTGAAAGAAATAAAATAAGGGACATTTCTGCGAAAGAAAATGTTTTTTCAGTGTTTAGAGCATGCTGTGAATCTGAGCGTGCCCCTTCTGTGTGTAATGAATAGGTAAACTGTATTTGCAGCTTTAATCAGGAATTTATTTTCTGTCTAACTTCATACAAGTAGTGTTGAAAAAACAGAAGCAGAGCCTGGAGCATTCCTGCGTATTTTTGGACATTTACCTGAAATACCTAACTGCCTTGTCAGTGAAGAGCATCAGAAACCTTAAGAGCACAATTTGGTTTTCAGTCGGTGTGATTTGTGCTCTGGAAAGACCAAATTCTTTTTGAAGAGTTCAGAGACAAACCGGGGTGGTTTGGTTCATAACTTGAGTTGTTTCATTGCAACCCCCATGACATGGAATAAATGTCTGTACTATCAGTAACCAACAGGAGTACAAAATTTTTTAAAGATTTAAATTTAACTCTACTGGAAAATCAGCTATATTAAAAAAAGAGAAAAAAATATACGGTAGTCTCTTCTACAGAAAATTAGAAAATTAGTAAATGGTTGCTAATTTTATTTGTCAGTCATGGAGTTAATTTATCAACATCTCTTTATAATTCCTCAAATTAAAGTTTTCAAATTGAATACTCCATCTGAAACTGTTTCATCTTCTACAAATTCTCTTCTGCTGTTCCCAACAGACTGAGATCTTATTAATCTAAAATATTGAAAAATGTCACCTTACAAGTAACACAAAAATAAGCTGTTCCTGTAGAGATTGTTTCTCTGGTATTTGCATGAATTGCAGGTATATAGAGACTCTGTATCAAGTTTTGCAAAAATTACTTTTTTTTTTTTATAGGTTGCCATCACCAAAAGCACCACCCATGAGTGTCCTGCCTGAAGTAGTCACTGAAGCTTTTGGAGTGGCACTGGTTGGTTATGCAGCCTCACTAGCTCTTGCTCAAGGCTCTGCTAAAAAGTTTAAATACACTGTGGATGACAATCAGGTAAAGCTCTTTCTCCTTAGTGTCACTGAGCCTTGAAATCACTTCACCATTTGGGGAAAGCATTATAGATGAACGCCCAGTAGGATAAGTTATGTTCCATACAGCATCCTGATGCCTTCTAGTGTTTACGGTGACACCCAGATCTTGTTCAAATTCTCTCTGCAGAATGCCCTCTTTGGTTGAACTGTTCCTTTTGGGGAAGCTCATCCTTCAAGATAATCTTGTAATGCTACATTCAGTGCAGCATTTGGGTATTAATGCATTTTCCACTGCTCTCAGATGAGACAGCTTCTCCTCTGGCAGTTGAGCTCTTATAGACAAGCTGTGATGTTAAATCAGCCACCATTTAATGAAACAAAGCCACTGTAAAACAAAACCAGATACTTATAGTTTTTTATAGCTAGCATGGTGCAGCTGGCCGGCTCAGAGCTACCTCCGAAAACCTGCTCAGCTCCAGCAGCTTGTTTTTGGAATACCTTTTGTGCTCGCTCTGCTTGCGTCCCCTGCTGCTCGTGCCTGCGGCTCTTAAGCAAGCAGCTACAGTCTCAGAGGCCCCCTCGGGACACCCCCTCGACCTCCCGGAGGGGTGGAAAAAGGCGAGAAGGGAGAGCGAACACGTGGGGTCTGGTGGTTGTTTATTGTCTCTGTCCCATGTGCTCTCTCTCCCTGCCCGGGCTCTGCCGCGTGGTTTTTCCCGGTCAGGGGTGGGGCGGAGCCACTGCAGCCAACAACCAATCGGAAAGGGAGTTCCCAGCCCGGGACCGCCCCGGGACCGCCCCGGTGTGGGGTTGCTCTGCCCGGCTGTGTCAGTGATGCCGCCTCTGTCTCCCTCCATCCGGGGACAACTCCGGCCCGCGGGGGGCCCGCGGGGAGTCTGCACCCCTGGCTGGGGCTGGGCGAATCCCGCCCAGCAAGGGCAATACAACAAGTTATAGCCCCAGGACTTATCTGATGTTATAAGAGGAAATTATTTATACTTATGCAAAGTAGAAGTCTCACCCGAAATGAAGGCTTATTTGTATATAAGAAGAAGGGTGAGTTCAGAGAGTTCTGCCAAATTTACAGCCATAGGAGCTTTCTGTTCTGAGTTCCACTTTGCAGAGGACATGCTTAAATACAAGTGGAAGATCTCTACACTACTACATTGCTTGTCATGGTGGGTGGGTAACTCCAAGCCAGCTGGAAATCCATGGAGACGATAATTCGAGGACTGTGGTAAGATGGTAAGAAAGGCTCAATTTCAGAGAACTGGCACTAGTACTGTGTGCTGAAAATGCTGCCTCCACCTTTCTGTTAAGTGGTTTGGGATAAATGACATAGGGTTGAATGAAGAACAGTTGTTTTGCAGCTGGAGGTCTATCTGGACACCCTGTCTAGACCGGTCAGTCTTGTTACACCTGTTCCTGACCTTTACAACTCTTCTGTCATTGGAAAACACAGTGGCAACGTTCTTGTCTATTCAGCTCTCTATAATATTTTTCAGTTTGAATACATTGGGCCATGAATTTCTGTTGATGCTTCAGAGCCACGTTTCTATGGAGCAGAGGGAGAATGCTTTGAGCTTAGTGCAGATCAGACTCCAGGGTGACATGCTGCTATGTTGCAAGGCAGTCCATGGAACACAGCAACCTGTAGATCTTTCTGCACCTTTGGAAGTCTTGCAGCTTACACAGCTTCACTGCTGAAGTCTTGGAAACTCTGTGTATGTCTGCATCAAATCATGGAGCAAAACAACAAAACCTGCATGAGAGGAGAGCAGTGAGGGGGTGCGGCTGTACTGCCTTCAGGGGCCAGGCATGGTGCTTGGCATGGGGGCTTGTTCATGTGTGAGGCTGCGGAGCCAGCTTTAAGGGGGTGCTGTTCTGTGCTGTGAAGACAAACTCATGAGCAGGTGTTTTCCTGGCTGGATACAGCAGCATTTGTGTCCTAAGCATTCTGAGGTCTTTTCCTACACATTTACCTTGTCAGACCAATGTGCTCCTTAAATTCTGTGATGCTGGGGGGCCACGTTGGAACACTTCCTTAAAAAACACTGTTCTTCTTAGACTGGCTTCTTCAAGGTGGCTTCTCCACTTTTTCTTCGACGAATCTTCGTTCAGACATGTCTACATTTTGACTGTGAACAAACACCAAATGTATCTGTGATGAAACACAGCATGCATATAGTGTGGCTACCACACTTCACTTTCATTAAAAGATGCTCTAAAAGAAGAGAAATCAGTGGCTGTCTTTTCCAGTGAGTCATAAACCAGAAACGATCTGGACAGTTTCCAGATACCAATACTTGGGGCTCTGTCCAGTTAAAAAGCAGACGTGGATCAAGATGTAAATATTTTGGTTGAACTTCATCTTCAAAACTTAGAAATAGCATTTATTCTGTGGACAAAATGTCCCTTCTGCTTTTGATGAATCTGGTTCAAGAGCTCTATCATTCAAAATAGTTCTGAGTTGTGAGAAGACATATTCTGTTGGGAAATCCTTTGTCATGCACCTGTGGGATTTTTTTCCCTCAAAAATGTGTCCATCCTTTATCATTGCTAATATTTACATAGGGAACTCCTTTGTTGGCGAGAGGCATTGAAATGACAGAACAATAGGAAAAAAAACATCTTCTATTTAACGACTTTGCAGGAATTTTTGGCTCATGGCCTCAGCAACGTGATTCCTTCATTTTTCTTTTGCATACCAAGTGCTGCAGCGATGGGACGGACAGCACTTTTATACAGCACAGGAGCCAAAACACAGGTAACGGCTTAAAGTAAAGTACGTTGGAGAATTACAGCTGTGATTCTGCTCACTGGAATTTGTACTGATTTGTCCATTGTATTTCCCTAGTCTCCCTTTTCCTCTGTCCTGGGAATGACTCTGCCCTGTCATGTTTAACAATCTGCATTAAATTGCATTCAATCAGCGATGTCTTCCTAGGAAAGATGGTAGTTCCACTCATTAATTTTTACCCGTTTCATTCAACATAAACTGTAAGGTCTGTGACAGCAAGGAAGTTTGGAGTTGTGTTTTCAGACTGCAGAAAACTACATAAAAGCCCTTTCAGTTTATGTGAATTTGTCAGCATTGTAACAAAAGTGCCCTCTAATGGTGTTTAATGGATTTAATGGCACTGTCTAAACTGAAGTTTTAGGAAAAAAAGTCACATTTAATTTAGTGCTTCTATCTGATTTCCAAAAAAAAAATGAAAGTAACCTTTAGAGCTGTCTGTTAAAAACACAAGTAATCTCCCAGCTTCTGCCTTGTGATGTGGTGTACTTGTCCTGTCCCTCAGTGTACACTGAGCCCAGAGAGATGACATTTGGATTTTTGAGCATTTTTTTGGGCTATTTCCTGCTCTGGGAAACTAAACCCACAAGTTCTTATTACAGTCACTGAGGGAAGAGGGGACTGTAATTGCTGAAAATGATAACTGTGACCCTGTCAGCCTGTCATTTGTCCAAATTGTGCTTGTGAACAACAGAGGTGGCAAGCCACCTGGGGCACCCCCACAGCATTGCCTCTTCCTCTGAAACTCAAGGGCCCTTCAGTGGCAACCTGCCATCAGTGTTATGCCCTTTGGAGTTCGTTGCTATTCCCCCAGGTAACAAGTGACAGGACAAGAGGAAACACCACCAAGCTGAGCCAGGGAAGGCTTAGATTAGAGGTCAGAATTATTTCTTTTCACAGAAAGGGTTGTAAAGCAGTAGAATAGACTGCCCAGAGTAATGGCAGAGTCACCATCCTGGGAAGTTTTCAAAAACTGTGTGAATATGGCACTTGAGGACATGGTTTAATGGTGAACCACCATGGTGGTGATGCTGGGTTGACGGTTGGACTTGATGACCTAAAAGGTCTCTTCTAACCTTAACAATTCTATGATTCAGTGATTCCATTGTCATTTTATAGCTGTTGTTCTTGCCTGTATAAAGGACATTAGCTGCAAGGAAAAGGTTCATGTGGTACAAGACTAAGTGCAATCCACAGGTACTGTTTCTCCTCAACCATGTCCTGCAATTATTTCTCATGCAGATGCCACAATATTAAGGAATTATACAGGGCTTTACTTCAATACTCTACATGTCAAATACTTGCTAGAGTATTCCAAACTCACTTAATCATAATGAAAAATCTAACAAATAGTAATCTTGAAAAGTATTTATATGCAAATATTTTAGCTACTACTTGGCTAGTAGTAATTTCATATATTTTAGTTGAATTTGATGTCATACCATATGCCATCATACTCACAGACATTCTCTTCTGTAACCTGTTAATGTACTGGTTGTACAATTTGCAGTCGTACTGCATCACGTTGTAGTGGCTTTTCCATGGAAGATTTGAGGTAACCTGCAAACCTATAACATGAAGGCACATAGGGTATTTGAGCACTTTGGCTCTGGTACATGTAGGCAAAGACCCCGATAAAAGGTTATTCAATACATGAAATGGAAAAAGAAACCACTATAATTTGATTTCAAGATAGCAAACGGTAAAAGTCTGCTTGGTTTATCCGTTAGTTTCACAGTATAGCAGTGCCTGCCTCTAAAAGTCAGAGTATGGCTGAGTTAGCACTGTGAGAGTATTTTAATAGGCATAACAGTCTCTCCCCTGCCTTCTTGGAAAGCAACACATCAGCTTAATCCTCTCCTTTGTGGCTGTCTAGGCAGAATGAAGACATGAGAAGATCATCATTTATAAATATTGGTGAGGTCATAGGCAAAAAGAAGCCTTGCTTCAATTACATAGAGGGAAGTCAGTTTGGCACAGGACATGGAAGAAATAGAGACCCTTTCAGGGGCACAGAGCAGCCCTTTTTTTCTCAAATGGCTATACCTGGGATGCAGTTTTGTCATTTGTTCCTCAGTGATACATTTTCCTGGGAGAAAACAGAAGTGAGGAACTCTATCATGGACTACAAGTGTCCTTCAGATAGAATCAACACTTTTTTTTCTTGCTCTTCATGAAGGCAGAAAGAGGCAAAAGTTCCTTGTGACTTTACCAGCAGATTTTCTGTCCCCTTTTCTGTAAACACTTTGTCTATCCTTCCTGGTGGTATTTTTAAGTACACCATGACTTTAATTTTCTAGTGTTTTAACAACTTGTCTGGCTTTGTTTTTAACAACTTGTCTCTCAAAATGAAACCTAATTATTTTAGTAAAGAAACATATTATCAATATAAAAATAAAGTGAGCATCTGTCTACTTATTGTCAAAAACCTTCTGTGAATCTGAACTGTGTATTTATAAGACCAGAAGTACTCAGTGAGCACTCAGAGCGGAATAGGACAGTGCAATTTTACTGTAGTTTTCCATCAGATTAATACCATAAATACTGTGAGGAAACATATAATTATTACATCATGTATTTTTCTGAATTTATATTACTTGCATTAATTATAACCTTTAATATATATTTTTTAATTGTGCCTACATTTTCTTAAGTAAATACACCGATAGTAACATGAAATCGTTAGTGGTTTCTGCTTTAACAGTAGTTTTCTTTTAGTGTTAATCCCAACAAAAGAAGTTAGAAGTCTTCTCTCATGGAAAAAATGATAGCATACATAATTCTTGCTTAGCGCTATGACAAATCTGTTATTTAGTACAACATAGGGTGCATGGCTATAAATAAGTTGCAGAATGAGAGTGGGTGCTGAGAAACTTCTGGGATGAGATATTGCATACACAGGTTCCATTTAATAATCAAGTGTGTAAGTGATGCTCTGATCTATATCAGTGGGCTGGCAGCAGGGTCAAGAACAGATATTGAGATCTCTCACTGTGTTTTCACTCTTGTTGATTAAAGCTAATAATCGGAGATTAAAATTGAAATTCTATGCATCTGCAATCCACAGATACGTTAATAGGTAACACCTTCAACATCTGATTCTTGACTTTGTCGACAACATTTTATAATTTATCCTTTTCACAATTTCTTTTGTTGTTTTTGTTGTTGTTGTTGAACTGAATAATCTGCAATTCTTGTTTATTGTTTTAGGTGGCTTGCCTTATCTCTTGTGTATTAATTCTTGTGGTGATCTATGCAATTGGACCTCTGCTGTACTGGCTTCCTATGGTATGGTACTCAGCCTTTTTAAAGATTAAGATATCAAACATTTTCTAATGACAGTTTCTTTCAGGGAAAGATAGTGCAACCTCTAAAGCTCTATTTAATTTCAGTGGCTGAAAGAATAGTCAGAGCACTGCAAATCTCGAAATCATAAAATACAGAGGTGACAGCATAAGATACAGATTTTAGACATATATAGTTATATATATAGGCTATCATGTAAGCATATAGAAGTGAATTTCTCTTCTACTTGTTTTTGGCATGTAGTTTATATAAAATATACATCCAGGTTGCTGTGAATTTGTAAATTGACAAAGTGTGGTAGAAATTAATGAAGATTCATGATATTCCTCCAAGATACGCATACGATATACAACTTTGCTTTTCAAATAAATTTGACACAAATTATTTTAGATAGTGATATAAGATTAATTACGGAAAGATTATGAAGTATTCTTATATCTCTGTCATGGAATACATCTACGCTATGACTCTATGAAGCAGGGTGGCATCTTTTCACATAAGCTATATCTAGCTTTTAGTATTATAAATTAATACTTAATTTTAACTAGAGGCATGTCAAAGCTGCAAAATACAGCTCCAAAATTATCCAGAATTCTGCCATGTATGTACATGAAGTTTTAACTCAACTATGTTTAAAAATTACTTTGTGCTATTGTTTACATGGTGTCATGAAAGTTCTCACTTTTCAAACACAGATCCTTTTATAGCATGCAAAGTAAGGACACTTGAAGTAGGATGCTCAATATGTCCTGTTTTTTTGCTGTACTTCTTCCCTACTTTCATTTGTTTTTATATGGATTGTATGTTAATTTTGACTGGTTACCTGTAGGCTTTTCCTCCCATATTTTAAAAATACTTTTTGGTTTTTGCTTTCTTGATAATTTATTTATCTTCTGATATGCTTTTTCAGCCCATCTATGCTCTGCAAGTCCATCGGGTTGTACTCTGTTCTTTTTGGCTCTAGATGATTTCTTCATCCATCTCCTCCTCCTTCCTGATTCGAAGAACAAAAAGTTATTTTGTTTGCTTCAAAATTAATGAACTTTTGCCCTAGAGGCCCTCTCTAGCGGAAGGGAAGGAAGTGAGGAAGGGGAGTTAAAATTCTTCACTGTACAGAAGTTGAGTGCTGATTTGCTTTTGAGTCCTTCAGACTGTGGCAGAATGTATCTGGTCTGATGATGCATGGAAGAGTCTTGGGTAGTCCTGAGGCTTCTGTCATTTTTTTCACAATCAGGTTGCCTGTAGATTGCCTTCACAAAAAAAAAAAAAGGGATGGGGGCTTGATGCTGTTAGCATCTGCCACAAGGACACCTGTGCTTATGTCATTTTCTAAGCACCTACCAGTTTTTTTTACTATTTAATTATGATATTGACTGCTAAATTAAAGAAACAGCAGAAAATTTGTTTTCACTAGCAATTCTGCAAATGGCTTTTGTTTTTATGTCTTTGCAGTGTGTGTTAGCAAGCATTATTGTTGTGGGCTTGAAGGGGATGCTAATGCAGTTCCGTGACTTAAAAAAATACTGGAAAATGGATAAAATAGATTGGGTAAGTAAAACTTAATCTAAGGAGGTTTTCCTGAGACTGTTTGGCAAACACCTGTTAACTAAACGTTAACAATTCTGTGGCCCTAGAAGAGACAAGTGCAAGGTATTATTAGTAGTACTTTTTGTGCACTATCAGCTCAGAAGAACAGCATCTGTATTATCAGTTGTATTAAAAAATGACGTTTTAGCAAATTATAAAGAATCAAACCTAATGTTAGAGATGTATATACAGACAGATCAAGTTAATGCCAGCAAATATGTGTCTAATTTTTATGTCTTCTCTATCTGTTTAACCTGCTTTTGCTACTGTAGCATTATTGAAGAGATTTTGGTATCTTCATCCTCTGGGAATACAGAATGACCATACAGGTCAAACAGAACTGGAAACAGTAGTGATGCAGAAAGGTACATATTGAGGGGTGCTGTAGGTAAATTGCCTTAACTCTTTCAGATTTTGCAAACAGAATATCTACTGTTTGAACATAATGAAAGATTCTGCCCTGTGAGAGGAGGAATACATCAGAAAGACTAGATAGGTGAAAAGAGATATAGTATGAAAATCTAGTTTAATGCAAAATCTAAATAGTCTGAGAGATTTTGCAAAGAATTCCTAGCAAATTAAAGATGAATCCTTGTGTAAGAAGACTCCTGGATTTCTCTTCTGTGGGAAATTTTGGATGTAATGGCCAATTAGTGGAACCAAAATTTCTATGCACTTACATAAATACATACATGCTGACATCCCATATGTTTGAGTTAACAATACTCAGAAAGGTATTTTAGCCATATAGGCCTTTTCTATATATATACAAGTATATATATAGAAGATATACAAGTAATTTGAGTTAATATTGAACTTTGTTGACTTCACCAGTGACTTAGTATTCTACAGCAGTAATGGTTAAGTCTAGGCTGAATAAAAATCTTTTTAATGGAGTACTGGATTAAGTATGGGAAACAGAGCTGAGTAAACAACATCAAGTTTGACTGTGAGATTTTTTGCACCTAGTTGCAGAAAACTAGAGGAGCAGAAAACTTGTTTTTAGGGGTTTCTTCTGTATTATCCAGAAAAAAAGCTCTATCCTTCATGAAATCTTTTCTTCCTCAAGCAGTAAAATTCTGAAAATACTTTCTGTCTCTTGTATTGTATTTGATCTTCAAATCAGTGACAGAAGTGGTGGACGATGCGGATCAAGAATTATTTTGGGAACAATGGACTTAAAATGTTGATAGTTATGGGAGAGAGATATATCTTCTCCATCAGTTCATTGAGATAATAATTGTTACGTTTTCCAGCAGGATATTCTGGAATCTCACTAGATTTGACACATCTTCACAGATAGACTAGCCTGATTGATTTTTTTGCTTTTCTGGTTTTGGCAGAAAAGGTTGTGTGAGTGGTTCGTTACTACATCTCTGACATCTGTCATCATTTCTAAGAGAGGTTATAGAATGGGGGAGTTTTCTGGGTTCATCTTTTTGGCTAAACATACTTGAGCAACGATTTATCTTCAAGTAGTTTTGCCATCAGTCCTTAGCTTGACAGGATAAATCATCTTGCTTAAAAGAGCATAGTTTAAAGTAAGCCTATAAACATTGATCTTGCATTGCTGCCTGCTCTGAGGAGCTCCACCAAGGCCAGTGATTTGTGTAACTACACTGGTGTTATTTTGGCCTGAAAAGATTCACCCCAGCAATTGACAGAACACTGGAAATGAATCATTCCATCACCCAGGTTATCCAAAGTGTTTTGAAGATAGAAACCCTAACAAAACATTTGGAAATAATTAGCAGTTGTCCTTTCTGGAACTGATTCTTTGAAGGGTGTGTGTCATGTAGCATTGAAGTCAGGTTTGTTTTGCTTATAAGTTTGGCAAATGATAGTACATGGAAACAGAATATTATGGAGTTTGTTACCTTGTTCCTTCTTTAAGCATCTAATTAAACACAAGTAGTATGAATAATATTTATTTGTTGATTAGTTCTTTATAAACATAATCCTTTTAAATGTGGAAGGTAAGATACTGTTCAGGAGTTGGACTTGAGGATCTTCAATGTTTCATTCTATCACAGGATATTCTGGGTTTCTATGAAATCTCTTCTTTCAGCTATGGGTGGCTTTTTCTTTCAGATTTACATCCCGCCTCTCAAATCACATTCGACTGCTTTTTAGCTACTACCCCACTGTCCTTTTTCCAGAGATCTCTGTTCTGCTATTCATAGCACCCATATGGACTTCAAATGCCTCCTGCTTTAGTTAAGGTCTTCTGTCAGTCGCTACAGCTTGGTTGGATGACTTCAACAATCTCAGATTAATAATTGCACTCTTCCATTATATATGTTATATGCATAACTGAGAGTGGTTTGTCTTGATTTTTTTTTCCCCTCTTTTTCTGGGGAACTGCCAGGAAGCTAATCTGGCATTAGTCTGTAAATATATCCCATTTCTCAGGTCCTCAGGTCAAAATTTGATTTCCTTGTCCTTTCTATAAGCCTAAGTTCTTATGCAGGCCAACGACTAACTTGCCGTTCTTATTCTCCAGCTTGACAGTGCACTTTCCTAGTATCACTAAAAAGGCCAGTGAAGTTCTTGTTAACTCTTGATTTTAAGGTTCAGCATCACAGATAAACTGCCTTTTAAGACAGACAAAAACTACTGCCTGGCAATGGACTGCTGAAGAAAAATGTTCTCTTTGCTGTTAACAGTTGGACATGAAAGTAAGATGGAAGAAAAGTGTTTCAGAAGGTGATGTTGTAAGTGAAACATTATAATAGAATAAAGATCATTTTCATGAGTTAATTACATAGCAAGGATTTGGGCAGTCCAGCAATGAAATACTTTTGCATATAAAGAGAAAAAAAATGTTTTGAAGTTGCACATATGTCTTGACCAGAAAATGAACACAGCTGAGACAAAGCCAGGTTGCATGCCTGACTTGTAAGGCAGGAAGAATGGCAAGAATTTGTGGTAAAATTTACACATTCCCAACATGACGTGGTGATGACAAGTAGCTGTGGATGGATGAATTGTAATTGTATGCACATATATTAATATTAAAGGATGTAAGGAATGCTACTAATTCAGCAATTAAAGTAGATCCAAGAATGAGGGTCTCATTTTTGACAAGTATCCTCCAGGATGTTACCATTGTGAATTTCCGAGACACGCATCCAACACCCTGACAATCTATTTTGTCAAAATATTTAGAGGAGAGAGCCTAGAAAGGGTCTTCCTTGAAAATTTTGGAGCTCATTAGTGCAATTTCTTGGGGTTTTTTAGAACTTTTTCACATATTATCCTCAGGAGGAAGATGTGCTTTTAAATTTGTTTATCACACATGGGCTCTGAGAGCTCTCAGGGCTCTGCTATATAGACGAAGTAGGAAACCATCTCTTCTGTGAGAATAATTTTACGTCAATGCCTCTAGCTTATGAGATCCTAGGGAGATTTCCTATTCTTCCTGCATTAGTGAATGTGCTACTGGGAGTTATATTACTTGTGCTGTAGCTGGTCTCAATGCGGTGGGAAGAAATTTGCAAATGCTTAATCCATTGAAAGTATGATTACCATATAAACTATTTTTAAAGAGTAGTATTTGTATCAGTCCCTCTGTTTCCAGAGCTGTTTGCAAACAAATACTGTCTCAACCATTGTGGATGGAATGCCTGTGAAAAATTATGTTAAAGAACTACCATACCACTTTATTGTCATAGGATCATTTAGGTTGGAAACGACCTTTAAAGACCACCTAGTTCAACAGGTTAACCCAGCACTGCCAAGTCTACCCCTAAACCATGTCCCTAAGTACATTAAGCAGTTCCTGCTCTATGGCTGTGGTGGTCTTAATTTGAATCCTAAGTTTTGATGAAAGGTGCGCTGAGGATGAATGCACATGTTAGCCATTTGTCTGCAGAAACCTGTGGGAGCATGGACATGTCACTCAGTCCTTAGAGCCAGAGCCTCCTCCAGGCCTCCAGCATCTTCCCTGCTGAGAAAGCTCCTGAATGAGCAGGCTTTAATGGGATTCTCCTTTTGGCTATATGCTGGTGGCTACAGCATGGGCCTCTATCTGAGCAATTCATCACAGCCTCACATTACAGACAGTACAGAACTGGTCAGTCGAGTCTGTTCATCTCTTCCTTCATTAAGCAACAGCATAGCCGGGTAGGAGTTAGATGAACTGCATCCTGAATTTTCTTCATCCTGATAACCAAATCCAGTTATTATGGTAGGAAACCAGACAGCTGTGTTGCAGATAAGTGCAAGGATAGCTGATCATCTGTTTGCAATGAAAAAAGGAAGTGCATAATCTGGTTTCAAAGTGGTACAGAAACATTTATTGTCACCATACCTTAGCATTGCATTGTTAGCCCTAGTTTCAGAAAGTATTCTGTAACTTATTTATATGCTTTTTCCTACCAAGTGCTGATTTTAGACTGTCATCAATGGTGGAAGATTAGACCCTATGAAATGGAAAGTCTAGATGGAGGCAGCTGCTGTACACAGCCACTGTACCTCTCAGTGCTTCTGATACTTTCTAATATATACAGGAGTTGACATAAATCCATTTCTTCTGTTTGTTTCTTTTCTCCCTCTTTGGAGTTTTTCTTTAAATTAGTACAGTACAAGGATACTTTGAAGGTGGATTTTGTTTTGATTTTTGAAATTAACATGTGACTATAATACATTATTGCTGAGATTTGAAGAGTGATTAGATTCTATCTGTCCTGGAGTATGCAATAACCATCTTGAAGTAAATTGCCAAGGAAAACTTTGATATTTTTATGACTTCTTTGTTGGACGTTGCAAAAACCCATGAATTAAAAAAAAAAAATTCTATCGGATCAACATAACTTCTTTCTACAAATTTGATGCTACCCTAATTAAAGAAGTACTGACTCCAGGCCAATACAAAGCACTGAAAAGGTGATTGACTAATGAGAATATGATTGTTTTGGCTCAGGCTCTACAACAATGGCAGTCTCTGATTACAGTTAAGATGTAAGATACTAGACTGCTGGAGAGGCACTCAACTAGCTTTCTCAGTACTCAGCAGTACTTAATCATTTCTAGCTTTGATTCTTCCTTTGCAGACTTTGTATTGGGTTTTTACGCTTTCTGTTTTCTTCTGAGACATAAGAATTTTGCAGGTCTGCAGCAGTGATTTAGTTAGATGTGATGAGGTTCAGGTCTGCAGCTTAACTGGATTGCACTGAAGTGGATTCAGGTGTTGTCAAGGGTTCAGCCTTATAAAGGTAGACTAATTCTTAATCTCTCACGTTTGTAGTAGTTCTGTTAGCTTTTCCATGTCCAGGTGAGCTTCTTTATAAATGTATCTTGGATTTATAAATCTTAGCATTACTTTCTTATTAATTAATCAGAACTCGATATCTGTTGCTCATAAAGGTAGTGTTTGCAAATATATGCACAACGATGTCATGTTAAAATACAACTGGTGATTGAGGACAGTTTCAGTTTGCCTGTTTGCCTAGCAGCCATCCTGTTGAAGAAATGAAAAATCTTTTGCAGTAGTTAGGAATCTTGAAGATGAGGGAGGAAAAAGCTCCTCGATAGACTCATGTAACACTGTCCTCTGTGAAGCACAAGTTAGTATGGTATGACTTACATTTTATAATTCATAAAATAACAGTTCTGAGATCTGCTCAAGCAAAATTCTTGTGGTTAGGCTGAAAGTATTCTATTGTCTCTGGCTTTCGTGAGTTAAGTGAAAGCATCAGAAAGGATAATCTTAACACTGATTGTGCTATTGTAACGTGATCTGTTATTCTGCAAACATGAACAAGAAGCACTGTAATTCTTGAAACAGGCACTTGTGGGGATCTGTATATCCAGAGGGGTGAAAATACTTTCCATTCTTCTTTAACACCTTTTATAGAAATACTAGATAGCAGTCTTTGCTTAAGGCTCCCTCAAGAAAAGAAATATATACTTTATTATACCAATTAGGTTGGTATAAGAAATCAAGTAATTTGTACTTTTCTTTTAATTGTAAAATCTGCACGTCTCTTAGCTGTACACATCATTGTAGTATGGAAATAAACGTGATCATTTCTGGTTAGAAAATAATTAAGGAAAAATTGAAATGTGAAAGTTTTTTAAAATTTTTTTAAACATTTAAAATTTCTTCTCAAAGTGACTTTAGTTTCAGATATGCTTCTGTGTATTTTTTAAAATTGTATTTAAAATGAATCCAAAGTTTTAGTAATCAAATATTGAAAGTTGGGGAAGTAATATGAAATCTCACCATTTCCACTGGAAGGAATTAATTCCCCAGTAATTTTTATTTGTTATAGAGTTGTTTTAGTCAGCTGTACTCTGATAAATGCCACTTTTAATCAACCTCCTTGCAAATTATAATTCCCACTTATATGATTAGTGGGAGAAAAGCTCTCTGTATGTGACCTCATTAGGGTACCTCATTATGTGAAAGGAAAGGAGGATTTAAAATCTATGCAGAGAAGAAGGTGACAAGAATTTGCAATGTGAAAAATAAAATACAGGTTTTCCAAAACAACTGAGTTCATTCTGAATTAAGCTGTTAGCACAAGCACAAATGCTATTTTAAGTAACCCTGGAAGGAACCTCTGTGAGCGCTGGGATGAGTTGTGCCATGCTCCATGTAGTCTCCCATGGGGAGGCACTATTTTAATTGCTAATTCAGTCTTCAGCATTTGCCAGTTCAAAGATCCAAATGTTCACATCTGAGAAACTATCTCAGTTTTAAAAATCTTTATTTCTGATTCATAAAACGCATATTGCTATAAAATTTGAAGCTAATCACTTCTTTTTGCTCCTCTCCTTACAGAGCATCTGGGTTAGTACCTATGTGTTTACAATATGCTTTGCTGCTAATGTGGGACTGTTGTATGGTGTTGTCTGCACTATAGTAATTGTGATTTTCCGTTTTCCCAGGTAAGAAACAATTAATTGGAATGTTCTACTAGCACATCATTACGTATTCTTTCTGCATATTGCTTCACAGTCAGGATAGACATACGGTATACTAAATTTAACAACCAAACTTCAGTTTTTTAGTCACAGAAAATTACAAGAGAAGACAATTCTAAAGGAAAAGTCACATCTGTGCATTTACTGCAGACTAAGGATCTCTAAAACATTTTATAAAATGGCATTATTTTTTGATTTCTCTTATTATTACACAGCTGTATGATTCACTATGTGAAGGTAGCATAAAATCAACAGGAAGATTAATAATATTTTTTTTCCATTAGATATTTATTTGCTCCTTAAGGAGAAAGTATGTCTGGGAAGCTTTAGTAACTGAGAGCCTTTATAAACCTCTAGGTACTCTGTTGCACAGGAGTTGGTAGTTGGCAATTGCACTGCTAATATAGATTAATGAAACATAACTTTACAACTATTCTAATGTCTAACAAAAAGTTTAAGTTCTGTGTATGAATTAGAAAAGTCAGGATAAATAAACTAAACCAATCAGAAGTTTGGTTTGTTTTTTTTTTTAATGTATTACAGTTGCTATTTTGGATCATGAGTAAAGGGAAATATAGCTGAGGTTCATGATTGATTTGTGCTACAGAATTAATTCACAGCTCACCAGTCCTGGAAATTACTTGCTGCTTGCATGCAGTTGTTTGCATGAACATTGAATCCCACTGAAATTAAGCGCAATACAGACAGCTCGATTAAGTGCTTGTTAAAGTTAATGGTGTTAGACATTTGTGCACAGCTCTGTTCTCATAGAATAAGTTGCAGAACCAGCATGAAAATAGTTCAAAATTTCAAGGCAGTTAAAAATTATGGGAGATAGTTTCTGCTTGAATCAATCAGTACCTTTGTGATAACTCTGTGCTACTCAGCAAATTAAAATTTTGGTATTGTCTGGTAGTATAGCAAAAGGCAAGTTTTCATGTTGTTTTTACCCTGAGCCTGGATGTTAGAGGTTCTCCAACAGCAGAAAGGGATGGCTATCTAACACAAAAGAGCCTGATCTAGTAGAGACCTCAGTCTGAACCTGCACTAATTAATGTAAATAAGACTCTTTCCAGTGATCTCGCTGTTCTTCAGTGAAGCTGCACATGCTTATCCATGCCATCTAAACACATTGAAAAAGGCAGCAGCCTTAAAACTGGTACGGCACAGGTGGGGTTAACAAGGTAACCTGTAGTAAGCCGTACAGTCATGAGCAAAAGCGTTAGCAGGAGTGAAGCAAGGAAAATACCATGGATTATTTATTGTAAAGGTTCTGTTGGGATGACAGAGTATTGGATGTGGTAGATATTATGTATCAGAATGCATTAAAACCAGCAGCAGCTACAGCTCCTTTTATGCAAAGATGAGAGAACAGCTGATGTTTGCAAGGCTCATTTATCTGGCCCCGATACCTGCAAATACTCCTTGCATATTGGTGCATCTGTCTCACAGGATAGCTAGCTTCACAGTCTTCTGCAGTTAAATGTGTTCCTGCAAAGGATGTACTGAATCAGAAGATTCAATACCCTGAGCTCCCTTTCCAAGGCAACTTTCTCTTTTCACAGTGTAGAGAGCATAGGAATACTGGCCCTTTCCAGTAAACCCCCCATTTTGATAGCTAGAGTGCAACGTTCTGCTTCTTAAAGGTGTGTCCATTTCAATGACAAATAAAATCTCTTTATTTTTCATGGCCCACAGCTATTCTACATATTTATTTTCCCTTTCCTTACAATATCATTTTGCAGGTAAAAAATATTAATTAAACTTCTTTACTTTTGAAGCTATAGGTTACATATGAGCTACCTTGACTTGAAAATAGCTGTCTGGCCAGCTAACGAATATTAAAATTAATATTTTCTTCACCAGAGAATTTTATTATTCGTATTTTCAAAATTATATCGTAATTCTAAAATGAGCTTTTTACTCTTTAACGGGATGGTTATCAGAAAAGATAAGGTCTGTAATCACAAAAACACACATAGATTGCATTGTCAGACCTTTAAACTGCTATGCTGTAGTTTGGGGTGTGTGTCTTTTTGTTTCTGTCCAAAGCTACTAATGGTTTACTGTACAGATTTTTCTCTATGTATTGATTGCAGAGCAAAGACACTGAATTTGAAAAATATGAAAGAGGTGGAATATAAATACAAAGCAGAAGACAATTGTGTAAGTTAATTTCTTTTTTAACCTTGTGTGTGTGTGTGTTTCACTAATTCAAATTTCTTTGTTTTCTCTAGTTAGTTACCAGATTGTAATCAGGGAATCAAGGGAATGTGTTTGATATGACCACCTGAAATCTAAAGCCAGTATAATATAGTAAGAACAAAACTAGTTGGCCATCAGAAACTGGAATATTTTCAAGGTTCTGCTGCTTGTCTGTGAAGTTAGGCAAGTCCTCTTAGATCTATCTATCTTAGTTTATTTGTCATTTTTAGTTATGAATTGCTCTTTCTAAAAGTTTCCTAATTCCTAAATTTAAGGAACTATCTTGCCAGGAATTGCAAGGGCAATCTGAGCAGACAATAGTGGTCTCCATATTCTTATCACATTTCCTAAAAGTCCTTTGGTATTCTCATCATCCCCAGTCTCTTCTCTGAAACCATTTCTGTCAACAACCCCTCGTGACCAGACTGTCCCAGAGGACACCATGTGGCTGGGCAAAGAGGGGCAGCACCACAAAGTTATCACAGATTGCTTCACACATCTCATCACCCTGTGCACGTGAAAAATGGATGGAAGAATCTCTCCCAAAGGCTGTGCCTTTAAAATTTGGCTTCTTACAAACTTAAACCAACCATTAGGATTCCTTTGGTTGTTTTCATTGCAATTATCATCAAAGTTGCTTTTGCTCAGGTCTATGGTAAGAAGAGAAGGGTAATGACCCAGGGAGGTGAACTCCCTCCTCCAAGATGAAATGGTAGGTCAGCAGCCAAGAGAGAAGTAGAACCATGTGTCCTTTGAGCACAAAGCCCCGTCACTGGGACATCCTGCCTTCTCCACCGTGGCAGTTTCTCCTATGTCCTTTTTCCTTTCCTAGTGCTTGTGAAAGATCTTATGTATCAGTAAGCTGCATGCTCAGCAGTTATTGCTTCATCATTAAGCAGCTTTTCTTTAAAGAATTTATTATTTCTGGCAAATGTCTTCCATCAGAGCTATCTTGGGCTCAAAATCTGAACTTCCAAGGGCTCAAGGGCATTTACTGTTTTGGCATGCTGAGCAACATTGGAATGTGAAAGGTACATAAGAATGGGGAGGACTCTGAAATGCGAAGTAAAAACACTGTGGTTGAGGCTGGCCCAGCTGTCAATTATTATATCATTTTCATTCTTAATAAAAATGTTGGAGTAACTTTGTCAGAGATGAGTAACCAAAATTTGATTTGCCTGCTATTTTTCATATTGGTTAATACCATGAAGCACTTTGTACAAATGCCTATACATTTTTTTTAAAGCTATCTTCTCCCCTGCTTTTTTTTTTTCCCCTTATTCAGTAAGATTAACGCCAGTAACCTAGTAATAACAAACTAGGGTCTGCAGACAGTGGGGAAAATAACATTATGTTAGAGAAGCAAATTGCTCAAGAGCTTATTACACAAAACAAAGAAGGAAAATATGCCTTTAATTGAATTTAGTCACTGGGTTGCAGCAGGCATTTAGGGTAATTTTTAATGTATGAATGTTAGACTGATCCAAGTTTCCCTGGTAAATAACAGATTAGACATAAACAACAGGACTTTTAAACATGAAAATATGCAAGTTTAATGATCTACCCTGCCATTAAGGTCTGTGGATTTATAGGGGTTATTTCATCAATAAGAGAAAAGACACTAATGTGGAAAAAATCAAAGGGTATTTAGAAGCTTATGTGAAACACATTTCATCCCAGGCATTCACTGGCACTGAACTCGTACCCGAGCAGAGCCAGTGCTGTGCAGAGTGTGCAGGGCAATCGCCCGGGGCCTTCTTAGTGATGGCAGGGACTGACACGTGGGATAACTTTCCTGCTTTCTTTGCAAGGACACAACAAAGAGGAAGTTCGTTTTTCTCTGAACAGTTCTTGTTAACAAAGAATCAAAGGAGACCCAGGAATAACTGGCTGGTCAATTTTAGGCCCAGTTGGCCTTGTCCACTCTGGACAAAAAAATTATACCCAAGGCTGCCATCTGTTTGATCTGGCCTTACGGTTTGACCCTTTAAAGTTCTGTACCTTGTACTTTTGGAAGCTTGATCATCACAGGATTTGATCTTCGCACATCTGTCTTCCTTTTTTTCTTAGTTTTTATCTTCTACTTTGCCAGTGCTGCTATGGCACTGAAGTGTCCACTTGTCTCCACACCAAGCTGTGTGTAACACAGTTTTTATGGGAATTTGTGGGATGTCAGAGTATTTCTCCTTTCAAGCATATACCGTCCTCTGTTTTGCCCTTATTTTAGAGCTTTATTCCATATAAACTGAGACATTTTAACTGCTGAGCTTTGGCACTTGTCTGACTGTGGTATGTCAGTGATGTGGTATTTACCACAATCGCACTTGTAGGTAAATTGCACAAAGTCCCTGTGCATAATCTGACGTTCTTTGCCTCAGTTTGGGATGTTTGAAATGTTTCCTTTATTTGATGGTCACTGTGGTGGTGTCTGATAGATCATCTCATTCCCAGAAGTCTGAACTGCAGTCTACAATAAGGAGATCGTTTATGTGGTTTGTGGTGAAGCTTTCCATTCTTGTTTTGCTTGAACGTCTGTTGGGAAAACTGCATATCTTCAATGCTATCCCAAACAATATTACTTAAAAAATGGTCTCTCTCAGCTCTACTTACTTGTGTTTGACTGTGACCTTGTTACATGACTTTTGTTAGGAAGAAGAGAGGCTTTTTTGACCTATATTCTCCTGCAAGTTCTTGATTTTTACTTCCATTGTCACGCAACCTGTGGGAAATTGGGAGTTCAGTAGAATTAACTTAATTCTACCTCCTAAAAAACTGGTATTTAAGCATGTCTTCCTGCTGTCCAATATATTTCTATATAAATATTAATTTTCTTACTGGCTTTTGAAGGTGTTTTATAAGTACACCTTGAGAGTGAGAGAAACAGCACTTGTTTTGTGCAAAATGTCTCCCACTTGTACCTGGGGTTTTCTGAACATTATCTGGTGTCCTTCCAAAATTGTTCTGCTGTGTAACATTTATGTTTTGAGCTACACAGTCTGATTGAAGGTACTGGTAAGCTGCTTGTATCTTATTCAGTGAAATGCAGAGACAGGATCAAGGGCAACTTGATCTTGATAGTTCTCATGTAGATTATCATGTTGGTTGCAGTTATGTGGTGGTAAAGCTTTAAATGTGCCACTCAAGGTTGATCTGGATCCACTAAGTATTTTCACAGAGAACTACCTCTGTACTCAGATCATCTTCAGATGACCAAGATGAATATTGTGAGCTTTCCCCAAACCACTTGCAGTGTTTGCCCTAAATCCTTGTGCACTTTTGTCAGGACATGTTTGTCTAATAAAATATACTCCCTGTCTGCAAATGTTACCTTGTCTATGCTTGGGGATCACACCAACTGAAATAATGTATTATAATTCTTAGCTAATAGTTCTTAGTATTATGCTTATAACATGTATGCTTTTTCTCATGCTAACTAAAATTATAGAAAATTTTCATTATATATTACTTATATTTCCATTCTTCAGTTACGTGTGAAGACTCATCAGTAGAATTATCTGTTAAATCAGTCTCACAATCCAAAGCTCCTCCTGGGTTAATTTACAGGATTTTTAAAGAAATTAGTCTGCGGTTTGGTCTTCAAATCCAAGATGACCTTTTCAGCATTGTTTATTTCATTCCACAGGAATCATTAAAACAGGTAAAAATAGTTTCAGTCAACAGCCCGTTAGTCTTCTTGAATGCCAGAAAATTTCATGCTGACCTGTTAAAGATAATCCAGAAGGATGGCATGAACAGCCAGGTATGTGATATTGTAAATGAGGTGGGATGTTCTTTATGCTTCAGTAATCACCGTGACTGGGTTGAAGATCATGTTTGCTTTCCTTGCATTGCTTAGAGAATGCAATCGAGACTGAAACAGGTATAAAAAAGTAACATTAGAAATGATTCATTTAGAATAAAGCTAATCCTAATCAGATTCAATATGGACTATTCGCATGTTACTACTTGAAAAAAATATCTCTACTATTTCTGCATGTGATCCTGTAAGATACATTAAAGCACTGATCCAAAACTCCAAAATTTCTGCAAGAAATTACATAACCTCTGCTAATATAAGACTTGGATTTAGACAATGAGTAGCTTTCATATTTCAACAAATATGCTTGACTAAAATATGATTTTCTTTTTTTCTGCAAATAAATCCATGAGAGATGGATACTTCATTTTTAACTATAAGTAATTTGAGGAGAATTAGGAAGAAAGTGGCTACTTTTTTTCTCAAAGTTATTGTTTCTTTTTCCTCTTTTGCACTGATTGTATTAGAAAAATGAACAGTATACAAATTATGTATGGCTTGTTTTTGGAGAATATCCCCATAAGTATAGTGTTTTCCAAGTTTGTTGACACATAACTACTGCAACTTCCTGCAACACTTCCTAAAAGGCAAAAAATAAATTATTATTTTTCTTTCAGTACCATGAAGACATTTCAATACTATACAATGCTTACTGTAGACAATTTCATCCAGTTTGGCAAACTGGGCTGAGAAAATCATAGCCATGCCTTAGATAGGTTGTTAAGACAGCAGCTACCTCTGCTGTCCCTGGACAAAGAGTTGTGCTACCCATATGTGCATTGATGGGTGGAAATTCAGCTCAGAAATGTGATGCTTTTTTCCCGTGGTTTTGCTAAGCTGACTGATTTGGATTAGTATGATAAAAAGCCTCCAAACAGAAATTACTTGGGATTTCCATGGAATTAATTTGAGTCAATTCAATAAGTTAATTTAATAAGTTAATTTATACATTACTTAAGAGGGAGATTTTATCCTTTGTCTCTTCTGTAAGGTACTCAGCAGTACAGCTGCCTGAAATATTGTGCTTTTTTTTTTTTTAACTTTTTTTTGTTGAATTAATGTCTTTCTGTAGCACATAATGGGTGTGAAAAAAATGCAGTTTCAATTTTTTTTCTGCGCTCTGTTTCTGGTTTTAACTCTTGTTTCTACTGAGAACTTGCATGTTGAAATAATTATTATAAAAATTCTCCAGATAAATGTAATTCTTTAATAAATTTACACGTCAAAAATATTCTTACTAAAATCTTAGTGTAGCAGATGAGATTGTAGCAAGTAGAAAATTAATCAAAAGTTAATCTTATAAAATCACTGCCTGGAATTTTTCTTTTCAAGAACATGTCTCCCATATTTTGACCACTTCTTAACAAAAAAAGCATTGTGTCCAAAATATGCTTTCTAGTGAATCCAGACATTGGTTGAGTCAGCCAAAAAGAAATGCAAAATACCAGTTTGAGTGTGTGCCTCAGTCTTCTTCTAAAGTTATACCAGAAAATATTATACATCCAATAGGCTGTTGCATAGCACATGATTTTGGAGAGAATGAGTTAACTTTGATACTGAAAAACAGAATTCTTATGTATTGCATTGATTTTCTCTTGTTACTGTGCAAGGGACTAGTTTTCCTTGGTATGTTAATAATTTGTTGCTTTTATTTCAGTGTGAGCAGAACACATTGCTCTGTTCATTTTCCAATGGAAGTTGTCATGGTGAGTTTATTATCTACACATTGTATTAAAAGCAAGATGTATGCAAGTGTGCAAAGTGGCTCCACATTTTTCTGTATATTTCTAGGTGCACACAAGTTTTATGGAAACAAATATTTTCAGTTAGACCAAACATTCAATGAAGCGTGAATGCTAAACAATCTTGAACTATGTTAACCTTGGCCTGACAAGTCCTGGTTTTCATTCTGTTTTTGACTGACTTTTTAAGATTTCAAAAGCAGGGAACCCCATGAAAACGCCTTTTCTATGGGAGTGGAAGGTTCTAGTGGATGCCTCATTGCCCATCACAGGGGGGTTGGAACTAGATGATCTTCAAGGTCCTTTCCAACGCAAACCCTTCCCTGATTCTGTGTCCCTGCTTGTTGCACTGGAATGACTGTGTGTGTAAAGAGACATGTACATAGTGGGGGAGACACTTCCTGTGTTGTTGCCTGGACTGAGCCTCAGACCAGGCTGAAGAGACTGTTTTGCTAAGCTCTGATCTTGGGTATTTTTGCGTTCACAATTAGTATGAAAAAGTAAAAGTAAGATTAGAACCATGTCAAATCTTTGTGATCTTTAAAGCCACATAAGAGAAAATCTCAGAAAATGTCAACTGAATTTTTAGTAATGCCATAACCACCAATATTATACTGTATATCAATATAATACAGTATCAATACAATATATAATTAAAAAACCCTAGAGGTTTTCTTTCAGTTAAGCTGTGTAACTCCACTCTTTCCACATTTTGTAACACTTAAATCAAACCAGAGCACATACATTCCCATGGGAGATCTGCAGCAACCTTTTGCAGTAGATACTTTATACAGATGACTTCATTGTGGCTAGAATTAAAACAGTGTTTATTTAAAACACTTATAAGCATTAAGGCTGCAGTAGAAAATCTGATTTGGAGGCTGTTGTCTGATTGTGTTTGTTAACTAGAAATGTCAGGACATTTCTATGAAACTACAGTTGTTTAGTTTTCTTGGGGGTGTCAGAGTGCTTTGCCGTAGCATAGCAACCTATGAAAATGGCTACTGAAGATTATATTGTATTTTATTGACTATATTGTAAAATACTATGTCTGAGAAGGTCTTACCAGTACAAGTTTCAGTCATCTTGAAGATGAACTGGTTTCTCATGTTACAGAAGTGACAGAAAACACAAGACCTCTTTTCTGAAAGCCTGAGTCCTGCCTTGAGGACTTAAATGCTGTTTACTTGTACCAACCAGTCTATGGTGATTCTTCATGAGGTCTTTAAAACAACAAACAGAGAGAAAAAAGAAAAATCCCTATAAAGAGAAAAGCAAAATGTGGAGCTTAAATTTTCAAGAAGGAGGGGAGCATGAGGACACAATCCTTAAGCCTTATGGCAGTTGTCCAGGAAAGCATGGAAATTTATGCCTTTGTCAGAATCTTTCCTTTCTCCCTTTGGGGAATACTGTCTGTATCAGCACCAAATGAAATGACTGCTCTTGCTCATGCCACTGATACAAAGAGGGTGCAGGTCTTTACCTACCCCCTTATTTAGAGGCAAGGCAGCCTCTATTGCAATTCAGGATGCAGCGGGGAATTGTTACACTGAGCCTGGGAGATCACATGAACCCTTTCTGGGTTTCTATCACAGTAAATTCAGGCAGGAGGTTCCCCTTAAAATTCTATATTTTTGTTTGTATGCATCTATTCATGTATGTTGGGCAGTACAAAACAGTAATTGTCTGGAGATGCAAGACCAAAAGTCTTTGGCTCTCAGGCTACCGTCAGAAAGGAATTACCACCATTATAAATTTGCATAATGGGGAAATTCCAAGTCCCCTCAATAGTTTAAAATCTTTACCTCTGCTCTGCGAAAGCCATTTATCTTAACTCATCTTTACAATCAGAATTCCTTTCCTTCATATTTTTCTTTTCTTTTTTTTCGGTTGTGTACATTATGATAAAAAACATTTGTTCACAGAACAATGTAAATAAGATGTGCATTATTTTCTAGTTTTCCCTTTATGAATGCCAGGAATAATTTATCTATGTGCTAGTTCAGGATGCATTTAGAACAGAGTATGTTTCAATTAAACAAAAGATGGCCTGAGATTGAAAAATGTGTATAAGACCTTTGCAAATCTTACCAACACAGTTTTCTTCTCCAGCATCAATATATCATAGTGTATTAAAAAATTAACCAAACAAAAACCAGCACAGTAAAACCTTAGGAAAATGAAATGCTCCACTTTACATATATTTCTTCCTTATGGGTGAATATTGTTAAGCCATAGGCAGGTGTTTAGGTACTATAGAAATCAATGTCATATCAGAACTTAAAACAAAGATAAATATATTTTCTGTGTATCCCATGAAAAATCTTCCAAAGAAGCCAAGATGACTCATTGAGAAATTCAAATTTGAAGAAATAATTGTTTAATTCTTGAGACACTGTTGCTGCCTAAAACATCTCATTAATATGTTCTGCCTGTCATCACTTCTTTCCATTGCCCTAAATGTTCTTCACTTGTGCTTCTAAAATGTGGCATTTGCTTGCCTGATACCCTAGCACATAACAGTAAAAATTTTACTGTGATAGTTTGGGCTTACTTTGTTGAGCTATCATCATTCTTATACCCATTTCTTAAGTATTCTCCTTTTAATTAAAGCTTTTCTTTTATCAAATATGTAGGTGAGTCAGTGCAATCATGTCATAGTGAGCGACGTGTTTTGATATTAGACTGCAGTGGACTGAATTTCTTTGACTACACTGGAGTCTCAGTGCTTCTTCAGGTATTCACGACATTAGAAACATTCTGTATATGTTATAATCACACATATGAGTTATTGGGGCCAACCAGTAGTCGCTTCACTTACATCAGTGGATAAATATTTCACCCATAGAAAAGATAAACACAGATTTGGTATTAAATTGTACTTTGTATATATATATATATAAAATGACATTAAAATATGTCTAAATATTTTGGGTAGCAGTGCAAGTGTACGCATCTGTATGTAATGAAGATGAGCTTCAGAACTTTTCCTTTTTTTTTTTTTTTTTATTTTTAAAGTTTGTTTAGGTCATATTTGACCCTGCCATGTCAGTTGTAGGGACATGTGTAAATTTACTACTTTAAAGTTTCAGCTTTAATTCTGTGATTTTATCTGTGTGCTCTACTTTCTGCTAAGCCAGAGGTCAAAACATGATCTCCAACCTTTCTTCCGTGGGCAACATACCTTGCAGACTGGGTTCAGGCATTGCAGGAGTTCCAAGACGCTCCCAGAAGACTAAACCCAGTGATCACTGGTGGTGATTGTGGTGACTGGAACTAAATCCAGGTGGCAGCTGGCCACAATTAGTGCTCCCCTGGGGCCAGTCCTTTTTAATATCCTTGTTGATGATTTGGACAAGGGGATTGAGTGTACCTTCAGTCAGTTTGCGGATGAGACCAAGCTGGGTGGGAGTGTTGATCTGCTGGAGGGCAGAAAGGCTCTGCAGAGGGATCTGGACAGGCTGGTTTGATGGGCTGGGGCAGACAGCAAGAGGTTCAGCAAGGCAAAGTGCCAGGTCCTGCTCTTGGGTCACAACAACCCTGTGCAGTGCTACAGGCTGGGGGAAGAGTGGCTGGAAAGACATGGGTTAGTGGTGGACTTGGCAATGCCAAGTTAATGCTTGGACTTGATGACCTTAAAGGTCCTTTCCAACCTAAACAATTCTATGAGTCTATGGCTCTGCATAATAAGCAGTTCTATGTAATGGATAAAAAATTATGTTCAAAAGCTGTTTCTTACACTTCCATCAGATCTGAAGTTTAAAAGTTGTGAGTACAGATTTAAGTGGGTATGGAAGGCTTGGTTATAATTTTTCTGAGTAAGATAAAGGACTAGATTTGAACTTGGGTCTTAGCCCAGGCTTTTTCTTGCCCTAACAATTTTCTCAATTTACTGCAGTGATTGCATAGTGAAGTAAGTGTTGCCTTAAAAGATTTTAAATTAGAACTACACATATAGGCATGGATATAATGAAAAAGAAAACTGGAAAAATAAGGTTAGTGGGAGTGACTCTTTATTAGCTATCCCTTCGAAAAATAGGGCATTCAATATAGTATTAATTTTAAAAATTTTGAAACTGATTTCCAAACGGTCTTAGAGACCTCCAAATTACAAATTACTTTAAAGAAGTGTTTGACAAATTTGTGAGAGGTAAGTCTGGTGTGGGCTGTGAAATGCACATGTTGGTAGTGCAGCCTCTGGATAAATGGTTGGTCCAAACCCAAGTATCAGAGAGAACCATACTTAACATGTCCTTGTTGTTATACTCCTTCCCAAAATATCATCACTGATGCCAGAGATGGAGGATTTTTGAACTGAGTAAGGTTTTTGGTTTATTTTTAAAAATAGAGTATTCTGATGGGGTTCTCACTGAATCTCTTCTCTCAGGATTTTTCTACTTCATATGGATTATTTAAACATTTTTTGAAGCAGGAACTGCTTTGGATATTCCCCATTTGGCAGAAAAACGCCCTACTCTTGTTTTGGAGTTATTTTCACTTTTTTTCTTTAGCTTTCTATCTTATTAATATTGTGTCTCTGTGGAGTTGACCAGTTTCAAAGAGAGAATAAAGAACAACTTACTGCTGAATGTAGCCTGATAGTTACGGTGCTTTTTTGATAAAAGTCTCAAAGTTTCCTAGATCTGATTCCTGTCTGTGTGGACTGGTAGTAAGCATATGGTAAAGACATGGGAAAACACACTGAAAAAAGAGAACTGGAAATAATACCCCTAAAAATTGCAGTAAGAAAATGCAAAATTGTTAATCAAATTCAGTTTTAATTCTCAGCAGAGCTGTAGAGTACTGTGAAGAGGTGGTAGGATATAAATGTGGCTTGGTAATGTTTGCATTGTAGAAGGGCTCGCTCTGGTGGCTGCTGGCAGTACAGCTGCTGCAGCAGCACTCCAGGCTCTGCCTACCTTGAATATGGGTAGGCAGGAATTTTTGTGTATTTTATTCTCTGTTGGTATTTAAAACAGGGTTGCTTTTTTTTTTTTTTTAATTTCTTGTTTTCAAACATATAGATTTACGTGGACTGTAAAAGCAGATACATCGATGTGTTGCTAGCACGCTGCAAAGGCAAGTATCAGCTTATGGTAAAAATTCTAACATGATGGTTTATATATCCTCACTACCTTCTCAGTGTTCATGTGTTTGTTTTATTGCAGCTTCCTTGATAAAAGCAATGCAGTACGGTGGAAATCTTGAATCTGAAAATCCTGTGTTTTTTGAATCTATTTCTTCAGCAATTGATGCCATTCATATTCACAGGGTAAGACTTACAAACAGAAGTAGGTGAAGCCTGGAGGGCTTCTTGGATGCTCACAGCAATTTGTTAGTGTCTGGGAAAGCCTTATTTACCCAATGAACCTATTGTGTAGAAATCTTTTATCTGTCTGCACTCTAAAACTGGTCCTCAGCCTCAATAATGCAGTTTTCCATTTTTTTCACTGCTAGCATTCTCTTCCCATTACCGTTTTTGCAACAACTTCTTGATCTTCTATGGTAGATCCAGAGGCACTGTGTTGTGGTGCTTTAATCTGGGCTCATTCTCCACTGGAAAGACTTCTGTCATCTAGATACACCTAACACAGCCTCTCGGTGAGACAAATTAACTCACAGCCAGTTCTGCACTACTGAAACTACACTCCTGTTTCTCAGCCTGGGATGCTTGAAGATGCTTCACACAGCACCGCACTGGTCTGACTGAAATGCTTCAGCATCCCCACCAAGTTTGGTTTGAGCTAGAAATCTTGTCTCTGCCCTGCACTGTAGCATGCTGTGCTGGCTCACTGGTGGAAAGAGGGGAATTGCACGAGGTGGAAGAGAGAACTAGAGGGAGAAGGGAGGCTTAAGCATCTGTTTACTTACTCAATGATATTTGCATACCTTTTTAAAAAGATAGGAAACCTGGACTTTCTTCTTGAACTATGTGATCTTTTTCCACTGTCATGCCAGTGTGGGCATGCATTACAAGCAGTGTGCTTTCCTGTGGTTTTATTTATGATTCAAACATGGCTAGAGCTTGGCTCAGAGCCTTCTCCAAGAGACGTTAAACTCGTCATGGTCTGTGGTTTGGTTGTTTGTCTGTTTTTCTTCACTTTGTATTTTACTAATTAAATCAGAGTTGCCTATGGACAAAACCACTTTCCATTGATTTATCCAGATTAAGGTGAGTTGGCACAGTTGGTCTAGTGAATTGACCAGAAAAACATGTTCTCTTCAGAGCTTTTCAACATTTTTCATTATGTTATCCTACAAAAAATAATTTTCTGAAATGGTAACTGCAGGGCAAAAATAACGGGGTTGGCTATTGTATATTTTGTCTGGGTCTGATTAGATGAATTAGAATGATTGTTGTGTTATAAAACGTCTGCATTTTTTATTGACATTAATTAACTTTCCTAACATTCTTGTAAGATAGTTATGTACTAGCATTCCCATTTTATGGAAATGGGACATGGATAGACCAGGACAAATGTTCATAATGAAAAGGGGGAGTTAAAACTCAAAGTCCACTTTTTTAGGAACTGGTTGCTTGTTTCTACCAGAGCTGCTAGGCAAATCAAACCTCTGCATAGTGGCTTAGCAGTTTAGTCTGAAAGGCTTGCATGCAGCCTCAAATTTTAAATATAATTATGAACAGTATATATATACTGCTGCTGCTTCTTCTTCAGAGCATTCATAGTAGGTGCTTCAGGGATTTTTACGTGTTCATTGTGTTTAAGACCTGAAGATAAGGTGGCTGGGAGTGACATGGCAGGGTGATGGCAACAGCAGCACCTCACTGTAGCTACCAGTCTAGGTACTCCTCCTGCGCCTTTTGAGGTGCTGAGGTCAGTAGGACTTTTGAGTTTCAACATGACAGAACAGGCAGAATAGGATAAAAAAAGATATAAGGAAGGGGCTGGAGACTAACAGAAAGTGGTTTGTTCTGATTTACATTTCAGCTTCCCCATACAACAGGAAATAGTCTTTCACTGTCAGGAAGGTGGAGGCGAGAGGGCTTTGTGGTTCATTTTTGTCTCTGCTGCTGTTCAGAAATGCAAAGATGTTCTTATCTACACCCTCCAATGAAAGTGTTGTGTCATTCTCATTTTTATATTTATAGATTGATAAGAAACTTGCCTATTACTTTATGCAGTTAATAATAAATAACTTTTTGAAATACTAGTTTTTATAATGGTGGCATTTTCAAGCTTCATCTCCTAATTTTACATTATATTCTAAGAAAACATTATAATACTTCTTTTTTCTGTTTCTCTCAATTTAGAATTACAGCAAGTTCAGTGAACAGAGTGAAGTGTGATGCTGACCCATTGAGCATGGCTAGTTTCATCTGCTCAAATTCAAAATGAACAACATCATGGCTTCTCCTTAACTTTTTTCTCCAGTGGATCTCATAGATGATCTTTTATATGCCATGTATATTTAGTACATTCAGTAATGATGGATCTGCCTTTCAAAAAGAAAATCTTTCAGCTGCAATCAGAGAATGTTCATGCAATTGTTCTACAGTGGTTTTATATAATATTTTTATATACATTTAGATAAAAATTATTAGAAAGCAGACACGAGGTACTAACTGTGTTTACCAGTTAGGTGTATTCTTTTAGATAACTTCTATTGTAACATTAGTTGTAATAAGCATCTGTAGTTTTGTGTATGGAATAGAGACATGAATTCTTAAAAGAGCATGTTATAATTGATACAGTACCCACAGGAAGTCATATACTAATACATACTGTTTCTAATGGCTTTGCTTAATCTTTCCTCTGTTCAGGACAGCCATTTGCAGTAACAGCATCATATCACAGCTATCATATGCTTCCACTTTTTTTACTTGGCTTTG
The DNA here is from genome assembly GCA_013399195.1 of Dicrurus megarhynchus. NCBI lineage: Eukaryota > Metazoa > Chordata > Aves > Passeriformes > Dicruridae > Dicrurus > Dicrurus megarhynchus. Next base: position 964,521 of record VXAD01013251.1, on the reverse strand, counting down.
TATGCTTTTTAATGCCTGCCCAGATCAATGGGAGAACTTGCAAATATATGCAGAGAAGGCACAGGTGCATGTTGACTAAGAACACTGGATTGCTTCCCCCTCTATTAGTTGTCTTGTGCTATTATGATTTGCTATATTTTCAAGGCCACACGTGTTCTTTAGCTCAGACTGAAGAGGAAAAACTGGTAATATTTTTCCAAAACTTATTCTTTTTTTCCAGCACATTTTTCCAGTCTGCATTTCCAGTTTGAGCTGTGATTTTTTTTGGTGTTGAAATCTTCAGCTGAGGCAGCTGAGGGGTGATTGTTGGGACACATAAGGTGTGTGCCACATTTCAGCCACAATCCTGATCTGCAGTACTGTGTGTGAGCGCATAAAGTGGGTGGAGGAATTCACAAGTTGGTTTGTATTTGAGTTGTCAGCAATTGTGTTAGATTATACTATCACATAGATATTATGTTATATGGCAACATATTGAGGCCTTCCAGTACCTGAAGGGAGCCTACAAGAAACATGGAGAGAGACTATTTACAAGAGCATGTAGTGATAGGACAAGAGGGGATGGCTTCAAACTGAAAGAGAGAGTAGGTTTAGATTAGATGTTAGAAAACAAAATCTTTACTGTGGCAATGGTGAGGCACTGGAACAGGTTGCCCAGAGAAGTTATGGATGCCCTAACTGTGGAAGTGTTCAAGGTGAGGTTGGATGGAGCTTTTAGCAGCTTCTTCTAGTGGAAGGTGTGCACATGGCAGGGTGTTGGAACCAGATGATCTTTAAGGTCCTTTCCAACCCAGGTCATCCTAAAATTCTACATATGACCTTTTTCCTCTTGCCTTTGTTCCCTTATGTGAAAACCAGCAGTAAAATGTGAGTTGAGCAAAAAGGAATCAACAAATGAGAAAGATGAGGAAATATGATTTTTTTTTAATCAAATTAAAAAATCTATGGAAGTTAAAGGTAAATGAATATGGCACAACCATAATGGCCATCTTAGCACTACAGAGAGGAGGGAAGTACAAGGATGCTTTGTGCAGCTGACACATATAAGCAAAATCTAGTGCTAAGCATTGTGTTTCCAGCAGCAGTTACATCTGTATGCTTGTCTGGACACTCCTTGCTCTGATTGCCCAAAGCTGCTGCCTGCAGGAGATGAGGTGGCTCATAGAGTGACTTTTGCATCTCTACATAGTTCAGAAATTGATAAGCTTTTCCTCAAGTCTTGGTAACTCCACACTACTAGATGATAATGGGAGAAAGCCATGGGGTTCTTTTGCCCTTTCAGTTACGAGTGACTCTTGTAGTTATTCCCTACTTTGTCCCAGAGATGACCAGAAATGTTCTGTACAAGTTCTTCTGAGACTGCTTTGGTAATTACTATGCAAATGTTGATAAGTAACTGTGAGAAACTCATTATACACAGGAGAAATAAATTCTGTATACTGTCCCAAGCACATTAATTTCAGATGCTGTAGTTGATTGCAAATGGCTCATTACATCACTGGACTCAGTAACAGGCTATAACATTTGATTAATAATTTCCTCAAACAGTTTTAGTAATTTATTAACACTTTAGAAACTATTTACAATGTACTTTAATCGTAGAAGCATCAATTTTATGTCACAGCTGAATGGAGATTTCTACTTAACTGCAAACTGAATAAATGAATAAATGGTGTCTTTTCTACTAGGTTCAGCATTTGTTCTTTGTCAGCTAAATGTTTTCTCTGAAAATTTACAGATAAGTTGATTAATGAAATTGTTAAAAATAGGGTCTTTAGCAAAGATAACATCTACCAGGAGGCTTTCACTTTTGTTCTGAATGATCTTGTAAATGGAACAACACAGATACTTTTAAAATTCCTTGTAGTATTAGCCTTTAATGAAACCTTCTGCATTTAATGATCAATTTTGTAGTGCTTATCAACATCGCTTCCAATTTTTACTGCTTTCAACAGGAATAATTTTTGCTCAGTTAAATGGCTGTTTTAGGGATGAAAACATTTATCTCCCATTAGCTCCAACCTTCCAACACTGGGCTTTGGGATAGTTGTAATATTTCTGTAATCTATTTTGCCATATATAATAAGTCTAAATAACTTTCAATTTCTGAGGGTATGTGTTGTTAATTATATTCCTTCTCTGGCAAGTGGCATCACTCAGGATAGTTGTTTCTCAGCAGAACAGAGTTTTTAAGGGACATATGAAGGCAGCTGCCCTTTCAAAATACTTGTACTGAGTTTAAGCTCTGTCAAACCAGAACTGCTCTACAGAACCATGGGCAGTGAGTGAGGGAGTGTCACTTTTTTTTTTTACCACTGACTTAGAAGAGCAAATTGCAAATTACTTCACTACTGATTCGGTTTCCATTTCTCCGCCACCCACCCTTCTGAGCTTTTGATGTTTACTAAAACATGTTATTGCACATTGCCTGTCTTCAAAAGGCTGGGATGCCACACCATCAGACCTCACGGATCACCAGATCACTGGGTGCTCTGCTGGTGGCATGGGATCTGCTCCATGTCCTCCCTGAGTCGCTCTCTGCAAATCCCTGCTGCTGGTGTGTTGGTGCCACTCACAGAGTCAACTGACAAACAACTGCTTCATTCTTTGGTGAAGATTTAAGGAAACACCCTAAACCTACTGGATTAAGTTTTGGAGGCAATTCCCTCTATTAATTTCAAACCTTCCCTCAATGCTTTTTTATACAGACTGTCCACTGGCTTTCCTCTGGCTCTCAGAAAGAATTATTATGTAAATATATGGATGCCCAACCCAAAACATCACAATTAGCTTCACTGGAATAGAATGGAATGGAACGAAATAGAATACAGTAGAGTAACATTTGAAAGAAACCAACAGTGATCATCTAGTCCAAATGCCATTATTATAAAAGAATATCATAATTAGAATAAGCCATACTTACTCTTCGGATCCAGAAGGGCAAAGGGAACCAAACTCATCCCGTAGCAAAGAGCCTGCACAAAGTCTGTGTGTCCTTATGGCTGTGCAGGCTTTGGCCTCGCTATCCCAGTGGAGGTGAATTACAGTCAGGAACAATAAGGGGTTTAGGTATTTTTGCCCTGCTGAGGCAGACATTCATCTTTGCACCTTCAGCCTTACTTACTGGAACATCCCTAGGGACTTTTCAGAATAATGCAAAGTTTTATTAACTGTAGTTATGTCTGTGAGCTTACACAGTGTCAGCAATAATAGCAAACTGTGGAGCTCTCTCTGTCCTAAGTGATTCCTAAAGGTGCAAGAGAGAGACTGCACCTGCCAGCAGAGGCTCGAAGAAGTCTCTGATTTACAAACAGGTTTCAAGTAATGAAACCAATGAGTTTACTACTCTGAGTAACCAATTCTGAAAATCTAACCATTCACTTTGTTTCCTGTATGTATACTTAGATGCTCAGATTTTATATTGCAAAATTCAGTATGTGTGAGTCACCTAGTTTTTGCAAATCAGTGCTTCAATTTTGTTCATTTGGTGTATTCTGCACTTCACAGGAGAACTTTAATACAAGATTGTTTTCCAGAGATGGTCCAATGTTATCAGAGATGATATATTTGTTTGATGTGTTTAGGAATTTTTAGCTATTTTTAGGAACTTGTTCTACATTTTAATAGTACATCAAGTGAGTGAAGAGTTTTTCTCAATATTTAAGATTTGCTAACCAGAGTATATTAAAATGGTGATCTGATCATATGCTTCTTACAGAATTTGTTTCACACATTCCAGAACAAAGCAAGCAATGAGGAAAAAACTAGGGAGAAAACTGATGTTAAAGAATGAGTATAATGGCAATTAAAAATTAGGCATAAAATATGTAATAAGGAAAAGACTGTTAACATTATATTTATGCAAATTAAATGTTTCTAATTCTTGTCATATGTCTTTCATTTTAAAGGTTATTTGCCCTGATTCTATGATTCAAGTGTCACAAGGTCTGGCTGTAGCTGCTTTGACATAATTTATTTGACAGCTCTGTGTGTCATAAATATATAATGTAACAAGGAAAGGTATCTTCACTGTTGAATGAAAACATTAACGTGTCAATACTGTGTATGAATACTGTTTGACATTTAGTAGTTTCAAAAATAAAACACACAGTATGCCTTGAAAATATGGTATTCCTATTTTTGGAAGATACTTTCTTTGTCTACAGAAACTCATAAATAAATGAAGGAGCACAGTTCCAGAGTGCATACTAAATGGTGCCTTCATCATTAAGATAGATTTTTAATAAAGATCACATAATCTCTATGTTTCCATATGTTTTATAATGCATTTAATTTTTTTCTTTTTTCAATTCTGTGTATTAGCATATGCAAGAATAAATTTATACTGAAATAAATCTGAATATGAGACAATTTGCATGTAGAAGGAGGAAAATGCCCTCATTATTTCTTTTTTTTTTTTTTTTACATTCTGTACTAGCCAGTTTGTAATGAGATATTTTGCCTTCTTCAACCTCAAAATGTATTAAATCTTAACAATGAACAAAGAGAAATTGCCTTACATTCAGAAGTTTTATTTCCTCACAGCTCTTACAGGAGTAAGGCATGTAACAGACATTTTTACCTCCATAAGAAATACAGAAATCTTGGTCCAATTTCTCCAGTATTGGCTCTTTGCATGCACAGTCGTTTGAATACGTCTTTTTTTAATTGTCATTTGCATCTACAGATGGTGCACCTCATATCCAGTTGGCACATACTGATGGCACTGCTTATATACAGTCTGTGGCTTATCCCAGTAGAGACGAAATGATGGGCAAACCTTCCCACCACCTCCCAATAACTGTGATGACATTAATGAAAAATGGATTGACATATCTTTAAAAATTTGGCCTTGAAAGTAGCAGCTTAATTTTTCAAGCCTGATGATTTATGAAAGAATTTGCTTCTACCAAAGTGAATGCAACCTCTACATTTTTTTGATTTTACAGTGGCTTGCAGAAGTATAAACAATTTACAGTGCCATAAACTCCTAGATGCTAGGCAGCTAAATATTCTTAATGTTAATCTTAATGACATAGACTATTTTCTAGAGCTATTCTTCCCAATTGCACTCACACAATAGCAAGGAAACCTCCAAGTTATCTCAGTTTGGAGTGAAATAACTGAAAAAATGCCATTCTTTTTATTCCCAGAATGGGCATGTAGAAGCCCGAGATTGGCTCTCACCAGGAGCTTGAAAGGTAACTTGAAGTGCAACTCCTTCCCTACGGAGAATCCTCTGGTTCCACAGCAGTTCTGGAGAGCATGACATGCAAAAGCAGTTAAATGGCTTTTTGGTTAATTTTTTTCTCATGTGTTTTCCAACAGAGGTCTTTTGTGCTGGATACATTCAGGTGGTTCATAATTAAGAAGAACCAAGAAAGTGGCTCGTGTTGTTGCTCTGACTGACTCAATGATAAATATTTCTCATTCCCATTGTGCTTTGATTGTGATACTGTTGCAGTTGAAAACTGCACAAAATCTCAGGAATTCTTGAAAAATCCACAATGCTGAATTAAGCTGTACCCTGTACATTCCCTTAAATACCACAAAATATAACTCACTAATTTGGACACATTGTTTTATATCCCATTTGAGAGGCAAAATTATCTGCACCCTTAATTGTTACTTGCAACTCACAGTTGTAAGATTTTGGGGAAGGTGCTTTTTGCACATTTGCTCTCATTTGTAGGCTCAGGTAGTATAGTCAAAAATGTCTGCTGCTCATTGGGTCAGGAAATGAGGTCTCTCTCAGTTCACAGGTAACAGTACTGGAATTGTGAGTTGATGCTACAGAGTGGTAGTTTATACTCCAGCATAAATTAATAATTTCAAAAACTCTCAGCATNTCCCGCACCTTCCCTTCTCTCTCTGACTGTTTGTAAATCTCAGGAATTTCATTACTTTCTGGTTTAGCTTGGTTCCTATAGCCAAATTCTTAATTCAGAATACCGCCATAAAGGAAGATATGTTTTGAAAGAACAAGAGCAATCCTAACTTATCAGTTAGGGAAAAAAATGCGCTTTTTTTTGGTTCTGGAGTGCTTCCAGATTTGAAATATGTTTTGGAATATTACATTTGCGATCTGCAATTTGTGATCATTTTAATCTTATTCTTAGTAATAAAATTGTGTTTAAATCTGCTGATCACAGCTCAGGTTTGGTGCTGGCCTGGCTCCACTGTTGCCCTGATTTCATAGGTCTCCAGTACACCTCTCGTCTTCAGTTCCCAATCCCATGAAACAGAGACAGTGACTTGTAGGTGCCCCGTGATGCTCTGCAGACCTGGGGACTGCTCGCTTCACTCCTTCCTTCTGCCTCTCTCCTAGCAGGAGACAACCTGCTCTGCAGACTGCAGAGCACTAGTGGCTGCAGTACTGATCAAAATACAAGTGAGATGCTGCAGATGCAGAGCTGGAAACCAGGGCTAAGATGCTGGTGGGCTGTGAGACTGTCATGCATGGGACTGGGAGGAGAAGGGTGCTGGTGTGGACAGCAGGATATGGGCAGCAGCTATGCAGGAGAAAAAGACTCAAGGGAACAAGACTGTGATGTTGTGCATGAATGAAAAAGCTGAAGAGCAAAGGTGCAGCTGGGATGTCAGGCTGCGTGGAGGTGCTGGATGAAGAGGAGGCAGACCACAAAAATTTGAACCAATTCCTATTGGCAGGCCCTTGATCACCACACAAGGTCATTTTCTTTCCAAGTGCAGTTTGCCTCACACAAAGATAATTTCCCCACACTGCCATTGCTCCTGTTAATGTGGTTTTAGCAGCATTTCAATTGCTTCATATCAATAAGAGTTGTTTGTTTTTTTCTGGAGGCAGACATCTTTTTCAGACAAAATGCAGCATTTATGGGTGTTTCATTCATATAAGTATGAAGTACACGTATAAAAAAGCTCACATCTGCCTCTTTTCAGCCTCACAGACCATACCTTTTCAGAGAGACAGGTGGTCCATAAGGAGTAACAGGTGTACCCCAAATATTGCCACCTCCATGTTATGAGCAGCCCTTGCAAACACTGTGCTCAAAGCACTTCAATCATTTCTCCATCATTGTCACCACTCAGATACTCCTCGAGGATCCACCTGGGGTAGTGGCAGCTCCATTCATGTAGTGCATCAAAGAAAATTTAGCACAGGACTAGAAGTGTGCAACAAAAAGAAAGAAAGTTAAAGGCGAAACACTTTCAGTTGCAAGATTAACTCCAAGCTAGGATAACAGTTTTAGAATAACCAGTCCATTAGGACTAACCAACAGCTAGCTATGGGCAATGTTGATAGAGTTTCATGGGAACATGGTACCCTGTGCCTTGGTGTGTGCCTCCACTGTGTCCGTGCAGGGAAAGGCCAAACCAGGTGGTGCAGCAGAGTCTTCAGTACCCTCAGTACTCTTCAGAGCTGCACTGAGATGCACTTGCCCTGGAGATGTGTGGGCACTACACAGAGGACAGCTGTGATCGACTTAGCACCGGGCAACCAAGTGTTAGGGTAGGCAGAGACACTATTGCACCTTTTATCAGGAAAGAGACATGTGTGTGGGTTTGGACAGCTGCTGAATCTGTCTTTATTAACATGGTCCTCAGCTTAGAATGGCATCATCCAGCCTGGGCTGTGTGCATCATGGTGTGGTCTAAGAACTTGAACCGAGTATTTCCAGATCGCCAAAATCTACTCTGCCCAAGTGTGGACTTACCTCAGGAAGGTACCTTAACTCTTCTATGCTTTCTCCTTCCTGTGGACATTATCCAGCTGCATACAAAAGAGGGCAACAAGATTCATTGGTGACAAGGGCAAAGACAGCAGAGGGCATGAGCTGGCAATAGGAGTTCCTGGGATCTGGTCTTCGTAATGGTCGTTTGACTTTAAATATATATATACTGTCCTGGGAAGAGGGAAAAGTACCCTAAAGTTCCTCACTCCTGTGACTTCCCCAGGCACTAAAATACGGTGTCTCCTTTTGCCAGGCAGCCCAGTTAAGGCTTAAACTCTTTTTGGCATAGTTTTGTTGTAAGGTATCCTCACCCACCGCTAAGAAGGTTATTGCCCTGAAGGTAAAATGGTAGACGTGAATTTTGTCAGCCTCAGAAGGAAGTTGTTTCTGGATTTCTCAACTCATATGGCAAAACCTGGGCTATTGTATTGAAGGACCTGCCCTAGCTTATGCATGAAATGAGGACTAGCAATATGTTAGCTCTCTGCTATCAACACAATGGACACACTGGAAAAATCCATGAGAAGCATCTCTATATTTCTGCAAGGGGTAAGGGAAATACCACACTGCTTGGTCTGGTCAGCTGTGGACAACTCTGGTGCCACCAGAGCCACAAGTCTGGACACTAGGTAAAAGCACATAAAGTGTTCTAGTACTTATATTATAAGTATTAGAACACTTAAGTATAAGTATACTCATAAGCAACTGCCAAAACCTTTTATTAGGTGTTGGAGGTACTTCCTCTGCCCACACAGTTGTCAAAAAGGACAAAAAAAAAGGTGATGTTTAGCTCTGCAGCATGTAAAGCATTTCTGCATCAGTGATTTCTCCCCCATAGAACACAGCAGGTAAGTCTTGCTGACAGTCAAGCTTAAGCTTTTTTTTTTTTCCCTTCAATTTCCTGGCATTTGCAAATATAAGATAGGTCCTTAATGTTATATTAACATAGATTTTTATGTGTCAATTAACAGATAAATTCATTATGAAAACTCGTTTAGGAAAGGGCTGACACCAGATAAAGCCTTGAGGCAGCTGTGGAGTGCTGGGATGAAACATCTGCTCCATCAAATTGCACTCAGATGCTCCCGTTTCTCGGCTGTTCACCCCTGCTCCCCAGCATCTCAAGCAGCACTTACCTCCTCGGGACATACAAGTTCGGACACAGACCCACAAAGGCCAAATGTCTCCATCAATTCTCCCAGGCATAAACAGCTAAAGAAAGTTGTCAAGATATGCAACCCTTTGAATCTTGAAAGAAAAAAATCTGTACTACATGCCATGTTCATTTTTCACATGAGATTTGCTTTTGTTGACTTATTTACTCAGTATTGAATTTGACAACCATCTCAAATATTGAATCTACTTTTGGAACCCACCTATTTTCTATGTTATGGACCTCATTTGCTATTTTAGCTAATGCAAAAATTCCTTCTATTACTAGCTGTGTTGCTTCGTATGACATAATAGAAATTGACTCAGAAAGTAGCATATGCTGTTATCACCCATAATAGATCAGCCGCATCTCAAGGATTGGAAGCCAAAATTACCATTTGGCATGTCTGTAAATTCAAATAAAACGTCTGTCCCAAGTTGAAAATTAATGGAATTTTATCTATTTTTTATATATATATATATATATATATATATGTATCAAAAGCTTTGCTTTCACTACTGCCATAAAAGATTTTTCATTTAGTATTTGTGTTAAAGGAATTCTCTGTGGGTGTTTAATGTTGTTGAAGAGCTCATCAGGCTGCAATTTGTAAAACACATCTTCTGCCTCCCTGCAGATTGTTTCCTCCGCTTTGAGGTTCAGTGCTTCCAGAAACACAGAGCTGGGAGAAGGTCCTGAGAAGCTGCTTCTCTGTGTCCCCGTCCCAAGGCAGGACCCACTAAACCATTTCCAGCAGTTTTTTCTTACAAAATAGAAGGCACTACTAAAATATTATACATTTGTACATATACACATCCCTTCATATATGTGTACTGTACATCAAAATTTCTTCCCTATCGGTTGTTACTATTTAGTTTTTAAAGGGTCAATAATTCAGAAAAGAGCAATTACTGAGGATGAACCTTATCTGAAGACTTTCAGAACAGAAAACTCCCTGACAGCTCTCAGATCTTCATACACGTACATAGCAGGATCAGACCTTTCAGGAGTAGCTCATTTCTTACCTGTAGCTGGGGTGCATTTTCAACCAGCACACAAACTCCTTTTGAGGTTATGTGGTGGGGATTTTTTACCCAGTTGTGCAGACTTTTTTTTCATCCTCTGCCACTTGTGTTTTTGATGAGGATTTCTTTTCAACAGCTATGGTTTCTAAAAGGGACAAATTATGCGTCCAGTTCTGCAAACCTGCCTGCAATGAACGCCTTTAGAAATCAGTGGAGCTTTCACATGGCAGATGGCTCCCTAGGATTGAGCTCTACATAATTTTGCGATATTTTAGCTGGGGATATTTTAGTGGCTTTTTCCTTATGCATGACAGCATGATTTGCTAGCTGCTAGAAAATGTCATCAGACCCTTTCTCATTCCACAGTGAAACCTTTGGGGTTTTTTTTGAACAAGCAAAAATGTTTTCTTTCCCTACTCTACAGGACACTCCTATCCGATGAAAAATATTTCCAGATAAAAACAGTGACAGTAGAAAGGTAGAAGGGTAAACCAGCCATGTTGTGATTCAAAATAGATGTAAAGCCAAAAGAAGGGGGAAGAGGTTTTGCTAAAAGCCTTTAAACAAATGTTCTATTATTGAAAATGCTTCCATCCCCTAAAATCCTTGTGGAGGACTTTCTAATTATTTCATTTGTGGTGCCATCTTATTTCTCCAACAATGCAATAAATGTAAAAATATGATAAATTCACCAAGTTTAGCTTTTTTGCATTTGTTCAAAAAGGATGAATTCAATGATTATTGCATGTCAGTCCACATCTAGACTGCCTCCTACAAAAACACAGCAAAAGAAAAAAGTTGCTGCAAACCTTTCTCTATTTTGCCAGCATTTGTCCCAGTCCCAGAAAGAAATAATTCTCTAACCCTGGCCAGGCCTATATCTACACACAGAGATTGCAGTGGATTATTTTATACTAGTTTTGCCAATGGACTCTGCAGGGAACATTCTCCTTCAAGCTGGTCACACGGCTGGTCAGGGGTAACAAGACATATTCTAACCAGCTACTATAGTGCTTAAAATGGACTTACATGTCCAACAGATGTTTAAACTCAAAAGACCTCTCAGTAAGTGAAGTAAAGGTTACCCAGCTCCCTGGGCAGTCCATAGAATGAAATAAGAGCCCTATTTAGATAGTTTACACTTCTCAGTGTGTCATTTCATAGAAGATACATGTAGCTATGACTTACCATCTCTGGCTAGTAAGACTGATTCTACTGTCAATTTTTTTGCTTTTTTTTTTAAATCTAAGCATCTATGTCTCTATTCTGAAGCAAAGCAGATATTCTGAATACATCTCACTCCATCCTAGAATTTATAGTCTGTAATATCATTTCCAGCACACACAAATACACAACTGCTTTTGTATTTTTTTCCACTCTGATGTTGTGAATAATTATTCCTTTCAAATGTTTCCACTTGTTTTCATAAGGCATTCCTTCTTCTTTGACCCTTCAGTATGATGGCTATTCAACAAAATTAAAATTAATGTGGCTTCCTTGTTTCCTTCTTTATACAACAGTGTAATAAATAATATCATCTGACTTCTGGAGACAGGAACTGTTAGTTAACCTTCCTTGCTGCTCTTGGCTGAAGAGCTGCCTGGCATTGCAGCATGTAAGGCATTGTAAATTACAGCAAAATAGTGCCTATCTTCAAAAATATGGTGACACAACAGTCATTTTAACAGCAGGATATTTTGATTCATTGTTCACAGTCACTGTTCACATAATCAACACTTCAGGATTTCAGTCTGGGCTACTGAAGAGGGTTTTTTTGTGCAAAATAATTCTTAACCACTGTACCAATGGTATTCTGAGCCAGACACTTGATCAGAAAGGTGTGGAGTCTTGGGATACTATTCAGACTCCCACCTGAGATCTCCATGCAAATCTCATGTGCTGTTCTGCCTGAGCATGGAAATACAAATGGGAAAAATACTCACTAAGAAAATAGCACTAGGCATGATAAGGGATCTGGCATTTTCGTTTGTTTTTTTTTTAATGACGTTGTATCAAATGGACAAGAAAAAGTTATAAGAAAGGAGAATGAATAAAAAATAATTTGCTTTGGCAGTTGAGAATCACGAATGTGTTTTGCAGCTGGTAACCAACACAGCTCATTATTGCACCAGTGACAAGAAGTCAGTACACGAAGAGTTAATGAGACCACATTTAGGAAATTAGGGAAATGGGACCTTAAGGAAGCACTCTAAGGCATAACATGCAAAGCCATTTTTGCTAATCAAAGAGGCATTGCAAACTTGGCTGACATTTGCTTTAATGAAAGACTTTCATTTTTGTCCAGCTCCTCCACAGAGTTCAAAACTGTGTAGCTGAACTCTAAATTGTCTAGTATTTTATGCTGAAGGTCTGAACTTTTTTTGCCAACAATCAATGGATTATGCATTCCCATTTTTCAAACTCTGTTCAGCCAGTGTAGGTGACCTCTTGCTTACAATCACAGACTTGTAGAGCTACGTTAGTTCATGAGGATGAAAAGGGAATTGATTTTGCTATAGGATTACCCCATCCAATTTAGCATTCTTTGTACAAACTTACTGAACCAGAGCAGTAACTTCCTTTATATATTCATTTCAAAATATTCCCGTTTCCTAAATATACAAGCACTGCTCTCTGTATTTTGGAGGAACCTGTTTATTGTCATCTAAGTAGAAACCTACACGTATACATGTACAATATTCCAGAAACAGGCAGTCTCTTGGTGTCCTTTTATGGTCTGAAAGATAAGTTACATATTGGATTATAACTTTAAAACTGATAGATCCATTTAAGTTTTTCCCTCCTAGGGTTCTTAAAAAGTTTAGTTAGTCTAATTCAATCACAAAGGAGAGGAAATAAGGAATATTTACTATCAGAGGTAGTCTTTTCAAAATTGTCAAAATTTTTGTAATTTTTTTGTGGAGTCAAATCTGGAAAAAAGGCAATAATGTTGTCTTCTCCGATCCAAGATTTGAGGGGAACTAGGTCTTACCATGGCAGAAGAGGCAGAGCATCCCTGAGATCAGTTCACTGGCCATCAAAAAACATCATGAAAAAGGAGATAAATTTATGGATTGAACCCTTAAGAAGAGTTGATGTGCCTGAGATACTCCCTGCCCTGCCTTGTAGGTGAATTCTGACAGTACTCAACAGCATTCCAAACAAGAGCTGGTTAAAGAGAGGGTAAGTATGTCAGAACAAACTAATTATTATATTTTATTCTGGAAAAAACCCTTTATTTTCATTCTTTGAGAAGGGATTGGGCAGGGGAAAGAAACTGTTTTGATTAAAAAAGCCCCCTTTTCCACCAGTTATACAGGTTTGGTACATGAAATATGAAAGTGAAGTGCTTTTTGTCTACCAGTAACAGAAAAAATATTCAGTTTTTATTTGAATTTTTGCACTATTAATTAAAAGGATGAACAGTTTTAAATTCTTTTAGTAAAATATCACGTTAATTGCAAAATAATTTTTCACTGGGGAAAATATCTTGATAGAATGTTTCCAATTTAACCTAATGTAAATGAGAATTAAATCCTTCCATGCTGCTAGAGAATAACAATGATGTAAATAAAATTATAATCTACCAGGGAAAAGCAAGTTTAATTAACGGGAGATAAGAGCCTCAGTAGCTGTTCAGCTGAAAACCCTTAACATCCTTCCAAAGGCTCAGTCTGAGTTGCATCCGATGTTTTAGCTGCTTACAAGATCCAGATTTTAATTCAGAAGATGGAGCTGTCTTGACCAAAGCTTCTGTGGTGTTGTGTTTCCAAGCTGATACCCATTCCAGGAGATGCTAACACAGGCAGACTGTGAATGGCTGACACCCCTTTAATACTTTGATGCTGTTCCATGAACTTAAACTGACTGAGCTATTTTTTTTTTTTTCATCATCCATTAATGATAAACATCAAATCAGTTAATAAATCTATGTATTTCATGGACTGTCAATGTTGAAAAAAAGGTGAGTTTTGGTCAGTACTTTGCACCTAATTCTTACTAATACTTGAACAACAGACCTGTAAAGTTTTTCTACTTCTTTGATAGTGACTTTGAAGAATGCACAGCTATGCTTGAACTCTATTACCAGGAATGAAATGCGAAATAAAAATGCTCTTAATCTAAGAAGAGAAACAATGCTCTATTTACACTAGATGCTTATAAAAATAACATTGATCATGTAATCATGACTAAATTATTGATTCCAACAATCTGTTGGTATTTAAGGAGATTCCTGCTGAAAAATCTTTGCACTCAATTTGTGTTTGAAAATGTTTTAAAAAGCTGAACTAAAACTGAATAATGAACTCTATGGGTATCTCACTGACTAGCTAGACTTGTGACTTTCTATCCGAGAGAAAGAGAAAACAATTTTATGAAACAGCTTCCTGATAAAATTGCAATTTCATTATTCTCAAAATACTCAATCTATTGATTTTGAGCAAATGTACCAAGAAAAAAGTAAAAACAAAATTGATTTATTCTTTAATTGGTTTTATTTACTATCCTATTCAAATGCATTGAATATCATGCTATATGTAAGGGAGACTTAACATAACATAAAGTCCAAACAAAATATCTAGAATTATAACTGGAATCTCAAGGATTTTTGCAATTTGAAACAGAGGGATTTTTATTTTGCTAGAATGATATTATTGAGATTAGAATACAATAGCACTAGACAGATTGCCAAAATAGATTGCTTCAATCAGCATGTACTACAGATTTCTGGAATTTTTATTTAATGAGAAATACCAGAATTTCATCTCTCTCCTTAATTTAATTCAAAGGAGAAAAAAAGAGAAGAAATTATTACTCAAAAATTTGAATGGCACTGTGTAATAATGGAAATTTAAAACTATGAAAAAAGACATAGATGTTGGGAAATCTTGGTCTATAAGGTTGCATGAAGACTGATATTTCTTATTATATTAACAAATCTGCATATGTGCATATGTTAAATAAAACCAAGGATTTTGGGCTGACAGTTAAAGTATTTGGGGGCTCATCATCTGTATTGTCTTAACTTGAGTATATTTATCACTTTTATGAGGGCACATAATTTATACCTACTCTTCACTTGACCCGAGCTACTAAAGCAAACGGATTACCATCAGTTCACGTCAGTTTATACAAAGACCCTTTTCACTGACAATGCACTGCTCCAGCACAATAACCTAACAAAGGCTCCACATAAAAGACTTTGTAGTGTATTTTTAGGATACTTTGTATAATTTTGATCTACTTCAGTATACTTTGCATACCTTCTCTGTGTTGATATTATTTGAGTTTTAAGTACAATGGACTTTGTATAAAACTACAGAGGAATGAAATAGGGAATTAAAGAAAAAAAAGACGAATCCCTTCAATGCTTTCATTTGTGGTCAGTCACCACTGTACTCCCTCTTATTTCTTTTGAGATTTGTAGCCAAGGCGAGATCTACAGCCATCTGTTTTTAATCTCTATTCAGGATGATAGTCTGTGGATCAATGAACTCTAGCCACAGTTTATAGAGAAACTGCAAATCTTTTTGGGATAATTTCCAGAGGATAATAATATTCACAAGAGACTTCTTTTGCCTTCCTTATCTCCAGCTACAGTTTTTCATAAAAGAATGGTATCATAGCTGCCTGTTCCAACAATTGCTTCTATCATGATGCATTATTGCCAGCGAGCTAAACAATTGAAGTCATAAATCTTTGAGCTTTTAGCTATGCTACCACTGCCCAAAGGAGATTTTGTGAGGCACAAGTGAGCTAAAGAGAGTCAAGTGACTAAATGCAAGAGGGTGAAATGGGACAGAAAATCTTTCCGTCTAATATATTGTCTGGATTTTCTTGCAAGAAAAACATAGCATGAAATAAAGTTCCTTTGCAAGTCTGAAATTAAACAGGGTGCACTTGCTCCCACCAGACCAAATCATACTGATAGAAATGAGTAATTCTACTGACTGTACATTACGCTGAGAAACAAATATCAGCAGAAAATAATAACTATTGGTTCCTGTCCTGGTGCCCACTGACTTGGCATCTGCTGAGAATAAGAGGCACAAAGGCGTACGCTAAGAAGTGCTGATCTCGCTGGCTCTCGCACAGTCCAGCCGCTGAGCACTCCCCTACGCGCACTTCTGTGCACGACCTGCAGCCATCCTGCCAAAGCCAGAAAATGCCTGGCTCTGTAAATCCCTGATGGTCTGCACTGCTGCTGCTCCTCCCCTCCTCATACTGAGGAAAAAGTGGAGAGAGTGTCTGGGACTGAAGGAGGTACAGGTTCCCCATTCCCAAACTAAATCAACTGCAGTACTGGTGGACAGCACAATATGCTTCTCAGAGCTGGCTGAAATCGCCTGGCTCTAAAGGGTCGTTACCACATAAGCAGGTCCATTCCTTGCAGAGGGGAATGAGGGCATTACAAGTCAGCCTAACAAACTGCTCCAAAGAAAAATAAATAAGCAGCAGTCCTTAACCCTTAGATCTCCCAAATGCACTTTGTTATTTCTTTCAGAAATCTGTCTGAAATGAAATTGGCATAAACACAGGAATTCTTTCTGAGCTGAGATTCAGGCCTCCTATCTGAATTGCATCACTGCACTTAAAAACCACATCCTTGTTGATGTGAATATCCATCTTTTCAAATTATTGTTATATATGTCATGTAAGTTGCAGCATTCTTATCTCTCTTGAGAAAAGAAACTAAGCTGACCACTCTTTCAGATTCTTGCAACATTTTTTTAGGATGTTGAGAGTCTACATTTTAAATATGAACAGCTGAATTCTCCCCTTAGATACAAAAATGCAATTCCCACTGAAATCAATTAAAGCTGTCTTGAAATCTCAGAGTACCCTAAGCTTTATATCCATTTATATCTTGGAAGTAATTGGACATATATCATGTGAATTGACTAATGGAAAGATGAATTGCCCTCAGTTCACTATCTGGAAGGAGAGTTTGGATACTTGATACACAGCTTTGCACTTCCTGTAAATTTTCAGAACCACCGCTTCTCTCTACACCTCCATTTGTATAAATTATTTCAATTTCATGGTGCTAATCCTCTTTTTTGGTGAGCTTTACATGGATTTCCTGCCAAGAAAGGAAGAACTATGGGAAAAAAATTTAGTTCTTAACTGAGTGTACTCTCATATAAAATATTTTTACTCTACAACATTATGGGGAACGTTTTAAAACAAAACAGACTTTATAAGAAAACAGCAAGGCTATGGTATTAACCTGAGAAGTATTTACAAGGAAAATGACTACAGTGATGGAAATTTCAGTTGTTCCAGACTAGTGCTTACCCCATCCAAATCAATAGATTTTTTGTCACTGATTTTTGTGCTGGACAAAATTTCACTGTGCTCAAGGTCTGGGACTTCTCTCTTGCTACTGAAACCTTTAGAGCATGTGAGAAAAAAAAAAAGAAATATTATTTCAAGAGTCCATAGAAACATCGATAAGCACGTTGCTTATTCTAAAACGACTTTTTAAATTCCAAATTGTCTCCAGTTTCCATCAAAAATAATGATACCATTATACAAAATACTCCAAATTAATTGCAAAATATTTTTTTCTGGAGCAATTTCTGAGATATTTCATTGTTTAGGTAGAAGCGTTTTCTCGGTTTTAACAACTTTAATTCCAATTGAAATAAAGTCAGGCTAGGGCAGAAAATCCACTTTTAAAGACGTATCTGGCTGGAAGATATAGGTAGAGGTCAGAAGCTATCAGAAGCTGTTTTAGATAGCCTGTGTGAAACATCATTCTTGGGAATGGAGTGTGAGGATGACCAGGAGGCAGCATCTGGAGCCAAGGGCCAGGGGAAGCAGCTTTTCTGTCTTCCTTCCGTTTCTACCACAGACCTAGTTAGCTTTGGCTTTACATATGAAATTGCCTTCCTGACCATACTTTTAATAGAAGAGCCATAAACTTTTAATTAAGAGGTAATCTGAAAGAAACAGCATATTTTCGTAGAGTAATAGTCTCTTGCTGGCGGCAGACAAGGCGTTTACTGGAATGAGATTTATCTTCAAAGCAGAAGATATCGATCATATGCTATTACAATCACAGCACTATTTCTTTCACCAGGTGACTGATGGTGAAGCAATGATCTTGATTGATGGATGTCCGTACACAAGAGAAACAGTGGTTTAATGCATTTTTTCAATAGCAGACCTCTGAAGAGTTCAAGTCATAATTGCCCCTTCTGGGGGCCAGAAAACTAGGACAATTTTGAAATGAGAAAATAATGAATATTTCTTCCATTGAACAAATTTTCCAGTTGAAATACCGTGATTAGTCTATTTCTTAATCAATAGGCTCATAAGTACTTAATTACAATAATTTAAAATTATTTCAATATTTTTTTTCCCAGAAATAAAACTATTTCACTAGTAAAGTATAATAGAGAATAAAGAGTACTTTTTTTTTTACATTCAGCCTCAGAGTTTCAAGCAAGATTCATGAAGTGTTTCTACGAACACAAAGTATTCCTGCTGCAATCACCTGCTTGTGTCTTTTTGGGTGTTGACTTCATTTGTCCACAAATTACCTACCGGGACTTCAGGTTCTCCTCGCCTGTGGATATGAGAAACTCAATTATCTCTTAAGACCAGTGAGGAATTCTGTGTGTACCTAAGAGGTGTGGGATCTCCCTTCTAATCACTTCTTGGGGTACAGCCCTGCCTAATCCTACTTGGTCATCCATTTGCTCTTTAAAAACATTCACAGTTCGTTCATCCTTTCTGAAAATATAAAGAAAGTATGTTAAAATACAATTCTTTAAAGAGAGGTGAGAAAACCCAGGTTTATGCTGGCCATTTTGTTCTGAAAGTTGTAGACAGGATATCCTATTCAATTAAAATGGTAAGAACTCTAGCTATGGCTTCCTTACTCCTTTTCATCTTTTTTTTTTCAATTCATTTTATGTCTTGCTCCTGAGGGCTTGTTATATGTCACAAATCATGGGATCTGCTCTAAATATTGCGGTCTATTAGCTTTACAAAGTTCTGGGCTTTTCTACCCTGAACAAAATGATACAATAATAATGGGTAAAAGTGATTAATCATTTTTATCTTTATTTCTACTTCTTTAATTAATTTACTGGGGATTTAGAAGCTGTGGAAAAATATTTTTTTCCTGTGGCCTGTTAGATATTATGGTGAATTGGGAGCCTTACAGAAAACATGAGAAGTTATATCTATTTTCACAAGTTTATTTGGTTGGCTTCAAGTCCTTCAAAGAAAAATAGATGTAGAAATAAATAAAGGATTTCTAAGTTTGGAAAAAATATTTTGCAAAATAGGGTGCGTGATAGGTCTGGCACTGCCTGCCAAATGTAGATTTGTGCTGTGGGTACCTAATGAAACAGTCCTGCTAAACTCAGGGCTTATGTTCCCTAAGCAGGTGACCAAGAAGGATGAGGGGCTTTGAAGACCTCCAGAGGCAGATCTTTTCTGGCAGGTTGAGGTATCTAACGACCTCCTCTCTGGGGGCCTGAAGGGGAATCTGGGGTTCCCTACTGATTATACATCACCATCGAGAGGAATGCAGAACTTGTCTTTGCAAACAAGATGTGGGCCTGCTGGTAGACAAGGCTAAGCACTATGAGATAAGAAAGACAATAGGAAGAATTCCATTGATTGATAAATTAAAGAGCTATGTATCTTCAAACATACCAAAGGTCTGCTGACAAGGCGGGGGGGAAGTTTATATATTAGAAGGGAATTTTTAGATATTAGGCATTCAGGGAAGTCTGTACCTCTCGAGTACCTCAGCCAATGGGGAAAGAGAGAGGGAAATGCAGTTTGTAAACTAGGGAAAATAGGATAAAAAGGAGGCTGCGACCTCCAAAAATTCGAGAGACCCTAGGGGAAATGCCCCATGGCCTCTCCCTTTATTCGAATAAAGTAAAAGGACTCCTCTGTCTCCTTTTTGGACATAAACCTCCGGTGTTTGTGGATTAATTTTCTTGACACCATCTTTGGTGACCCCCTTGCTCGAATACTGCATCCCTCTTGCTCCTGCTGCAAGGAGGGCGGACAAGGGCAGGGACAGGGCGCATGGGCTGGACTTTTGGCTTTCACTAGGCATGTTCTTGGCTCACATCTTGCTCTCTGGTTCTACTTAGGTATCAACCCCATCCAGTGTGGGCTTATGTTGTTAGTAGCTTTGCTACCGTGGGGTGTAGGGATGGACTGAAATTTGGGCATTAAATGAGGAGCTGGGACAGAGATGAGAATGAAAATGGAACTTGCTTTTTATTTTTAAACCAGTCTTTGCTGTCTTGCTCGGTGTTTCGACTGCTCGTCGGTGTTTCGGGGCCCCGCGGAGCGACAGGAGAGAGCTCTCCCCTTGCCCGGCCCTGCGGACCATCCCTCGGCAGCGCAGGGACGGGGCTCCTGCCGCGGGGCTTGGGCAGCTGCCCAGCCCCGGAACGCCGCGGTCACCAGCCCCGTCCGGCTGCTCCCAGGCACTCCCTGAGTGCGAGGGTGCCGGGACGGGTCCCCTCGGCTCCCCGGCTGCCTTGGCCCGGCTGCCCGGCCGCTGTCCCGGGACACGGGCCCTTCCCGAGCCCCCGGCGCCGCCGGGACCGCCCCCGCTGCCCGCCCGGCCCCGCGCTGCGCCCTTCGATTGAATAAAACCCTCATCAGAACCATTCGGCTGAGTCAGCTGCTAAACCACTTAATTCCCAAATCCACACCATGGGTGATTTAGAAAGGACAATTAAAAAGCCAGGGAACGGTCTCTATGTTTTNTTTATTTTATTTTATTTTATTTTATTTTATTTTATTTTATTTTATTTTATTTTATTTTATTTTATTTTATTTTATTTTATTTTATTTTATTTTATTTTATTTTATTTTATTTTATTTTATTTTATTTTATTTTATTTTATTTTATTTTATTTTATTTTATTTTATTTTATTTTATTTTATTTTATTTTATTTTATTTTATTTTATTTTATTTTATTTTATTTTATTTTATTTTATTTTATTTTATTTTATTTTATTTTATTTTATTTTATTTTACTCTGAATGTAGATTTAGGGCTGGATTGAAAAGAATCATGGCATAACCAACAGAAAGAGAATGGCAATGAGACAGTTCCCTAGTGCGAGATCAGCCCTGACTTGCTGTGAGCTTAACCACCCTTCTCCTGGGCAAAGTAAAGGAGCAGCAGGGCTTGGGAATGAGCCAGCTCCATCACAGCTCTGTTATTATGCCAGAAACCCTAGAACATAACCCTCCTCAGGTCTGGGACCAAGGGTTCAGTCTCACCTTGCCTGTCAAAGCCAAAGAGGATAGGACTTATACTTGCAATTAAAGTGGACACAATTCTGCTTTAATATCTATTGATTCTGGAGTAATAAAGCTGAGAGTAGAGTGACTAAAACAAAAGTCACAGAACAATTAATCTGAAATTAATTTTTTGTTCTCATGTTATCCTCCTGGCTGCTCAAAACCAAGCTAATATCATGCTAATGTTCCTTTTAATAGACACTGCATGAAACTCGCCTGTTCACACCCTGCAGTATCTGAACAAGAACCTGGCCCAGATCGTATGTTCTGCGTCTCCATCTGTGCTGGTGGGTCAAACTGCTCTGTGAAAAGAGCTCTCCAGTAGGTCCTGGTATTCAGCTAAACTAGCGAGAATCTGAAGTGCCAGGGATTTGGACTGAATTCAGCTTTCCTTTTGACTCAAAAAAATCCAGACAAACTCACAACTGAAAACCTTCCTGTCTTTCCCAGGTTAAAAAGGAGGGTGAGTTGGAGTAGTAGGTGGGAAAGCCTTTGCTCTCTCTGCTGGAGCAGAGCGGGTCATGGTGCTGGAGCAGAAAGAGGGGGAGATGCCTCTCATGCCTGGGGTGAAAATTAGCAGACAGAAGTTCCCCCAAAAGAGGGGATCTAGTCCACAACAGAGGTCCCTGACTATGCTGTGTCCAGTGTGTGGGCCTTTGTGAAAGCATTTTCTCTCTTGTTCTTCACCCCAGACAATTCACGATGCTCGCTGGATAGCATTAATGGAGTTGTGTTTCCTTGCATTTTCCGCAACTGCCTGTTTTTCTACTTGTCTCCCCTTTTCCGTTTCCTGTTGGCACCGCATCCTAAGCTCCTAACCTCTTACACACATGCACTGGTTTTTTTCACTTGCTGGGGGAGGTGCTGCACAATGAGATCCATGTAGTGAGAGTTCAGTTGCTACATGTCGGAGCACGGCATATGCTAGCCAGTTTTCTCACCCACACCCCTCTCCGTGGGATTTCTCAGCACATTTGCTTCCCAGCTCCTGCACTCAACATGTGCTGCAAAGTGTAGTGGAATATCCGGGTCTGAGGCCCTGCAGTGTACAGGAGGACTCTTCCTGACTTGTATTAATATTGCTGCCAGTGAAATCTGTGGCATTTTGATTGCTTTGGAGCTCCAGTGCTGAAATACGTTTCTTTCTGCCTACCCATGTGACTCTCCTTTCAGCTTTTTGTCTTCACTTGAAAGAGAGGGCAAAAAAAAATCTTTTGATGTTTTTGAGAATATTGCAAGATATTCTCATGAAAACACCATTTCATTTGCTCAGGCTCTTGTTCATACAGACTTTCATGACTTCCAGGATTGACTATTTTAATTTGTTCCTGGTGGTGTTCCAGATTGTTTGCTAAACTGGCTGCAGATGGTTTTGAATGTTGCTGCTGCCAGAATTGTTACTAGGACTTGATCTGCAGATCATATTTCTCCAGTCTCACGTTCCCTCTACCCTGGTGCCTGTTAAGCAGCATATGGCTTTAAAATTCTTTACTGACTTTTAAAGCTTGCACTGGCCCTGATTCTTTTTACCTTCCTGGCCTTATAACACTTTAGACTTTGGCTTAGGCTCATGGCTTATCTGATGTAATGGCCACTGACAGTTCAGAGCCAGCATCCAAAAACCAGGGTCGAGTATTGCTTTGGGTTTTGCTCCCTGTCAGACTTTTCTTTCAGTGAAGTGAAGGAAGTGAGTAGACTTTTTGCTTCTATTGCCTAATATTCTAATGATTATTCCAAGCTTTTACACTAAGCTTTTCTACGTAGATTTACACACAGATGCAGATGCACATGCAGTCAACATATAAACAGTATGCTCCTCCTTTAAAATTCAAAAGTGCAAACAAAAGAAGCTTGATTCCCAGCTGTTGGGGTTTTAGGGGTTCCCCTTCTGTTTCCCTTTGTTTCTTGAGGAATTTTCCCCATATATGTTGCCAGGACAACAAATTGCTGGGTGTTTAAGAGAGACAAAAGACCTGGCCACAGTGGGGAGGGGTCCAACTGGCCACTCTTTTTTCACCTGGGCTTGTGAGTTAGTTGCTCTCGGCATTCGGACGGAGAAGGAGAGACGGCCATTGTGTCAGCACTGCAGGTTTCTGCTTTTTCGGCTGCTTTTCCTTCTACCGTGCCTCAGGGAGAAACCCCGGGATCCTAAGCCCACCTTTCCCTGCCCCGCTGGGAGCCGGGCTGCGGCCGCTCTGCTCCTGCCGTTCCTTTGAGCCTTCGCTGCACGGTGGCCCTGCACACCCTGCCTGCCGAGATCTGCCGGAGTTTGGGAGTTTGGGACATCTCGTCTGCTACCCGGGATTTGTGCTCATCCCTGCTGTTCCAGCCTGCTGTTCCCGAGGGTCCGGCCAGGCACCAGGATCGCCTGCCCAGGGGGAACCACCGCACCCGCCCTGCTCACCGGGAGCTGCCAGCACCGCTGCCGGCTGTGACCGTAACTGCACCAACGGGGAAAGGGCCTGGAGCCGAGGAGGCTGGCAGAGGGTTACTAGTTCTGTTTGCTGTTACTGTCATAGTTATTCTTGTTTGTGTGCCTTGTTATACATATATATATATATAGTAGTAAAGAACTGTTATTCCTATTCCTCATATCTTTGCCTGAAAGCCCCTAATTTCAAAATTATAATAATTCGGAGGGAAGGGGGTTGCATTTTTATTTTTTCTCGTTTCAACGGAGGCTCCTGCCTTCCTTAGCAGACACCTGTCTTTCAAACCAAGACACCAGCTGATGTACTAGAGAATTGGTCTAATAAATTCTGGAGAGCCACTTCTTGATGACACTAGGTGAAGAGGGATAGCTCCTTGTATGTGCATGGTGTGAAAAGATTTGGGAACATCACCTTCTCTTATTTGCCTGCCCTTCAAATACTTTGATTACTGAAAGCTGAGGAGTGTCACTCTTAGCTGTCTATCAACTTTGTGTTGCCTCAGCTGAAAAGGAGGTGTGCAAGAACACTGCCTTGCATGGGTATATTTCATCACACAGTGTTTGGTTCTCCCCCTGGCTAGTGAGACCCTGCTGCTGGTTTTGATCCCTGCCAGATGCAGAACAAAGGACAATAGAAGGGGACTGGGTTTTTTCATCAGTTACTGAATGTGCTCCTAGAATTTTTATTAATGGTGGTACAGCACAAATGCAAAATGGGGAAAATTTTGTATTTACTGAAATCTATGGGAATTTTCCTGGTGGCTTTATTAGAGCCCAGGTTTTAAGGAACAAGGTTTGGAAGCAGAGTTGGCTTGGATTGCAAGGTTGGCAAGTGTGTGGAAAGAGTTCTTGCTGTCAGTAACTTAAGTCAGGATTGCTCTGGGGGTCACTGAGGTGCAATTAGGGGTTGCCATAGGTTTAGATCCCCTTCCTGAAAGCCACTCAGCAGGCCCAGCCGCTGGTATTTATTCTTCAAAAGTTAGTTCAGGGAGAGTTCTTTTTGTTATTCTATCTTTGAGACCCTCTGGACACTGTCTCCACCTGGAAAGAACTCACAGTGCTCCCTTCTGCTCCCACCTCAATTTGCAAGGCCACACCAGGACCCCAGTGCATCCCACTCCTTTACCTTCACTGACTGCAATGCAGTTTTTTCTGAGAAGATACATATGAGTTTCTTTGGCCTGAGTAGTTCTGAGTTTACAGATCTCCTCTTTTTCTTAGACTCCCCAGCCTGTCTCTTGGTGACGTCCTATGTATTTTGTACTTACTCCTTTTTATTCTGTCCTTCAACAAACTAGAAAGTAGAACAGAGGTTCTACTTTCCCTATGGAAAACCATGCCAGACTTTTTTGCTTCTTTCACCTCTTTCAGAATTGACCATAGTTTCAGATTACATAAATTTCTAGAAATGAAAATTAAAAACAACAGGGGGAAAATTTGATTAGAGAAAAAAAGGGGGGCAGAGAGGGGAAAAAAAGGGAAAAAATAGAAGAATTTGAAAACTTATTTCCACTGCAATTTAATCTCAATGTATTCTGTCTGTTTTGCTTTTGTGTTGTTCTATCAAAAAAAAGGGGGGAGGGGAGGAGAGGGAAGAAATAATGGACATATCAGCACTTCTTCATAAAAATCCTTTTCTCAAGAGAGTTGTAAGTTTTATGAAAGAAAAAGTCAAAGTTCAGATTACTTTTTGGATCACAGAATATATTAAATTTATTCCTGTGTGGTAAATTCGTCAAGGGAGAATTGTAGTACTCTATAAAAAGTTAGAGTGCCCTAGTAAGGTTAGAAAGTATTGGAAAGCAACTGTAGCTATCAGGCAGGGAACACAAGGCAAAGGACATGGAGACTCATTAAAGTTCACGACAATTTACTGCCATGATATTGAGTCCAGATGACTTATGAAGTCCCCAGGTATGCAACCAGGTCAGTGATAAGTAGAAATCAGGAGTTACTTTTCTCCTGTGTGTGCATTTTAAGACTAGCATGAGAACATGACACACGGGACTAGAGTCAGCTATTTAAACAAGGTGTTGAGCAATTAGAAAAAAGGAGTTAAGGAAAATTACAAAAAAGAATAAACAAAATTTTCTGGGAGCTAGAGAAGTTACTTTCCCTTCACAGACTGGAAGCACGGTGTGTTTATTCAAGTGAAAAGGTGGATGTTGAAGTAATCTTTAATCAAACAGATATGGCCACAGCGAGAGTTACAGCTGGAAGCTCTGGCCAGATGAAGTCAGAAGAAAACATGAAACAGGCCCTGAGCAGCAATGGCAAGAAACTACTGCAACACAATACAGAAAGAGCCCAGCGATACTGCCTAAACAAATCTGAATGCTTTCCTGGGAGACTTGTGTTCACACAAGTTTCACTTTAGTCACACATATTACTGAGTTCACTCACTGCATGGACACCAGATAAAATGCTGTGCTCTGGGATGTTCAGGAGAACAGACTGAAAGAGATGTTGGCTCATCCTTACCTTAAACTTTAGCAAACTGGGAGGGGACTTTCTGGATCAGGCCAGGTTTCTGTTACAGCTTACTTCACACAGAAAGGTGGAACAACAACCCCAAGACATTACTTGTCTTTGTATTTCAAGGGGGAAAACAATGAATATCAATATTTTTACAGAACTATTTAAAATGCATTTCAGCAGATCCTTTGAATTCCTTTGACTGAAGTTAAATTTCTTAACAATGCCAAATAAAATTGTTAAATTTTGATTTATTTACTTGAAAATGTTAGTTCAGGACTCAGAGGGACTTTGATTCCTCACAGAAACTGTAGTTCAAATGCAGCATCCCCATTTTTCTTCTGAGGTTTGGGGTCCCCAGTTCAATTGGATCTGGTTGGGTGTTTCAGCTTCAGGAATGTCTGTGGTGTAACTCAGACAAGGAAGCTTTT
This sequence comes from Dicrurus megarhynchus, assembly GCA_013399195.1. Taxonomy (NCBI): domain Eukaryota; kingdom Metazoa; phylum Chordata; class Aves; order Passeriformes; family Dicruridae; genus Dicrurus; species Dicrurus megarhynchus. The sequence continues at coordinate 937,992 of VXAD01013251.1, read as the reverse complement.
GCAAAAAAGAACTGGGGCATGTATTATCTGAACTAAACTGCCATGAGACATTTCTTTGACGTTTGCGACCATGAGGTAAGGTCTAACTGATCTGGTCTGAAGTGTTTTAACTAGCCAAAATGTTTTTCTTGGAGTCAATGTTGCCCAGTGAAGATTCAGAAACTTAAAGGAATATTATTGTTTCCTTGCAGTAAAGTTCAGTTTTGCAGAAAATGCATTTTATATGAGAAAGCATTTGTGGAAATTTCCTGACTAGTTTTATTTAAGAACTAGAGAACCAGCTCTTAATTGAAAGGGGGAGAGTGCCAAATATTAACGCCCCCAGGGACAGCAAAACTGATTAAATATGTGTCTAATGTTCTGTTTTTAATCCAAAGGAAACTGCTTCGATGGCATACATGTTTTTTTAAGTTTTTTTCATTTTCTTGAAAAAGTGTCTAAGTGAAACAGCATGTTCTTTATGCTGGGGTTCCGTTCCCTCGGGTTACTCTCATCATGCTCACAGTGCATAAGTGCTGCTCTTTCCCCTGAGCAAGTAGACGTGCCAGCAGCGCGAGGGCTAGAAACAACAATGAGGGAAGCACTACAGTGGTCCTTGTGTGTGCCTGACTAACTGCTGGGTCGTGAGCTGCAGGGCTTGGAGACCTGAGCTTCCTTAAAATTGTTCTCCATTGATGTGTCCCTTCCTGAAGTTACAGCTCTTACGATTAAAATGAATGGTGGGACACTACAAACGGCAAAATTTTGCTGCTGAAAAATCCATCTCTTTTCAAAATCACAGATTCACAGATTGGCTGAAGTTGGCAGAATTTCTGGAGGTCGTCTGGTTCGGTTCACCCCGCCCAAGCAGGGCCACCCAGAGCCAGTTGCCCAGGACCATGTCTAGATAGTTTTTGATTGTCTCCAAAGAGGGAGACTTCACAATCTCTCTGGGCAAACTGTGTTAGTGCTTGGTCACCTGACAGTAAAAAAGTATTTCCTGCCATTCAGAGGGAACCTTCTGTGCTTCACTTTGTGCCTATTTCCTCTGTTCTTGTCACTGGGCACTGCTGAAAAGATCCTACAGACATTGATAAGCCCTTGCTGAACTTCATGAGGACTTCCTTACAAAACTAGGTGTTACCTGATAATAACCTTTGCTATTCAGACACATATTACATTAAAATAGAGTGGATAATTTAAATAGAATCATTCTGATCTTTTATCAACACTTTCTGTTTATGTATTCACCAGCAGCACTGTTAGAGCCATTAAAGTATCCTACCTCCTGCCATACCAGATTGACTTTTTCCAGAAAATATCCATGTTATTGATCATGTGCTTTAGCAATGATGAAAATCTAAAGAGGTGGAGCTATTGAGGCTATCCTTAACTCTGAAATAACATTACCAAAGCTTGCAAATCTCTGCTGCCAAGAGAAGAAAGAAAACATCTTTATTTTTATCCTTTGACTTACTACCATTGCTGCACATGCTGAGAGCACAATGTACTGTCTCTGAGAGAAAACCCACATCTCTGTAGAACACACCTTTTAACTTACACTGATCAGATGGTCTATTGCAATACAGCCAAGTGACTTAAGGAGATATGGATCACAGTCAAGACTGCTTTGGTAGCTCTAGCTTTTCAGTGCTTTTAAGTTTGTAGGATGAGTTGTAGCAATGTTACTGTAATATCATCTGGCTTACTGCTTATTAAGCTGCATCAAACTGCATGCTTTTTCTTGAAAAATATTGCATATTTATATGTATGTGCATATACAGTTTTCTAAAATTAAATTTGTAACATGAGCAGCTGATATAAATCTAGGTGCAGTGCCATACACTTTGCGGTACTTACTTCCTGGAAAGGCTGATGAATAATTGTAATTCTGCTTTGGTGACTCTAAGGCTGAAAGATGTCTTTATAATCTGGTGTTAAATACCATCTAAGAAAAAATTTCTCATCCAAAAGTCGTGTGCAAATGTAGACAAAGGTTAAATCAAATCTGAACGTCTTTTGCAGTACAGAAAGGCAGAGCCGAGGTCACATTAAAACCACAATCCAATTCTGTAGACAGCATCCTGAGAAAAAGCAGAAATTCTGAGAAAAACTCATCCATCCATAACAAGCAGGTTCTTCTCATCAGTGAACACAAAACCAGAGGGAAAGACCAACAAAACATTAGTTTACTTTGACCATTAATTTGTGGATGACTAATTGGAGATGACTGTGTAACAGCAAGCAACAAATGCTTAGTGTTTATATCAAATAATCTGGTGAAATGGTCAAAGACAAGCCAAATCATTTACAGGAGGCTTTCAGTGTGGCAGAGGGTTTCAGAGTGGCTTTGCCAGTACACAGCTAAGCTCTGCTGGAGATGTTGCATTTAACTAATTCCTTGTGACTGATCCTGGGCTCTGCATGCAGGACTAGAACCATGTCTGCCTGTGTAAAAGTATTAGGTTTCTGGCTGCTGCTATCTCTCAGATGGTTAGGAACATGGAGTTGGAAACCCCTTTTGGGAATGCCAAACACAGTCTCTAGAAAATAAACGCATTAAATATTTCCTTTCATATGGGCACCTTTAAAATATGATATAGAGCTAATAAATTTTGAAGTCACAATAAATAAAAATTGGGAAAGGCAGGAAACCTTTTGAATAGCAACATTACAAAACAGATAAACATCAGAGTTCAGTGTGTAGGAGTTCCTCTCTGATATGCAATGCCAAAGACATGCCTAAGGGAGGAAGCAGAAGAATTGTGGTGATTGGCACTTGTTTCCAGATCTGCTCCTGGGTTAGATTAGGACTGCTGTATTTGTGACAAGGGTTTCCTGGCCAGAAGTATGTATGTGTGCACGAACCACCCAGGTGGCCTACATATGAACTGGAAGTGCATCGCAGCCTCAGCATGTCTGATGTGCTCTGCATGTGCTGCGCAGCTGTGCACACAGTCAGTCAGATGGATCCAGTGCACACCGCGTTTACACTGTCATCTGTACAGTCTATAAACTACCGGGGGAATCAGGCACATGACACAGGTACACAGTGCAGCATTTCTGCTTGCTTTTGGACTCCCTGCATCCTAAGATTCATTATGGAGGTAAAAAGAGGACATGCCTGGGACAGCCTAGACACGTGGGGAATGTTCTTTCTTACGTATGATTCACCCAAAAGGTGGTTTTGTAGAAGTTGTAAAAAACCTGTTGTGCATTTATGGACTAGGACACAGACAGTATTGTATGAGCTAACCCAATGCATTTTCCACCCAATGAAAGAAAGAAAGTGTTTAATACATGACTCCTGGACCGAACTGAGAATGAAATCATATCAAAGCAAAAATGCACCATTCAAGCAATGCAACACAGCTCCCAGATGCATAAACCTTTGGAGTAAAATAAAACCACATGATCCCCATTCATAAAAGCAGCCTTTGGTGGCATTTGCTCTGCTTTTGACTTGCAAACATTCAAGTGTGAAAGCTTTTGTTCATGAGGATATCTGCAGGGCTGTGAATACTCCTACACATGCACTGCTGATATTAAAAAGTATGTGGATATACAAACCTCTGTGTAAATAGGCATCTCCTGTAGTGATTCTCTTGAATGCTTCTCTTCATTTTAGGAGTCAGGAAGCAGGTTGTATATGGTTTTGATGAGCAAAGGCAAACTCAAAAGAACAGAGCAGATAAGCAGTTCATGTAAATTGCTATTATACGGAAGTATTTGAAGAAATGTGTGAAAATCAATTCTGTACTTTGGTAAAGCACTGTCTGGGAAAGGGAATATAAAGGAGACGATGCATTGCTTATAGTGATAGGTGTGCACAGTTTTCAGCTGTTTGTAAGGTAACATTTTATTGTTCACAAGGAGAGAGGCTTGAAAGATTTGCAGAAAGGAAATTCACAATAAAAATGCAGTGAGCATTTTTGCCAATAGCAGAACCTCTTGCAGAATGTTTCTTTCCCTTGTCATTTCAATTCAAGACCTAAATGTTATTCACTGACACACAAACTAACAATGACATTTTAAAGCTTGCACAGTGCACATGCATCCGGCTCCCCTAGGAAAAGTCAGGCAAACACCTGATGCCTGCTGGGAATTTCGCTGTGGGTGCCAGACAGCTGCTGCCCATCAGTGTTTCCAGGTGTGCTTATTCGGTTGGGAGGTCGCTCCAGCTGCAGACACAATCATAGCAGGGACTCAGGCAGGCTGGAGAGACAGAGGGCATGCCCAGATTTTGCTGCTTGGGCTGCCTTGGTTTTGCCCTGATTTAGAGCACCTGGCTTGTTTCAGGATGCAGATGTTTGCTCTGTTGCCCAAGAACCAGCACTTCATTCCCTTTATAATGAGCACTGTGACCTGGGGGAGTTATTAAATCTCTGGTTCAAAAGAGTCTAGTTTTCCTCTCTTTTTGTTTCTCAGCTGACAGTCTAAAGTTCACAAACAGATTAGTGGAAGGAATATATAGAAATTAAAAACCTAATTTTCAAGCTCCTCTGAGTCAAATCTAATTGACAATTTGAATTATAGCCTGCGCTGTTCTTTGTTTCATTTTTCTTTGGGGAAATCCCTGCTTATAGTTTTGCTTTGTCCTTTACTATAATTTTACAAGCCTATATTTAAAAATTATTCTGAAGCAACTTCTAGAGGCTGAAGCAATTTTAGGGCTACTGCAGTGCTGGTGTGAGACCATGCAATATTCAAAATTGAAAAGATTATACCTTACTCAGGAGACTAGGTACCTTTTTTAAGACCATCAATTTAATTAAAAAACACAGGCTCCATATTAGCAGCAAGCGTATGGATCACCATATGCCAGTCAAACATAATGAAATACATGCAAATGTTAGATGGTGTATTCTTTTGTCTCTGAAATTAGCAATTTCAGTGAACAATTTCTGTGCTGCATGTGGGGATTTACTTTTTGTTTTTCTTTTTATTTAAAAAAGTGCCTATCTGAGTACATACCTTTTGAATGATGAGAAAGGTAAGAAATAATCTATTGTCAACAATGCTGTCTTTACAGCTTAAGGCTTGTCATTCTCATCTTCCGTCATGAATGTCTGCATCATGCACAGCGTCGACATCGCGCTGAGGTGTCCTCTTTCGTATAAACACATTTCTGCCTTTGGAGGTTGTTTGCATCGAAGGGGAAAAAAGTCGTGAAATTGAAGCCCTGGAGAAAATCACTTATGCTCAAGAAACACATTTCAGCCTTTCTGTCTGAACAGGTTTGTTTTCTATTCCAACTTCATTCTTCATCACTGTCACCCATCCACTCGGCCATTTGTGTTTGAGAAGTCAGGGGACAGGAGAACGTTTGCTCTTTGTGTGGCTGCCACCGTCATAGAGAGCTGTAATGTAACAGTTCCAGTGACTGCCTCTGAGAATCTTAATAAAAGCAAACTAATTTTAAGTAAGGGACAACCTCACAACTGATAAATATGCAAATAGAGCAAAATATATTAGGAAGAAAATCTAGAGTTTGAGCCTGATGTGAAGACAACTGCAGAAACAATATTTCTGATTTATACATCTGATAAGAAAACAGAGTCCTAAGACAAGTTCTTCAGGATGTCACCAGTATATGACACTAAGTTTATGCCAAAGGGAAGGAGTTCTGAAGTTCTTTTCTTCTACAGAAAATTATTCTGTTAGTATTGCAAGGCCTTTGTAAAGTTCTATTAGTATAATTTTTGGTACTTTATTGGAAAATGTTGCAGTTCTCTCTAGAAATACTATTTCTATCAGTACAGGATCATCAGAAGTTCCATAATGACCAAAATAATGTGGTGTGAATGGGTCTCATGAGGAAATTACCTTTTAAATCAATACATCAAATTTTTTTTTCTTCGAGAATATGACCATGCTTTGCTCAGTTATTACATTTGCTTGTGCTCTTAGCTTACCCTGGAGATATGCCATCATATTCTGAATAAAGTCTATTCCTTCAAATACATTCTGGTAAAAGTGGTAATCAAAGTATTTCCAAAGACAGTAAGTCCAAATGGTGCTTATGAAAGAAAAGCTTAAATACTAGGCCTGATGGGACTTTGCTTTTCAAAAGCCACTTTCCATACCTGTTTTTAAATTTTGTTCTAAGTTATTTTCTATTATTATTATTATTATTATTATTATTATTACTATAATTTAAAATAATTCTATTTTGATTAGCATGAAGGTAAAATGTCACATTTATTAAATGTCTTCAATTTCTTCATGCCTGTAATCCCACATATACAGAAAGATTCTTGCCCATGTAAAATGCTGTTTGGATCTATCTATTCCCTTTTTTTTTTTTTTCATAGCCAAAATTTAGATTCTATTCTTGCTAAGTTATATAAAAAAAGAGAAAATACATCCAAGAAAAGGTAGCGATAAAATATATGCTTTTCCTATAGTTGAACCACAGGATGTCACTGTTCCTCTTTCACAGGAAACAAACTTCAACTGTGATAGTAGACCAGATTCTTCTTAAAATTACAGAAATGCACAGAAATGACATAAAAAGCACAGAAATTAAGTCAGACATTTCTTTTTGTATGTGTGAGTCAATCTAGGCAATGTGTTGCCTATGTAGAATAACAATTTAATATTCAATTCAGTCTCATCATGTACCAAGATTGATATATTTTTGGTACATCCCTCCAGACAGAACTGACACATATCAATATGTCCCATATTGCATAAAGAGTCAGGCAGAGCTGAATAGAGTTCAGGCGAAAGTTAGTGTAAGACATTAAAACTTCTTGTAGCCTTCCCCAGTTAGCACTGAATTTCTAAAATTTAGCACCCTTTGCAACCACAAAGCTGGATCTTGACAAACACATGCTGCTTTTAGAGGTTTAATATGATCCCTCCATAAGGTCCTTGGTCGCCTTCATATACAGAGTTCCCCATCCTAGATGTCCCAGTAGGCTGCTGGAAACCAGCTCAGAGAGCCTTTAAGATGTCAGCGTGCTTCAGGCCGTGTTTTTCATAAGTCTCTGAGGGCATTGCAGAATAAAGTCCTTTTCAGATGATCGTCCTGGTGCTTTTCTTCACACGCTTCCAGGTGTCTGTCTAAAGATACTATTTCTATCAGTACAGGATCATCAGAAGTTCCATAATGAGCAAAATAATGTAGCATAAAAGGGTCTCATGAGGAAATTACCTTTTAAATCAATGTATCAGGTTTATTTTATCCAGATCTTTTCTTATTGCAGTATGTGGGGCAACTCCCTCACTCCCTTCAAATCTCCTTTGAAACTACCTTGTTCAAAACTCCAGCAATATTGATCTGCCGGTTCACACAAGCCCAAATCCAGTTTTTTCAATTACTATTGGCTATTGATTCCACTTTTGGATTTCTTTCATTTTCTTAAGGAGCTATCTTGTCCTTTCTGAATTATTTCTCTATCCCGAGCACACTGATTGCACATGATACATGATGAAGGAATTGGATTAGTGTCAGAGATTTTAAGAAATATTGTGTGTGGAAGATGGCTGCTCCCTGGTTTTTCTGAAATGGCTTGTGTAAAATGGAGGCATTCTGGCATATTTTACTCACTTTTCTGGTTTCTATACTCTTCTTCTCACTGCTTTGGTAAAATGGACTCTTCTATTTTCATTCCTTTTGTGGGATGACATGTAAAATATATGGAAAATGTGTAGGAAGACTTTTCACAATCGCCAATTTCATCCTTGCAGCCCACTGAGATCTCGAACTGAATCACACCCCATCTTCTACATGTCTGAAATAATCTCCATACTATTCTTTAAAATGGCAGCCAGGAGTCAGTGAGAGGCGGATGCAGAGACATGAAACAGAAGATAGTGCAGTACCTGCAGAAATCTTTTTTCTGAAGTCAATGACTAGATCATCTGGCATCTCTGTCTGAAATCTAGATTTTCCTATCACTGAGGAACTCCTAAAAATAATTATGCTTTTAATCTTCATTATAAACAATGAGGGTACTTCGCATGAATCTGTCTTCGTAGATATTCTTCCAAAGAAAAAGAGGAGGTAGCAGTTTGTGGTGAGGGATTGTGTGGTGGTTAGCAAGACATATGGTGTGCAGCATAAGGACCATACTGGATACAACTCAAGGCAGTAGCAAAATTCCCACCCACACCACCAGATCCAAACCTGGCCCATAAATACTTTCTTTATTTGACAAACCATATTATATACAACTCTTTATTTTATAAATGGACTCTGTAATTCCCCCCAAATAGGGGTTATTATGAATGCCATTGAGCTCTCCCATGCCAGTGACACCTCATTGCCATAGGAGCTAATATACTTGAAATGTGGAGAAAATGCATGAACATTGAAAAGGGTTTGTAGGACCTAAATTAAATATGCGGTGACAAGCATTTCCTAGAAATATTTCAATATTTTGGGGAATATTTAGCTGAATAGCACAGTGGTAACCATAGGCTGAACAACAGGGATACTGCATTTCATCTACTGATGCAAGTTGGCTGGATGACACATTTGTTCCTTGAGCTTACTGTTTCCACAAACTGCAAGGAAAATTGCCTCCAAACACTAAATCTGTGCTCCCATGGGTCAGCCCATGCTACTCCTGCAGAGTAACTGGATGTCTGACAGCAGTGTGACAGATGCATCTCCAGTAGCCTCAGCAGGGCTAAAATATAAGTAGCAGAAAGGAAGATGTGGAAGCACGGATATCAGCATAGGCTACCAGCTAAACACCTCTCTTGTGTGACAGAATGTAACTCATGGTCTCCACTGCAGCGTTCCTGGGGCTGGTGAAACACGGCATCTTTGCTGCAGTCCTACCCTGTGGTGCAGTAATAAGTTGTTCTGTGACAGGACTTTCATTGAAGCTTTTCTCCATATACGCTGCTGGCGGAATATGCAAACAACCACACCAACAGTCCTAATTTCACAACAGACACAGTTATGGCAGCAACATTTTTTACCTTTTCCAGACCATGTGTCAAATTTTACTTTGCTTTGAATGAAAGCAGAATTTTCTCCAGCAGAAAAGATAAGGGAGATCGCGTTAGAGTGAAGACAAAACACCACAGGGAGAATGAGGGGGCTGAAAAAAAGACAACTCTCCAGTGTCTTTTTTTCCAGCTGTATTGATTTTTTTTAAAAATTTCTATTTCATTTTAAATGAATAAAAATAATTTGTAGTCCTTAGGACCCTCAGGGATACTGAAGCCTGCAGCAAATTTAAGCATACTTACCACTTCAAAGTCAACTGGGCTTTCTCTTATAGCAGACTAGTTAGCATTTCACGGGGGAAAATTCCAGGGTATTTCTCACTGGAGATGAGCGTGGAGGAAATGTGCTTGACTTCCAGCAGAAATAAGGTGGTTTTGAAATGTTACCTTTTTTTATATAGGGCTGCTCCTTTTAATATCTTCTCAATCCTCTGTTGTCCAGACAGTCAGAGCTTCAGGCAATATGACCTTCACCATTCAAAATCTCTCAAAATCTGAGCAAATGGGCACTCTGAGGGCTTTCAGATCCAATGCGTTCTGGTTTTGGTGATCTTAGGGATGTGTGGAAAGCTGTCCTGGTTTGAAGGGACAATCGCTATAGATTTTTTTGATATGTTATGGCTGGACTAGAAGATCCCATTGGAGATGTGTGCCCAGCTGTACAGTGTGTCAGATGATAATGTATATGAGGTCTAAATCAGTAAGGGAGCATCCAAAGCACATCGTGCTTTCAGTGCTGTTTACAAATTGTTCCAGTGTGGAAGCAAATTAAGAACTTGGATGGAAAATCCTAAATTTGACTCATAGTTTAGCCAAGAGTGATGGCTGAAAAGAAACATTTCATGGGGTTTTAAGTGGCAGAAACTGGAGGGCCAAACCCCATTTTTTGCAGCTGGAGCATTGGTACCAAGCCATGGAGGCCACAGGAGCTTGATTGCTGCCTCCTTCGGGACTTCTGCCAGAACTTCAGAGACACTTTGTTTGGTGCCGATGGCATGTCAGCAGTTCCCAGTGTCAGACACTTAGTATCCTCAGTACCTCAGGCACCTCTAAGATAAAGCAGCAAGTGAGGGGAGTAGACATAGCTGCCAAGTCCCTTCTTGACTCTACCTATACCTGAAAAACTCATAAATAATTTTTCCCAGCTCCTTTTTCTCCAATATCAAGACCATGTTGGATCAGTAACTGATGTCTTAAAAAAAAAAAAAAAAAAAAAAACAACCCTGATTCATGTGTAAATCTTTCTGATCAGCTGAAAAGTGACATTTCTATTGTGCTGAATGAGATCAGTTCTCAACTGGGTACAAATAGCAAGAGAAAAAATAAACACCTTGGTTCACTTCAAAATCCATGAGGAAGCCACATCAACAGTTTTGCATGTTTCTCTCCACTCAGAAGTACACAGGCTACATTTTGAAGATCAGAACTTCACAGGCTTCCTAATAAACAGGGTGCAGAAGAGAAGGGAATAATATTTGTGGCTGGATACTAATATCCTTCTTGCTTAAGCTTGCAGATCTCATTATGATTTTGCATCTTTCAGCTAACTCTGAACTAAGTCCAGCACTCAGTGATATTGTGCTCATTTATTTTATAGTCTAGATCTCTATAGGCTTATAAAACAAGGACTGGATAATGCTTATTCATAGATTTATCATATTTCATTTTCCAGTATAAATATACAAGAAAATACATCTAAGTATTACAGACTTCTTTGTCATAAAACTAAAATAAAATCAATCTAAACCACAACTAATTTCAACCATCAGCAAAACATATTTTTCATTCACTCTTTCAAGGCCTTTTCTGCAACAATCCTCAAGTCTTTAAAGGCAAGCGCTGCACTGGGAAGATCATCAAAACTTTTTTTTTGACAGAGTGGAGGAAACAGGTTCAAAGAAGAAGGCTTCCCACAGAGAACAAACTATCCTGTGAACATCTGAGCTACTGGAGTCAGAGTTTCTACTAAACGATGTCTTATGATTGAGTTTGGTATCTGAGAAGGCGCTGTTTTGATTGACATTTTGGGGAAAATTGTTTCTTGCTTGTTGGGGTTTTATCCCCGCACCCACCCACCTTCCCCCCCGATAGAATCAAGAAGTCTCTCTCCAGAATAGATTCTTCGGTTGTTTTCACGTGGCTGTCTCATAGGGACTCTCTCCTTAACTTCTCATATTTTTTAAAGATGTTAATTACCTTTGAATCCCTGCATCTGTGTCAAATTTGATTGAATCAATCCAGAAGGATGAAACCCTTTGTGTCTGTGTGGAAAGCTGGATTTGCAAAACACCTGCTGTTGGAACCCTGGGTTTAGATAATTTAGACAAACAGAAAAAACAAGAGAGAGAAAAATCAATAACCTGCAGGCTCTATTTTTAGAAACCCAGATCCTTTAATAATCTCCCTTTCTGGGTGATAAGAGATGGCCATTCTTTGCTGATGGTGGCTAAGGCAGTATCCCACAGGTGTGGGATCCCTCCTCTACACAAGTGTGGTATGAACATGACATAGCTTGATGAGCTATCCAGATGCACAATGAGAGCTGACTTGCAAGGAGGATCATTTTACACAGGAAGCCAGATTTGCTGTCACTTACATTCACTCCCTTTGCCCAGTTGTGGCACCAAAGGTAGCTCTGTCAGCAATCCCATCACCAGTGATTCCCTGGACTGCATGGTTTCAGTTCCTGTGGGGTAAACTGCTAAGTGACTTAGACTGTGCAAGATCTTTCCTTGTCACCTACATGTTGCCTTTGCTCCTCACTCATCTCAAGACCATCTTTATTAAAAAAAACTACTGAATTTCCAAACAATCAAGCAGAAGTTTTCTCTTCCCAGCCTCCCCTGCCCAAATATCTGTTTTACAAATCTAAGAGAAAGGTTGGCCTAGAGACATGTCTCCCTTTGTGGTGCAGCACCACCTTATGACTGATGGCTAGAATTTGACAATACTGTGGGAGATCCAGCAGTTTATTTCTTTTTGTGGGAAACAGAAAAAAAAATGGAAAAGTGGCAAATGAGCAAATAGGAGGAGGTAAACTCCAAGAGGATCACCTCACGGCTGAGCATAGCAATTCTCTGTTCTTTAAACCACATCCAGCCCAGAGTGACTTGTTTTGAAGCACTTAAAAATGCAACTGAGTGGAAATTGCTGAACAAAACGTATTATAATGAACACAGGAGTTTCACTGAAGTGAGAGACGTTGCACACTGTTTTGTCTACTGACTAATGCCACAGTCTAAGGGACAGGCATCACATCAGCAGAGGAGAGCAAGAAAACTCAGTGGCAACCCCCACTCACCCCAGCTGTGCTCTCTTGGCTCTGTACCGAACATGGAGATCATAGTCTGGCAGAGCTGCTGTAGAAAATGAGGTCTGGAACACTTAAAAACATTTTTGAGTGAATTCTGTTTATTAAACACCACTGAGACCTTTTATATCAATTTTCAATCCTTTCAATAACTTGTTTTCCAACAGCATTAAATCACCCACCTCTTCTTCAGATCTTAATTAGGCCATCAATTAAGTAAATCACATCTGCTTGTCCTTTTTACCACAGTTCCCCATGAACAGTAGCTCTGGATATTTTAGAGTATACATCCATGTTGGCAAGGCAAGATTGGCACTGCTCCCAATCCTGTTGCCACCCACCCTCTGTTTTCGCAAGGGTGCACACAGATGCAGCAGGGTTGAGGATCACTTCTGCTGCAAATGAGTTGGGTCTGAACAAGGGAGTTACTCTTGGCTGAAAACCCCTTAGTATATAGAAGTATAAACAAAATCAGCAGTAAACGTGATCAGTTTGCATGACTGTGCACTCAGTCTAATGATGAAATAGTTGCCTGAGCTTAAGCTGCTGCCAACTGCTGTCACTCTGCATATCCCGTGTTGTGTACAACTTTTCCGTGGCATGGAGAAGTAGGAACCATTCCAAAGAGGATGCAGGTGTTGACTCACACCTGGCATGTTAGGAGGAGGTACCTCCTTCCCCCTGCAGGCCCACCATGCTGCTGGCAGATGGAGTGTCAGGAGCTGAGCAGCTCCCCGTGGCTCCTCAGCCACACGTACGGTGTGCAGGGTGCCAGGGACACCCCTGCAGGGCAGGCTCTTCGTCCTGCCTCCAGCCCACTGCAACTGTCTCCTGCCATTTCTGCAGGCACCAGCTGTTTATCTCCCTTGTTTGCAATGGGGCTGAGCCCACCCAGGGCTCTCCATCAGTTTATTGTTCCTGACCAGACTCACATTGTGAGTCTTAAATTCTTGTTGGTGTGGATGGTACCAAGAAGCCCTGAATCCTCTTATGCTGAATTTCTCTCACTCATCAGATGGCTTTCACTTCACTACCTCCCAAATTCAGGTTTCTTGTCTTACTGGACACAAATGAGGAAAGAACATTCAAGTGGGTGAAGGTTGCAAAATCTGTCTTTGAGATTATAGGTTCTGACTCTTCTTATCTGAGCTCCTCACAGTCATCACCACTAAGGAAATATAAGTATGGAGTGGATGTAAAAAACTACTACTTAAAACTCCCCTCTCAGAAAGAAATGTACTTATTACACTTCCCACACTTGAAAACTACTTACCTAACATAAAAGGCAGTGTATAATTGGTCCTTCACATTCAATTTTCTTGTGGAACGTAATAATAGCATGCATATTACCAAAGAAAGCATGTTTTACAAGGATTTCTTTAACAACTTAAAATCATTGGATGAGACATGTTAAAATTATACTAGGCCTTTCAAAATTCAAAAAATAAGTTTCAATTTTTAGCCTTCAAAAGTTTAAAAATTGCTATATTAAGATTTCATCTAAGATTATTTTGTTGCACTGTGTGTGCCCTTTCAAGATGTTTCAGGTGCTCTGGTGTTATGATGCTTCAGTGAAGGAGGGTGCCATTACCTGGAAAACCCTTGTTAAAGAATTTGGGAATCAGATTGAATGTGTTGTAGTAAAGAAGTTATTTCATGCCAGTTCAATGAAATGCAAGTTTAGAGAGCTGGATCTATGGCCCAAGATTCCTCTGTGGTTCTAGACAAGCCACATAGAACCTTGTTTTCCTCTGAGGCTCACTAACCTGTCTGCTCCTTGTTTTCTGGTCTCCTAGTGCAAGTTTCTTAAGACCAGGCTAACAGAGATGCAAGGTGCTCACAAAGGTAGAACTGATGGATTGGAGCCGTGAGAGAATGGGTTATGGGCTAAAAATAGCAGTATCATCTGACGAATCGGGACCTCATCATCTCTAGTGTTCATCCAAAGGAAGGAGCTTGCACTTACCTCTGACTCAGTTCCTCAGAGGTTAAGTTGTAGGGGTGGCAGGAATGCCATATAACTGATATTTTTAATGTGTGTGGAAGAACCAGAAAGAAGAGCTCTGTGACAATTGAAGATGTGATCAGTATCTAATTTAAATGATGTCTGCTAAAGTAGTTGTAGGAGTGCCTGGCTCTATGCTGAGTGGGGAACACTGAAGAAGGTACTGAGTAGGATCTTCTAGGATGAAAACAGTGTGGCTGCTTCATTAGAGTGCTAAACCTGTGCAGTGGGTGTGCAGAGGGGAATGTCACACCTTCATGGGCAAAATAGACATCCTTGGTGTTTCCTGGGCCAGATCTACACCCCAAATTCACCTGGCCTTTGTTAAGTTAGAGAGTATCTAAGGCATTACTGAATTCATCTTTCTGAGGTAAGAGAATGTCACATATATGACACAGGCCAATCACATCACTCCATAATCTTCTGGAAAGCAGCACATGGTACTGCAATGAGGGACTGAGCTCTACTGCGAGCTGCAGTACACTAATGGTTCCACGGCTCGTGGCAGCATAATTTTGGCAATTAATCAGTCTCTCATTTCCTTCCATGTTTTCTGCTCTGTTGATTACCACCCTCCAGTCTTCCCACTCTTCTTTTGAGATGGCATGGATCACAACAGCAAATATCACACAGGCATCAAAAGGGCTTTTCCTTCCTCTCCCTTCAGCAAAAGAAATGCATTCCCAGGAATCCTTACCTGTCTCTGAGATGGCTGTGAAGACTCTGGGAGCATCCCCCTCTGGGGATCTGGCTGCCAGCTCAGGGCTGCCTTAGAGACAGGGCAGCCTTGGGTGGTCCATTCCTTTGGAGACATGGGAAGATGGTCCCATACAGCCTAAGCTCCTGTCCCAGCCTTGGCCACCACTTGCCCCAGGGAGGTGGCTGATGCCCAGGGCTGGGTCTGCCCAGTCTGTCCCCTGTCCTGCCCTGTCCCTGGCTGGGGCAGTGGGGCATGGCAGGCTGTGAGAGAGCCCCCAGCCCATACAGTGTATTTACAGGGAGAGAGAAAAAATTCATCAGAAATTGCTTGCTCATATTTTCTTTTGATTTTTCTAAAATTAATTTCCATTTTAAAATGCCAGCATAAAAATGTTCTGACAAGTTTGTACCAGTATATGTAATGCACAATTTGAAGTTAAATGTGACTGAGAAAACAATTTTCTGCGCCCATATACAAAACCAGGGCGCAACAATTGACCTTTTCTAATAAAATTAGGTCTTTTTTCCACTCTGCTCTCCTGACCACAGCTGTATCCGGGTGAACTCTGGTTTGCAAGGCTGGAGATTATGAGACCATTTATTCTCTTGGGGAGGACAGTGTTCTCTAACTCAGTGGATTGCCACAAAGGTTCATGATAGTGCAACAAGGATCAGTTGAGCCACAGACCTTCCAAGTTAAGCTTAGATCCCTGCCCTTTTCCTGGAGGGGGATGCAGAGGTCTCTTTTCTTCAGATCAGGTCTTCCCTGGTGCCATTAACACAGTATTTTTAAAGAGGCACAACTAGTTTTAAAAGTTCCCACCTTCTTCCCACCAGCCTCTCATCAGCATCTGTCTGCCTGCTTGCCCTCACTTGTGCTGATTTAATGGGTTGTGAGAGAGCAATGTCGAACAGTCAGGAGAAGAATTCAAGACACAGACACACAGGACTTCGCTAAAACATTTTTCACATTTTTAAACTCAAAATCTTCCTGTGGATCCCAAGATGGGGGAGCTGGCTTCAGCATAATCGGGGTCACGGCCACAGAGATGTTGTTGTCTGTATTGCCATGAAGTAGATTCTGCCATCCTCAACTGTTAATTGCCTTCTTGTGGTTGTATATGTGACAAGCTACTCCAATCTATTTTTAACTCTTCACCTAGTGTTATAAAACTCTGCAGTGATAATGGGAAAGATCAGGGCTTTATAGAACATTCAGAGAAGTATGACAGAGAAGTATTACCATCCTTTCTTTTGGAATGCTCTTCCTTTACTAACTAGTTGTATGCCCAAGTCTTCTTCCTCCCTTGTCTCTGTATTTACTGTACTTTTCAAATGCTAGAAGTCACAAGTTGCACAAAACCAAAGTGTTTCTCCAGCCCAGCTGCTTGAATTCTCCAGAGGATTTTTTTCCTGGCCTTTCTCAGCTGCAGAAGGGAAGACTGCCTCTTCTTTAAATTCCCAGATGAGTCATGATAAAAATAGTGTGGCATTTATATTCGTACTAATGCACCTGCAGTATCATCTGTCTCCCAGCTATGAGGCTGCAAATTTCTGCACTTATCTGTGCATAAGTTGAAATGCTTATAAGTCTCTGCCAGCATAAAACATGCCTGCAACTTTGCAAACTCAGCAGAAACTCTGCAGAGAGACAGGAGGAAGTGTATGTCCTGAACAGTCCTGATTGATGGGAAATTCATACAACATGATACAAGTTATTGAGATTCATATTATTAGATCTTGATTAAAAACCCTGTGATTTAAAACTTTTTAGGCCAGTCTCCAACATATTTTTATGCTCATACAATGTTAGTTCCACAGTAATATGTTAGTTTCAGTTATTCTTTTTTTGAGCTCACCTACTTTGTTCTAGATCTCATTTGTCAGTGCTAGATCTAGTTTAATCTCCAATAAAAATATTTAATCATAATTTTATCACATTTTAAATTAATTTTCAATCTACTGTGCCACACTAAGACATCAACCTTGAATATGCTTATTTAAAATTAACAAACACATAATTCCTGGATTTTGTATTTGGTTTGATTCTGTCTAGCCAATGACACTCCTCAACACTGTTCTTGTTCTCCTTGCATCCCCACAGGCTCAGTCTGCTCTTCACTGTTCTGTTTGATTCTGACAGCTCTGTGCAGCTCTGTCCCTGGGCCCATGAGCAAATTGTGTGGCTTTCAGTTCCAATACACAACTTTTGCTTCTGCTGCTACTTCTTACTAACTTAAAAGTCCCGCTGATTCTGGGACATATTCTGAGGACATTTTCAAAACCACCATAAGTTGCTTTGGAGCCTAAACCTAAAAATGAAAAAGAGTTTGACAATTTTGAAAATTCCTTTCCTCCTTTATCTTCTGTGTAACCTTATTGCTTACTTCACGTTCAGTCATTGAATCTTGATGCACGCAGCAGAAAAGCATGTGGAGATACTCAGCTGGTGGATTCAGTAAGTGTAGATCCTGCTTACATAAATGAAGACTCAAGGGAAAAAAAAACCCGACCAAAAGCACCTTTGGGGACACTTTAAATGTATGTCACGATCTCACAATCTCCTCCAAGTTAACAAATTGTATTTTAGAACTGTGTTTGGTAATTATTGCATTCATACCTCAGAAGTAAGACCCAGGCATTATGGTTGGTTGGAATTCATCTGAATAAATAGCAGTTTGCCACATTCTTAACAAAAACATTATTCATTAGAACTATTACGTATTAGCAGCCCTGAATAACATTTGGCAATAGCTTTGGGTCTGTGTTACTAAAAGGTCCATAGACTCATACAAATTGCTCAGTGCGCTAATATAAAACAGGGGCAGTAATGAAATAGTAGAGTGAGTATTAAGCTCCAGGACTGCAGTTTTATTCTGCAAAATGTTCCTCTTGCAATTTGTAAACATCTTGGAAACTCGGGTGTTTTTTAGCTATTTAATCATTGTTAGTCCTAAGACTCGATTTGTATTTTCTGCCTGTCCCTCTCCATCTGCAAAAGGCATTAGTGGCAAGCTGAGTTGATCAAATGATTTTCAGGCATTGCAACAATAAGCCCTAAGTACTTCAGAGTTTTTAGAACACAGATTCCTGCAGGTGGCTATTGAAAAAACCCCTCTGAAGAAAGTAGCCAAATGGTTAGCCAGCTGTAGCCAGGAAGAAGAAAAAATTTTCCTTATCCTACACATACTGTCACAGAAAAGGAAAGGAGGCTCCAACAAAAGAATTTCTGGGATGTCAGTATAGTATCTGGGCACTTCTGGACCTTTAGAGAATTTAATTATGAACACTGCTGTGAGATGATTCTACTTCCCAAAAAACGGAAAAAGCTAGACACACTTCCTTAGAGATATTGGAAATGCTTACATTCTATGTCAGACTAAACTGCTTGCTGTAGATCTTTCAGAAAGCCTCTGAATGAAAAAGAAGCTGAATTTTGTTACCTCTAGTTCTATGGTTTATGACTCCAATTCAACCTCTGAAATCTGTGCATAATCTATTAATCAAATAAAGGATCCTTCTTTTATTGAAATCCAAATGGTTTCCAAAGCATCTGCTTCTGGTTCTGTCAGCAATCTGGAGGATACATTGCAGGTGCTTTAAGGTAGAAACAAGGCTGAAGAGCCATGGATTTATATACAAGTTACCCCTCACTGTGACAATGTATGGGAAATGAATCTGCAATGTCAC
The DNA here is from genome assembly GCA_013399195.1 of Dicrurus megarhynchus. Taxonomy (NCBI): domain Eukaryota; kingdom Metazoa; phylum Chordata; class Aves; order Passeriformes; family Dicruridae; genus Dicrurus; species Dicrurus megarhynchus. The sequence continues at coordinate 919,342 of VXAD01013251.1, read as the reverse complement.
CAACTTGAAAAGTTGGAAGGAAAAATATATTTTCTATAAGGTGAGAGGACTAGAGTGCTTCTTGTGCTATCCATTTAAAAAGGATATAGAAAGGCAAGACAACAGCTTGCCTTCAACTGATTTCTAATTCAATGGTATGAGATATTTGAGTGAAGGGAAACACTAAGGGAGGGAACAGGGAAGAAGAGTATCAACATGCAATTGTTTCATGTATTCTGGGTGATAATGGTCTGTGGGTATGGACTTGTGGAATAGTGCTTGGAAGAACAAAAATGCCAAGAAAAGAACCTGAACAGAAAGTGCTTTTCCTCTGGTGTTTGCATCAGTCTTGCTAATATCTGTTAGGTTGCTTTCAGGGCAACCAGAATTCCCTTGTTATAAAAAGCAATGGGTCAATGGGGCTCTACTCCAGATCAGTTCAGAAGCAGTCAGGCACATGAAAGATGATATTCATGACAAATACTTCCTCCTTAGTTTTGGAAGTTTTTTGCTCTTATCATCAGGAGGAAAACATGGTAAATGAAATGTGTTCCTGTTTATTGCTGTAATTCCTTGATGTGAGTCTTTTGTCTGTTTACCATCAATATTTTTGGAGATTACCTAACAGAATCCAGAAAATCACATTTCATAACCAACACTTAAATTCTTTTAGGTTTAAGAATGTTTTTTATAAGGTTGTGGTAGCAGAAAACACTGAGCCTTAGCATTAGTTCCATAGCAGTGTAGTAATCATGAAAGGGATGTGAGTGAGATAGAGAACTATAATTTATTGCCTTTGAGCATCTACCCTGAACTGAAATTAGCACATTCTTATTAAGGTTTCCAGTGATGAAATATTTAATTGCTGGGAATAGCATCACCTCTCTATGTTTTAGAAATTATTGTTGTCTGGTTTTGGCTGGGAGAGAGTTAATTTTCTTCGCAGTAGCTGGTAGAGTGCTGTATTTTGGATTTAGGATGAGAGCTTGCCTTCTGTGCTCCTGTTCTGGGTTTCCTGCTCAGTTTTCACAGAAAACCGGGGGTTTCACCTGTACTTTTGCACTAGCATAATTCAGCTCTAATTCACACAGCATCATTCACTCTTTTATAGTTAGGTCACAGAATTAGCAAAACAAATTTTAAATACAGCCATGAACAGAATAATGTTGCTGCTTTTTGACAAGGAGAGAGAAAGGGGGAAACCACTTGATTAGATGAGACTGCCCTTCACTTTGAGATGCTCTTTGGGCACACAAGGCTCAGGTGACAAGGTGACACACAGAGCTCAGGTTTCATTTCCTATAGTCTTAGGGAAGCAGGCTGGGAGAAGCATAGGTCAGAGCTCCTTCCAACAGCAGCTGGCAAAGCCACTGCTTATCTTTTCTTAGAGGGGGCTAACAGGCTACTCTGAGCAAGAGCTCATCCCTCTGAGCCTCTGTGTCCACTTGTTCAGTAGCACAACACAAGGGAAAATGGGACTTCTCCCTTCCTCTCCTAGGTGGGTGGAAAAGCATTGTTGGAAAGGGAAGACCTTGGGTTAAAAAGGCAGTAAAAAAAAGGCTAAAGGTGCATGTAGTTTTTCCGTCAGGTGAAGATTGAAAATTACTGCTCTGGGATCCCTTTTTATGTAAGGAATAAAAGAACCCTAAAACAAACAAACAAACAAACCAAACCTCATGGAGAAATGATTTTTATGCTAATAGATATTCTTTCTTTATTATACAACATTGATAAATTCTGGAATTCTTTTAAACAAAGTGTGGCCATTTAGAAAATGCTGAGAAATTTGAGGTTCCACTTAGATGGTGCTAGTTACATGCATCCCTAAACAGCAAAGTGTCTGTTAGGCACTATTCATAGCATATATAACAGATCACCACTGAAGGACTGACAACCATGTAGAGACTATGAACAAACCCATCAGAGTACTTCTCTCAATGTACATGGAAGCTGAACAACGAGCATTGTGCTGCATGGACCAGTGTTTGAAAAGATGGGGTTATAAAAACTGTATTTACTGAGTTTCGGGTTAACATGGGGCACCTGAAGAAAACAATGATCACAGGCTTGCCTGTCTTTTAGCTGTAGGTAAGAGGGCAGTAAAGAGAGGGAACTATTCATGCTTTCAGCCTGAGTATCATTGAATTTAATGAGAGACGAGAGCTAAAACCTCACGCAGCACTTTGAAGATACAGGGGTCACTGTATCCCTTATTCTGTTGAAATGACTGATAAACCAGCCAGGAACTATATATAGTTTTTGAAACAAGTAAATATGTCAGCAATACAGTAACACTGGTATGTTTGGCTAAATAAATCAAAATACTAGGGGAAATTAATTAGGCAAAAATAGGGCAAGTTATAACTGACTACATGACAGCTGAATTGAGCTACTATGGGACAGTTTTGAAGATATCTTCATCAGTTTGCAAGATGACAATAAATGTAACAAGATTCAGAGCTGGCCTTTAATTCTTTTTATTTAATGTGCTTGTTTAAAAATACGGCATTAGAAAGCACCTATCTGAAGTGCCCTTTGATATTCATTCTGGACATGAGACAGCAATGTGTGCTCACAGCCCAGAAAAGCCAACTTTATGCTGGGCTACATCTAAAGCAGCGTGGCCAGCAGGTCAAGGAGGTGATTCTGCCCCTCTGCTCTGCTTTCATGAGACTCCAGCTGGAGTGCTGCACCCAGCTCTGGAGTCCTCAGCAGAGGACATGGACCTATTGAAGCAATCCGGAGGAGAGCAATGATGGGAGGGATGGAGCGCCTCTCCTATGAGGACAGGCTGAGAGAGTAGGGGTTGTTCAGTCTGAGGAAGAGAAAGCTCCAGGGAAGCCTTACTGCAGCCTTTCAGTACCAACACGGGGCTTATAAGAAAGGTGAGGACAGACTTTTTAGTAGGGCCTGTTGAGACTGGACAAGGGGTAATGGTTTAAAACTGAAAGAGGGTAGAGTCAGAGTAGATATAAGGAAGATGAGAGTGATTCATCTTTTGTGATGAGCGATGAAACAGTGTAGCAGGTTGCCGAAAGAGGTGGTAGATACTCCACCCCTGGAAACATTCAAGACCAGGCTGTATGCAGCTCTGAGCAACCCAAACAGGTCGAAAATGTCCATGTCCCTGCCAACCCAAACTCTTCTATGATTTGACTCACAGCACACAAGAAATTACAAACCTACAGCCAGAACTCAGCCCTTGGCAACAACGTAACAGTGGTGAACAACAAATAATTGCAGAACAAAATGTTCTCCCCACAATTAGAGCTACCCAGTTATCAAAGTCTGCCCTTACCTTCTTACCTTCCATCTCCAGCACTTCAGAGGGCTGTTTAATCAGCTTGGCTTTGCCTGGAAGCATTCCCAGGGGCCAGGAGACTCAAGATACTCAGTACTTGCCTGTGTAAACAAGGACAGTGTCAGCTGCTTTATTTGGGCTGGTTTTGACTGGAGGAAGAACCTAAGGCAGGAAAACTGAGTAAACAGACTCTAAATACAGATTTGCTACAAAAACAATATTCAGACCACACTGGTAAAGTGAATGAGGAATGGGAAAGGTTGTTGAGCACTTTAAGCTGATAGAATTTCTTTTTTGTCGTTTTCTCCAATGAACTGTACTTATTATTTTGACCTAGAACGGTCACCGAGACTTGAACTCCTGGTTGGTTGGCACATTTCACTATCCTTCATAGGAAATCAGAGATTTTTATGGCCATCACTCCCTGAGGCTTTCTTAGAACTTGCCTCTACAGATGAGTTCTTGAGCAAAAGTAGAAATGTCACTGCAGCCATGACAGCCCAGGGGAAGATTTCTAGGGAGTCATTTTTCTTTAGACAAACTGGTAGACCTGGAAAAGTAGGGCATTTTTGGTGCACCACAGTTGCTCTGCTCTGAAGAAAACACATTTGGCCATTTGTGTGTATTGAGCTCGACAGTTTTTACACAATGCTTCTTTGAATCTTGTCGTTAAATAATACCCTGGTTATGCAGAAGTAGCCATCAGTGTCTTAGTCCTCCATTAGTGTTCATATGAGCCTGTTCTTTACTATAAAAAAGGTGGTGAGGGATTCACATTTATTGTGCCTGAGTGACTTGAATGACATTTTCTCAGTTTAGAAGCATCTTCACTTGCAGGCTCAGCTTCGGATCTGAAAGTCAAGCTGTGCATTTTCTGGCTCATACAGCTTTGCCATTAAAGCTTCATTACATCAAATTCTACTCACAATTAAACCTTTGCAAATAAATTTTCCTCTGAGTTTGCAAAGGAATAGTTGAGGAGGCAGCATTTTGGTCCTGGAAATGAAAAATATTTAACAACTCTTTTGGTGACACATGAGTCAGAAAGGAAGCCAGCTTTTTTCTCATACCTTTGTCAACACTAAGAAGTAAAAGAAAAAAATGTTGTAAAAATTCATTTGAGTACTAAATACACTGGATAAATATACAGACAGGGAATAGATCAATTGAATGAAAGGATGAGACTTTTTGACAGTGACTTTTCCGAATAAAGACACATTTTAAGAAAGACACAGGTGTGTTGGAATAAAGAATTTTCTTTTATATATGAAGGTGAATCAAACTGTCTTGGGACATCATTTGCTTAACTGACAGGCAGAAAATAGGATTCTGGCTAGTACTGCAGCTACTCTAGTTTCATATGGGAGTTGAAATTGAAAGTAATAATGAACTGTAATGTTAATCACTCCTTTATTAGAACAGGGACTGAGGATCAAGGGGCCTTAGTTCTTTCTTTGAGTCTTTCATTGAATCCTTAGCTGATGTGAAAAATATTAACTGAAATATCAGTTTGATGGTACCAATCACAAAAAGGTACTACTTGGTCCTGTCCCACACTGTCAGGGCCAGGCTGACAGCGCAGCACAGTCAGCAAAAGAGGCACATACGCCCATACACAAACAGGGCACCTCTTTACATTATTTCTCACATAAGTACAGTGCCAAGACATAAGTCTACCTATAGAAAGTGAAAAACACCATTTCAAAGCACCTGGTGTCTGAGAAAAATGTTCAACTGTCCCTGTCAGTCCCAATATTTTTTCCTATGGCAGCATCTCTGTTTCCTCAATAAATTTTTTCTGGATCTAGTGTGATAACCAGGACAAACTGCTACAGGGCCTACTGTGCCTGCTACGCAGCACACATCTCCCACATTATGAAGGAGGTTTAACCTTGTTAGAAATTGAAGGAGTTTGTTGTCCTGGGATCCCATATCACTGGGGACAGTGGTGAGCACTAACAGACTGAGGGAAAATTTCTTTATTCATCACTGTTATTTCCTGAAGCTGCAACAGTAGATGCTGCATATTGTGACTGCTTTCAGAACAAAGCTTTCAGCCAGGCTTGAGTCCTAGCATTATTCATCCCTCTCAAAACTCTTCCCAAGCACTGACAGCTAAGTTGGATGTCCTGTGCCCCTGAACAAGTAGCAGTCGGTCTATCTGGCATGGCTGCTACAAAGCTGAGTGTGATAGTGTTACCCACTGCAAATGGTTCATGTATTTTTTCCAGACTGGTGCAATGGTCAGGCTGACCCACCTGATACTAAGATTTACAATGAAAGGAAAGAAAACAAAAACGTTTCAGAGAAAAAACATGATTCTTTGTGCACTCAGCACTTACAAGAAATCCTTTTTACTCATTCAGGCCTACAAACTGGATGCTAAAATGCTTTCCAGGAATGATCTGAACCAAAACTTTGGAGGATGCTCGTGTTTTGATCCTGTTTCAACTCTCTTGCACTCATGTCAACCACCTGCCTTCCTTGAGTCTTTATTAACTCAGCTGGACTCTTTTTTTTTCGTAAAGTTGAGGATTTCAATGAAAACCAGATGTATGGTGTGATCCAAACTTTCCTGGGAAAATAAATGCTCACTCTGTTCCGTCCACTTAGTTATAATACACCAAACCATCTTTAATGGAAATGCTTTCACAGGCCATTTAGTAAAAATAAGGTCCCAGTTCTCCTAGAGAGACACTGATCCTCTGTGCTAATGCAGGAAATGGTGGCAAGAATCACTCTACCCTGGTCAGCGCCTGTTCTTCCTGTGTGCTGTAGTGAGGTCTTCTTGGAGGAGAAAAGAGCTTAACAGAGACCATGAAAACCAGGGAAAAGCCTTGAGTGGACTCTGCAGTGTAATTTAGTATAAATGTGAGGAATGTGGGAGGAGATTGTGCATGGAGGTGTTGGGAAGAGAACATGTAACAGTGTGGATCAATCATGCAGAAGAGCGGGGCCATATCATCAAGCAATAACTATAGGAATATTTGGAGACAAAATGTGCTGAAGAGCAGCATTTTCCTGCCTTCTTGGTAGTCCACCTTTTCCCCCACCCTCAGGCAGGGAAGCCAGATGTCCCCGAAAAACAGTTCATTAAACTGATGTAACAAAAGACAATTAATTCTCAGTGGCAACATTTGGTACTGCCGTTGGTTGTGTTCATGTCACAGACACCCTGCCCCACGGCAGCAGGGGGATTGCTGAGATCTCATAAACAACCAGTCAGGTGAAGCAACAAATGCAGGGTCCCCTGTACACGGTTCACAAAACCAGCCTGGTCTTTTACTCCTTCAGCTCTCGCAGTCACCTCTAGCAAAAAGATGACAAAGTGCTGCTCCTGGTTAGGATGCAGGAATCAGGAATCTAACAAAACAGTTCTGTGGTAACTGAGAACTGTCTCCCTGGTGTTTGATTAGTAGACAGTGTTTGTGATGGCTTCATTCAGCACTTAACTAAAATTATTTGTATATGAATAAACAATGCTCATTGTTTTAGAGAGAATGTGACAGTCCTCTGTTCAGGGAAGAAATAAGTATTCTGGCTCCTCTCTGCTAAAGGGACTGTGGCTTTTATGGCCAGCCCTAGGATCAGTGCTCTTTAGCATGAGACAGAGCTGACCACGGCATTTTTTCAGCAAACCTGTGAAAATATTTTTATTTCCTTAGACTTCCAACATAAACAGATTCTGCTTAACCACGTTTATAACACTTCATACTAAGCAGAACTGAAAATCTTAGAAGACAACAGCAGACTCTTACAGGAATTAAATTAAAATCACTTTATATAAAAAAATAAAGAAGATGTATACCTTTCACTGTATTCCAATTGTAGTTGACTGCAGTCCACTTGCTCTTGCTGGCAGCTTTTTATTTTCAATATTTAAAAAGGCATATTAAGAAGTTTTGCCTACAAATGCAGACCATCTCCAGGAGTCCCCAGAAGAGCTCCAACAGCAGGGAACTGGCTGAGCTCTGTGAGTGGTGGGCAGCAAGTCTACTTTTGAAAGCAGGGTGCTGCTGGCCCTGTGTGCCCTGTGTCTTGGTCGTGGAGAGGCAGAGGCTGCCTGGGCACAGTTTTGCTGTGCTCTGAGCTCACTGGAGCTAGTGACGGAGCTACCTCTTGTGAGGCAGCAGCTTTTATCCCACAGCTCTCACTGACTTATGCCATGAGTCAGGAAGATAAGTTGGAGCTGGAACCTGTACTCCACAGAGGCAAAATACTCCCAGTCACCTTCAGTGGGAAGGGGCTGGTTGAACCTAAAGATATCCAGATCATTTCTTGTACTCTTTTGAGTGACTCTTCTTAAACTCACTCCCTTCCCAAATTTTTGTTTCATAGTCCCACATGAACCTGATATGTACCAGAGCCTGTGCTGGTTGGGATGTATTTTATCTGAGGAATGAAGAGCGGGGTATGTATGAAGAGTTACCTCGTCATACATAATTGTGAGTGATAGGCAAGACCCAAGCTGCCTGGGATATTTTGTGGGAGAATTTTACAGAACATTTTGGCAAGAACAAGGAGGGAGAACAAGGGAAAAATAATCCATACTGTATATAATCTCTCAGGGAATATGTTTTGGAGGCTCATAGAAGAGTTAGGAATGGAGAAAAAAGCAGAAAACAGCTTTTTACGGTCATATCCATCCTTGGACGGAGCTCTTCCCCTCTAACCCCTAATTTCATCTTTGTCCCTTGCCTCCAGCGGGACACAGTAAAGCTCAGGGACCAGCAGGGAGAGAGGGCACAGGCTCTGTGCACTGCAAACCCCGACAACCTGTCCTCATGGGCAATCTGAGCATCCATTCTCCTCCCCTGTCCTCACTCAGAGCAGCTCCATTAACACAGGCATTTGCAAAATGCTGCCTGCTGAAAGCATGAGAATTGATCTCTCTGCACGATATGCCTTAAGGCCAGTAAAAATTAGTTTTCCCATTCTGCAAAGAAGGAAATGAAATGAAAATGGTTAAGTGACTTGCTCAAGATTGAAGAGGGAGCTTTTACGGGAGCTTGGAAGGAACAATGGAAATCATGCAGTTAATTTCTTAGGATGGATCCTTTCTGAAAGAGCCACACATCTCATGAGACCCCCCCTTCTGCTCAGAGAAGGACAATCACAGCTTTAGTCAAAGAGGCAGAAGTGTTTGGTGACATTTCTCTTAGTCCTGAGGTCTCAAACCTTTTCAGGCTGTCTTGAAAAATATCTGGACTTGACTTAAAAACAAGGGGAGTTCTGCTTCTCACAGAACACAAAATCCAGCCCTGGACACCCCCAGAGAGACCATGAACTAAATGTGGTCAGGGGAAAATATGAAATGTTTTTAATCTAAGGCTTTTCTTCTACAAGATCCCAAAATGCTGGTTTAAGGTTGATAAATTGAAGATTAGAACATATATAGAGTTTTCAACAAATTAGTCAGTCACAGTGTATTGAAGGATTTTTTAAATGAGAATTAAATGTATTTTTAGAAAATATGTAATGTTGTAGAGCCACTCTGTAGCTGGAACAAAACATGTTTTCTTTATTTAAAATGTAATTTTTATGGATGCATTAGACTTGGAGCCAGAGAAAACATTTTTAACTGCTGAGGTTTTACAGCCACTCTAGGGTTGGGAAAGAAAGCTGAAAAAATATTCTGCCTGGCAGATTTTTTAACGCTTCATTTAAAAGTAAAATAAAAAATATTGTAACTTTTCCACCTGTACCATAGTTCATCCAAGTGAAAGAAACACCTTTCATTTCGTCTCTCTCTGCTGCAATGAGCCCAAGCTCAAGAGAACTTTTCTTGTGTGAGAAGAAGATGCCAGCTCTGGGGCCGGTCCTTGGTCCATAACAATGATGAGTCTCTTTGTTCAACAGCAAGCCTCAGTTTCTTGCACATAAAATGCAGTGAAAATGTTCTTCTTTCTATCCTTAGGTGTGTTGGGAAGTAATTTGGGCTGCCACTGTGTCTTATACAATGCTTTTTGCAGAGAAACCTTCAGAGATACCTACCTTTTGACATAATTCAAGGCAGTTGATGCCAGTCTGAAAATCTACTTCTGAAGGTTAAAATGTGTCCATTTGCTTAATCAAGCAAGTTAAAGGGAATAATATCTTGCGTTGTTAAAAACAAGCAGTTTCCCTCTCTGTGTTCTTTAGGAGAGGACCTAAAGAAAGCAAACAGGATCTCCCAAGCTTCAGCACGTTAGGAAAGCCCAGGGCATGCTACATGCTTTGCAAAGGGAGAGACACGTGCCAGACTTGTCTATAACTCAGTGTCTGGTGAGTCAGAGCTAAAAGAGGCTTTCTCTCCACATTTCTAGGCACACTTTTGACACATTGAAATTCTTGCACTTGGAACCTGAAGATCCATTGGTGAGAGCAGATCCTACAGATGAACATACCCTGTATGAAAAGCCACAGGAACAGACATACTTTTTGTTTATGTGCAGAAAGAGATTAATCTCTCCAGGTGAGTAATTGTGTGCTGTTCTCCCTTGCTTGTATGAGGACTTGTGCTGAAGTACTTTAATTTCACGCATGGTAAATCAGAAGTTGGGCATCTTCTCCTGCACTTTGCTCAGTACAGGGTGGCTGAGATTTTATTTGTATATAGAGCTTTTACATACATTTCTTCTGAAATGTACAGGTTCTTGAACTGTGTGGGTTTGTCCGTAGCACATGGCAAAAGGCCATTCTCACAGGGTAATTGTGTAGCCCACAGAAGCAAAGAAAATAGTTCTGAAAAGAAGCAGGAAAGGCTATCTAAACCACTCCTTTGCTTCATGGGAAGAGCAATATTAGCAAATTACGCCTCATCTGACTCCCTCTGAAAACAAAAAAATAGCTATGTGTAAGGATGATAAAAATTTTTCTCTTTCAACTGCAGAACTGACTTCTGAGAGGTAGTACAGTCCACCATCCCTCAGGATCTGAGGTCTGTAGCAAGACATCAGGTAATCCTTTCATCTTTCCATGTTTCCATCTTGCACTTTCTGCACTGTGGACGGTCTTATCCAAGGTCATACGTAGATCACTCTTACAATCAGTAATGAAGACCTGTTTTATTTTGTCTTCAGTTTTTACTTTGGGATTATAGAATGTGTGCTGAAATCATAGTACAGCCTTTTGTAAAGTACCTGGAGATTTCTTGGCATTATGAGGGGCCAGAGAATTTTGGGGTGCTTTGTGCTTTAAGAAACAACCAAAATTGCCAAACAGCTGCTCATTGGGAACCCTCAGAGCCCTCATGATTAAGGGTCCAGATAGACCAGGGAAAGAAATGAAGCAGCTACACACATGGTTTGGGGAAGATGGGTAGTTTGAGGCAAAAGAGAGGGAGGTGAGGTCCATATGGGTAACAGTCTTTAAAGAAAAGGATGGAATAGACAAAGTCAAGCCACTGGAAAGGTTTACTGAGAAGCTGAAGACAACCAGAGGAACGAAAGGTGTATGCTTTTCTGAGCAGAATTTTCAGAGAATGGTGAGAAGAGGATGAGGGTCATTGTGGGAGCACCATGGAAAATAGACAACCCACAGATTTCACTTACAGCATGACTGCTGCCCTGACTGAAGGCCTGCTGCAAAAGCTGAACACAGGACCTAGAGGAAATGGCAGCCTGCATCATGGATGCTGCTGGACATCCTTAGGAAAAATAAAATGAAAATAAAGGGAAAAATATGGGACAAAAGCAGGGAGACAGAGATTTAAAAGCAGTAGCAGTGAAGGACATGGCAGTGTACTTTTGGAGTTACATATGAATGTTGTCTCCTTTGCAGTAAGTGCCAGAACTGCTCAGCTTTGCTTCATGGTTCTCACACCTATTCTGCTCATGAGACAACACTTTAATATCACCAGATGTAACCCAGATGGTACATATTAATCTATATACGGATGCTGGAAAATACATATATACTTTGCATTTGAAGTCTTTTAAGTATGATTTTTATATTCATTTGAAAATTGTTCATTTTTATTTGAGCCATAAGGCAGCTAAAATACAGCTCCCAGGTGAATGAAAATTTATCTATTCCACCCTGAATGATTCCAGGTTTTTGTGAGACCACTTTCAAAGGTGTGTGATCACTTCATTTCAGAAATGATTCTCACTGGCTCAACAACAATGCGTCACTGTCAAACATCCATTATTAAACTGAATGGAAATGTTGGGGAGATAAATTTAGAACATCTTTCATCTCATTTTCAATATTAACAACTGTTCCATATACTTGCCAGCAGACCCAAGTGTGTGACAAAGTAGAATGCCTTAATTTAAACATTTAATTATTTTTCTGAGTCAAACTTGATTTAATAAGTAATGATAATTGGAGTCGGACATGATCTTTAGATAATCAAGCAATGGAGCTCACTCATCTGAGAGAGCAGGAAGAAGTGGTGGTGGCATTTGTCATAATTATCTATGACACATCAGCACCAGTATTTCTCCAGTGTTTGGAATCACTGAGAAAAGGTGATGAAAAATGAAGAAAATATATAACTACAGGTAGAATATTAAAACAGTATTAAAGAACAAACTATGCTTCTTTGTTGGTAGCTCCCAGTTCCTTCCATCCCTCCACTCCGTTTCTTATTCTCTGTTTCTATCCCAAAGGGTACACCATTTCTGCAATTGTATTCTCTAGGCTCAGAACTGGATTCCTAAGTACCGTGTTTCTGCCAGAGATGGACCTCTGGCCCCATAGAGCAACAAGGAAAAAGTAAGCACTTCAAAATATCAATAAATAAATACATTCATTTTTTAAAGCACTAACCCACAGAGTAGTCTGCTATTATTTATATTGTATTAAAGTGGTCACACAGAAATGAACATAAAACCAAAACATGTATTTTGTACCCTTAAGAACAACTGGAAAAGGAATTTTCAGGTCATTCTTGTCAATCATTGCCACAGATATGCATTATTCCACTAGACTAGTGAAAACCATTTCCTGCACAGAGCACCTTTCCATCAACAAAGCAGACAGTGAAGCTGGTGCTAGGGTGGAAGGTAAGCTTCAGTGTGTGTATCTGAAGTGCTCCCCGTGGGATACTCCTCTCACCTGCTCTCAGCTGCTTCTCTCCCAAAGTTTCTCAAACCTCAGACCTACTCCTTTCCTTCCCATCAGCCCATTCAAAGTGTCTTCACTCCTACCAGCTCTTCTCCCATAAGCATTCTATGCTTACCAAAGGTAAGCACATCTACTAGGTGCAAATTTCCACTCTTATTGGTGCAAATCCAGACAAAATGAAAAGTATTCAAAACACAGTAAGCTGTCCAAGTGGTTAGCATGGTTACATTAGAATAAACAATGAAATGACAAATCATTCTTGCTACTTCAGGGTGGAAAACACCACTAGTTCTACATCTTGGGCAGAAACTTCTCCTACAGGTATATTGCTCTATCATTACCTGGTGCAAAGATATTATGCACCTTGATCAATTTGCTGCTCTGTGCTGTTAGAGAACAGCCACTGGATTAGATGAACTGTTGGTCTGATCAGATAGAACAATGCCTGTACTCCATCCCATGGGCCCCATAAGTAATCTCCTAATGAAATTACATTTAGCTACTTCTTGTAAGTCACTGCTACTTCCAGTTGTTATTTTCTGAGTTCTTTCTGGTTTGTGGTGGTCGGTATTTACAGCATTCTTTTGGTGATGCCAGACTCCAGCAGAGTATTTTAGGTATATTCACAAGGTACAGCCATCTCTGGAGAAAGTACCAAGGGACTTCCCCGCAGTAGACAATTAATGACTATTAGGAGGACTGTAAGGTATCCTGCAGTAGCAACGGCACACATTTTACAGCAATCACTGCCCAGTGCTTTGGAAACAATTTCTCTCCTGTTATGCTGCTGCCTGTTAAATATCTTGGCATTTATCTCACAGCAGAGACCATTCGCCTGTGCCAGGGTTCTGTTCCATTGACAATGCCTCTTAATTGCCTTGTTGTTTAAATAAACAAGACAAGATAATTAAGCGATAATGACAAAGAAATAGGATGGTAGTGATAATGGGTGGTAGATCCCTCTTCCACTCTAACTTCACAATCTAGAGCAGCCCAAACTCTCTGCCTGCATTAAATCTCACAGCAACCTTCTGAGTTTTGAAAGGGCCCTTTTATCCTTGCTCTTTAAATAACTCAGTAAAAGTGAAAAAGTCTGGAGGAAGAATTCAAGACTGGGAAAAGGAGAGGATCAGGTGATGCAAAGGTTTTGGAAAAGTACGATGTACCTGTGGCACAAAGAAAAGCAGTTCTGCCCGGGGAATAACCCAGCAGGAGGAGCTGCCTGTTTGCTGCTTCAGTGTTCCTGGCAGTCCAGTAGGGGCTGGCCCGAGCTGATTGTTTCTGCTCCTGGCCAAAGCTCTTCAGCCATGCAGTCTCCCCAAGGGCTGGGCAGCAGGAATGCCTCCCTGCTGATGCCAGCTACCTGGGCTGCTGTTGCACACGCTCTTTCTCAGTGTCTCTGCTCACACTTCACCTTGGTATTACTCTCTCATACTGGAGGCTAATAAAAAAGGATGACTTTGAGCAATCCTTCAGGCAAAGATTAACCAAAGCAAGATTTTCAGCTATTTGGCTCTAGGAACAAAGCAATTTTAAAGTGTATTCATACACTTGGGACATTAATGAAATAGATTGGTGGTCTTTTCCGTTCATTTGCTTATTTCCTCAATTGGGGATAATAGATGAAGATACAAATCCCAAAAGATTTGATAAGGAGAAATCTGGAAGTATTTTTTGTGTCTGGGATTATTTTTTCTGACAGTCTTCTAAGAAGACAGGAAGACTGCAGATGGATGGATCTCATTTCTTTTCTGAGATTTTTGGTTTCTTTTGGTACTTGTTGGTGTGTACAGAGACCAGTTCTGCACATGATGATGCCATTGTACATTTCAAGGTATCAGAACAATCTGTTCAGGCAGAAACACGTAGCTGAGCAAAGAGTGGTAGTGAAAAGAAAGAGAAGTTCCTTTGAACTTCTTTGAAGTTCTTGTTCTCTCTCCTGGCTTCCAGCTTGGCTGTACACTTTGCTTCAAAGACTAAAGCAGTATCATAACAGATTTGCTTCCAATTTTCTCAGTTCAAACATCTTTCCTGCTGGTTATTGATATTGATCTGACAAGCTCCATGAGAGGTTTTCAGGGCATTCTTAAAGCACTTGTGTTGGCCTCAAACTGCTCAGGCTATTTGAATGTAAAAAATACACCACGTAGACCAAGGGCCTGCTTTTGTGTTTGTCCTAGAACAGATTACACCTTACCAAGAAAGTTTTAATACTGGGTTTAAAAAGTGAATTTTTGAGACAGAGGTGCAAAGTTTGCTCCACAGTCATGTCTGCCTATGCCACGAGCCAGGAGCTATGACAGACCTGAAGGACTGGCTATGTAGTCTTGTCTGTTACTGAGACATTGAAAACACAAACAGAAATGTAGAGCAATCTTGCTGAATGATGATTTCTTCAGCTACTGATTATTGCTTTAAGGTCAATCAAAGAAGGGGTTAATTTTGGAAATTAAGGAAATATGAGAAAGATTGCCTCTGCTGTAGCAGTAGATCTACCAAAACACAAACTCTCAACATTTTTCAGCCGGCTTCTGGCCACTGACAGTGGTTTGTGTCAGGCTGGCCTGGAGCAGGTTGAAGAATGAGTGCTAGCTTCAGAACAGTTTTACTAGGACTGAAGTACTTACATGATGCTACAGAGACACTAGGAAATTCCGTGGGTATTTTGATCTTTGACTTTGATTTTTTCGCTAGCCATTATCTTCAGGGTTACAGGTCAGATATCTGGGTAGCTTTCATAAGGGCTGGGCTTATGTTAGAGAGGCAAATTAAACTGCAGCTCAGAAAAAAAATGAACTGTGGAATATTTCCATACAGCAGAGTGGGAAGCTGGTTTATTGACATTGAGGAATCTGATTAAATCATCATAGTTTGATGGCAAAACCAAACCTGAAACCTGCACCATTAAGATCCTAGGGACACACACTGCATGTTTAGATTGCTTTTTAAAGGATAGTGATTAGGATACCTTTTCAGGCACTGTGATCAGACAAAATGAGGATCCATGGTGCATGTATCACTGATACATATATGACACGTCTGTGTTTGTGTGAGCTGGAAATAACAGGCAAAGAGCTCGTAAAAAAAGGGTGTTACAGCATGCTACCCTGCTGCCCATGCTGGCATTGCTTTTGTGAAGAAGGCCCTGAGAGACAAATGCCCGCTTCTGTGATTATTTTCGCAATAAGAATTGAATTTTTGTCATTTCATATTCATATATTTGATTCTGACTTGCATTTTGAACTTATTCACAGGCAAAGATATGAGTTCATTTTATTCATGGGAAAGGGAACTTACTATGTTCTTATCCCCCAAGAAATCTCTGAAATAATAGAGTCACTGGGTTTTAAAATAAATGTTGAGCACTTCATGAGCTAAATATGCCACTATTAGAAAGAAACAAAGAAAAGACAAATAAAATGGAAACTTATTTGCATCTGATTTACATTATCCTATGAGCATTGATTTCATTTTTATTTCATTCCTTTTAATACTATTCAGATTGCAGACTGCAACCTTGCTGCAAATTTACAGCTGAGTTTCATTGTTCATTTAATCATCTCAGGTGTTACTGAAATATGGAACACTGGTGCTTGAAAGATTTCCCCTGAGGTTCATGGGAGCTGCCTGTATCCTGAGGCTGGAGGAGGGGCCCTGCAGATACGTTCTGGCAGTTGCTTCCCTGAATTTTGATGATCATCTGTTGAAAAATTGCATGGGCTATCCTGTGTCAAGACAATCATTGCTGTCTCCTCCTTTTAGCTAGCAATTTGTCTTCAAGCTTACTACTTAGGTTATGCCTTTTTCTCCTCCATCCCTAACCCCTTGCTTCTGCTTAAATATTTGCAATAACTTACATTTCCCTCTCCCTCGTTCCTCTTGTAGGCAGGAACAAACACAGTGTCAACACTGTGCAGATGTGTTTTAACCCAGCAGAATATTTTGGTGAGTTTGATGGTGAGTTATTAAATCTTTGTGGTTGGCTCACAACAGAAAAGGATTCTTTGATAAACACAAGTAACTGGAGTTTACCATGAAGGTATCTTTGTCAGGGAATGTTTTTCTTTCTGTTTCCTGCAGCTTTGCTTTCTCTGGTTCAGAGAGTCGAAAAGTTAACCGCCTTGGGCAATGGGTAGTACTCTCCATGATTTGAAATTCTCTTTTAACTAATACTTTATATTGTTTGCTTAAAATCTACTGTGTCTGCAAGCAACCCATCCTATAAAATTATTTACCTTTGAATATTTGCTGAAAGCAAACATAAAAAGCATTATCAGGTTCTAAATGAATATGTTTAAAAATTTAAACAACTAAGAGTTAAAAATATTTTGAAATCTTTGTTTAGCTGCAGTCTGTTTCTATTGACATAGGCTTACAAGAATCTTGTGGCTGGGTGCTCTGATGTTGTCTTTTGAATTTTTCAAATTAAGTTTTTTTCCTGATTTTTGGATGGGCAAAATTGTGATGGCATCATAATGAACAAATGAATGAATACATAAAAATGTAAAAATTTCCCCTTGGGCAACAAATTTGCTCATATTAATGCTGGAAGAGAGGGTTAAGTGCTGTGTGACAGAAACTGTATTAGCTGTTGCAAAAGGGGCTACTCATTTTGATCAACAGCAAAACGTTTGCCTTTGAATCTCCAGTCCCAGTTGGAGCAGCAACCTTTCCCCTATAATTAATTTTTGTGTGCTGTAGTCCATTAGAGAAGAGAGTGACAGCCTCTGGACACAGATTACTGTCTTAGGTATGGCCCAAAGGAACATTATGGTCTTAATTAAAGGTGGCTCAATATGTCAGCCATTGCAATAGTTTGAGCATTTTTAATACTGTGTCAGTATCTAACCACCTTAAAAGAATTCTGGTAGCAAGCAAACTAAGTAATTTAAAGGCAGCTCATGTTCTCTGTAAGTTTTGCAGGACTGCTATTGGGAATACTTGATAATTTATGAAGGCTTACACCACCAAATTAATTACATTTTCCTGATGCCACATGTCTTTTTCATACAAGCTAGCTCTGAATTATAAGTAACAATATTGTCCTTGTTCATTCCTTCAGTACAGGAGACAGCTTACTAATAACACCAGTAGAATGCAGTTGCTGTATTTTAGAAGTGTCATTTATTAAACACTGCTACAGTTAAAGTGGCATATGCTCCTCTAATATTTACCCTGATTCCTGTTGTATGTATTACTGCATCTCAGTTCTGAGCCTTTGGCATGGATTTGATTTGGGAGCATTTTTCACAGTTTAGAAAAAATAAGTTCTGAGGAAATGACCAATGCAAAGCCTTGCTGTGACACACAGGAGGTACAACGCCACACACTCTACTGTTTTATGTGGAAATTAGGCTATACTTCAAGCCACTGTTCTGACAAACAAAATAACCTTGGTGTCCTTACAATAGGCAACTCATTATCACTGGGTTTCTTCTGAGGTCCTGCAATCTTGAATCGTGCTTGGGTTTTGCAAAGCAGATACTTCTTGGAAAGTCTGACAAACTCTCCTGATAGGGTTAGCTTAGAAAAAAGTGAATTTTTTTCAATATTTCTTTAAATTAAAATAAAATCAATTTGAATAGGTGGTATATGAATATAGCGAACTCCTGAACTTCAATCAGCAAGGAGAGACACAAATGGACCGTCTATTGTCTTTAATAAGATTTTAGAATATTGAAACTTTATTTTGTGCCTCTTCCATTTTTTTTTTCTGATTTTTATCAAGATGACAGAAGAGCATCTAGGGCTGCTTTTGGAATAATTTCAAGCAGTGATTTGTACAATGAAACTATTTTTTCCATGATTTGCTATTACTTGAAATAAGAATTAAATTGGAGATGAAATTCCAAGAGGAGAATTTTTCACAGGAAGTCTAATTTTTCTGCATTTCCTTTAAATACTGAAGTTCGATCTGTGAAAGAAGCATGCTGTTGTGAAGTTTCATAAGAGTCTGAGTGGGATTGGGGTGCAAAGACCCTCTTTCACCTCAATTATTGGAAAACGCAATTGAGGAAAAACCCAAAAGGCACTGTGAAAGCAGTGTGTATAGATGTGCCCTTTTCGGAACATGATGGAGGATCTTGCATCCTCTTCTTAGAAGGGAGTGGAAGTGTTATTGGACAATGACACTACAGTATCAGTGCAGGAAGAATAACTTTGGAGCTCACAGTTCTCCAGCACTGAGGCTTAACACTTTTCCCAGTGAAGTCTTCTGCTCCAGTGTTTTCCTTTCTGATTATGGAGCCACACTTTACTTTTCAGCCATATCAGTCACACGTGTTTTAATGGTCAGCTTCCAAACATTACTGATGCTGCAGAGAAGACCACGTTGAACTAACAGTGAATTATGTTTTCTGCTGCATTTAGTCTTCAGCTCTGAATAATGTTTGGTCATCTTCACATTATGTTAAGTACAATGGATGTTGAGGGCCTTCCAGGTAGCGACATCTGGTTGTGCTACTTTACAGTACAAAAATTGCCTCAGGGAACTAAGCCTCAAGTAGTTCAGCATCTGTTTCAGGTTGTTTCAAGAGATGGTATACTCCTTGTAAGCTTGCCCATGAAGAATTCTTACATGAGCTTTGATAGCAGAAACATTTTTCTGCTTTTTCTGCAGCATGCAGTTAGAAGTTTACTTTTATAAGTATTTGTTTGTGCTCCGAAATTTAAATCTATCTGGAAGTGGCTGGTGAAAACTTGTGTTAATTGAACATCAGAAATATTATAAATACTTGCAAGGGCAAAGGTATATTAAACAGCCCTTCACAGAGTCAGGACTTTTTAACTGGAATCGTACTGATCGTATTTTGTCCCCATCTCTGCTCAAAAGTAGAGGACATCCAGGTCTTTGTCAGTCTATTTAGAAGTTTGCCATCTATTCTCACCCTCTGTCTTCTGATAGCCCTAATACCCTTTAATTTCTCTTTACTCAGAGTAAAATTCTCTGTAACAATTGCACAGCAGGCAATAAATCAAACCTTCTTAGAAGACATTTGGATGTCTGACCAAAAATGAGACTCTCCATATTTCACTCTGTCTTGAACCAATGCCTCCCGAATTTACAGAGTTTGCATACTCCAGATTGATTTATTTTGAACAAGACCTGAAATCTAACAAATTGGAAAGAACACCAGTTAAATGGTATTGTAACTTTTAGTGTGCAAATCTAAATTGTCAACTAATGGCTGCCTTGGGTCAGGCTGTATTACATGGGAACCACAAGATGGTGCTGCCATAACTGACCTGTTTAATCTAGCTAGGCTCAGCAAACAAGAAAACACTTTGTCTTCCTCTCCTAAAGAGGCAACAAGAAATGACTCAACATGAATCACTCACTCTGTTGTTCCCCAGCACATTTACAACAATGTGCTATTTGTTTTCCAAGTGTCAGGATGAAACTTTGTCAGGATGAGCTCGTTGTCTCTCCTTCAGTACCTCCAGTGGCTGGGCAGCTTTACCTACTGGGAGATTCTTTTTAAGATACAGTTACATTCCAAGCAATTGTCTGACATAGAAAGTGCTAAGGAAGAAATAATGTGAGATCCCTGATGATGGCATGTCTAGACCCGTGCATATCACAGAAGCTGTTGCCATAACTTTAATAGGTGAAACATCCCACACTTGTACTCGTTGGAAAGGGAAGGCCAGAATGACTGAGTCTTTGCCAGCCACATCAGGATGTGAATAATTCTCTCAGCTCTATACATAGTCATTGTAGTCCTCCTTAGAGCCACATAATATTTGGGGTCCAGAGCTGATCCCTAAGGAAACAGTCACAGACATTGCATCAAATGTCTCCAAGGATTATCTTACAGGTCTTCTGCTGAGTCTTGCTGGGAAGCCTAGAAGGTAATTAACTTTACCGGCCCCCCTGCTGCATTTCTGTTCCTCCAGAACATTTCTGTTCCTCCCCTGTCCGGTGGATGCAATGATGAATATGTGCTGGTCCACATGAGCAGAAGGTTGCTGTGCTGATTTAAAAATTCCCCCCTGTTCCCCCATGCCAGTTCTTTTCTGCCAGGGCCGCTGTGGTGCAGTGGGAGGGAGCACGTGCCTGAGCCTCAGGGCCACCATTCCTGCAGCTGGCCAGCAAAGGTGACTGTGCTGTCTGAGGGTAGTGCTTCGGGGTGTTCACTGGCACACACTTCTGCCATCTCTGCTGTGGGGTGATAACTGCTGGCAGATGACTGTGAGCATCTAGAGGCTTTAAAATGTCCCAGAAAATTCCCCAGGGTTTTTTTGTGAGTCTTTGCATTGTGCCACCCTCATTAGTTTCCACGTATTGCTTGTCCTAGTCTGAGTGAAACTGCTGAATGAAAGGGATGTCTTCTGTGGTAAAAATAACATTAATCTCTGTTGGATTATGATTTCATTTATCTATCGTTTAGCAAAAAAAAAAAAAAAGCCATGAAAGAGGTGTGTGCAGGATCACTTTAGACTCATAATAAGATTGTCGTTGCTGTTACAGTGAATTATTCAATAAATAGCCTGTTGGCTGCAATGAAAGAGGAGCTTAGAATAAACTGTTCCAAAAAATAGCATTGATATGTCCATATCAACCATGAAGGAATCAGGAGGGACGCATAAGAGTCAAATCTTTTCCTGGAACTAATATACAGTTGCTTTGAGCACATACATGCACATGCACAGTAGTGTACAATCCTTATTTATTGCATGTTCACCAAGGAGTACTTCTAAAACATTATAAGAGATCTGAAAATATATGGTTTATCTGGAAGCAGAATGAATTTGATGTGCTATGTAGTTTGGGTTTGAGTGAAGATGTTCCTGTTTTCACACACCAAAGACTGGTATTGATTTGATGCATATACAAAATATGCGTCTTCACAGCTCAATTGCAGATACCTTCTGAAACCAGGATTTCATCAAGCCTGTTGTGTGGTCAAAAAATGTACTTCTTTACCTTTAAACTCTGTACTAAAGTCTGAGTTGACTGTGCACAAGTAGCTGATTGTTCCAAAGCTTTTTACAGCTCCTTGCTAAAAGAAAAAGCTGCCACTCCATTTGTTGTGTTCTTTAGTTGTATTACTTTATGTTCTTTTCTGTAACAATTTTTCTTTGCAGTTTATTTTCAGTTTATCTAGAAGACCACTGGCAATGTGCCGCACAAACGATTCAAGTCCTTTCATAATTCTACCATGTCTGTTGTCAGCAGGAAAGAAGTGTTTGAGAAAAAAGGTGGAAGTCAGTACCAGTGTTTTTTCCTCATAAGAGTCCAACATGAGAAGCTCTAAGCACAGCAGCTTTGCTGAGAACTGCCTGACAGACTCTATGAAGATTTGTCTTTTATCAATATTTCTGGTTTCTGGTCTCTGGGCAATTATGAAGAGGTCAATGATCCACCCCCACACCATCAGACAGGGAATGGACCTCTTGGGTTCAGGATGAGCAATTGGGTGCTCCTCCTCAAAAAGATGGGTGAAAAGGAGAGAAGGTCAGATCTGGTCCTACGGGTTAATCTGTGGGGCAGTCCCAGTGGCAAAAGCACAGAGGTGTCACAGTCTCACAGCACTGTTCTTGGAGCCATAGGAGCCCCCTCTCTTCTGAGTGCACAGCCTGCTGATGTGCCTCAGTATCCTCCCTACTGCAGCACCATCACTCAGAATCTTCGAATTTGTATTTCTTCAGTGTGACCCCTTCATAAAGAAATAATCTGTGTTTTCAAATGTCCAGTCATACAACTGAATGCTCTGACAGAGCCAGCATCCTTTGGTTAGTGGTACAGAACGTGGCATTCCCATGGGATGGTGACCAGGTTATCCTGTGCTTGGTACCGCAGTGCAATGTGTGGCTGTTGGGTTGGTGAAGAAGTGCCTGTACTCGGTGACCTTTCCTACCCGTCTGCACCCTTCTCTGCCATGCTTTTTCTGCCCCTCTGCCAGGCATCATGCATATGCTGGAACAAGCAGATGGGAAGAGGAAGATCCCCTGTCAGCAAGGTCCTGTTTGTGTGCTGGGGAAAATCCACCTCCAGCCTTAACCATTGATGAAGAGCATGGTCATTTCAGAATTATGCCTTATACATTGATTTCTGGTGGATTCAGCACCACAGAAATCCTCTGTTCTGAGCCTCTCACCTTTGCTTCTCCTCTGTGTTTGGACAGAGAAGGATTTCTTTCTCTTGCTGGCTAGAGGAGGTGAGGTCAGAAGGAGAAAGAGCTTGGGTGGCCAAGTCACAGGTGGTGAAAGAGCTGGGGAGGGTCTCCAGATGGCTGACGTAAGGGTTCATAAAGTGGTGAGGACCCAACCCGCAATGTTCCTTTAAACCTAAATGTTTGTATGTGTTACCAAGCCAGCATGTAAAACTTCATAAACATTTTCACATGTTGAACTACAGATTAACTGTGGCGCTTATGATGATAATTTAAACCACAAACACAACATACTGTGAAAAATTCCACATGCACATTTAAGTTCCAGTCTTGCAGTCAGGGAAAGGCATTACTGAGTTTCTCTTGAAAGTTGTTCTTTGTTTTCAGCAAATCTTAGGCGAAGGTGAAGGTCTTGCAGGATTGAATGTCACTATTTGTAGAATTTGGAGAAGGTCTTTCATTATTTCTGGAGGTATTTTTGGATCAGGATTTTTTTAAAAATACTTTTCAAAGTGAAAGAGACTGACATAGGTGTTTGGTGTAATCCATATAGAGTATTTCATATCAAATGCTTAGACAGGAAACTTTAATTCTTGATTGTTTCAAGCCATTAAGAGCAGTGTAAATCTGCAAGGGTGGAGAAAAAATGAGATTTCAAAAGTATGTTTTATTTCAGGCTTGTAACTTTTTATTTAATTCTTGCAACAGCAAGACAAATGTTTCTGAACATTGCTTTAACTATCTTCCTTTGGGGATGGTTTGTCATGTTTGTTTCCTGTGCCACAAACTTTTCTGTGCAGCACTGAGTCTACAGCTGGCTGTCAGAGCTGAGTGAGCCAGACATTTGCTTGAGGTAAGGCTGTTCCATGATGAAGCACCAATTACTGTCGCAGGCGGACACAAAGGAAGACACGTATACTCACGGCAGGTGAAAGGCCAAGAAGAAGGAGGCCTCTTTATTCAGACAGTTATATACCTTCTTAACAATCACTGTGGATTGGATGGTGGATATTACCACCCCTCAATCACACTGGTCAAAGGAAATCTCCATCAAACATCTCCGCCCAGGAGAAAGAATGAAAACAATAAGGACAGTTAGACAAACATAGCTGTGTTTACAGAAGAGTGTGTGAGAACTTCTATCACAGAATTAAAAACATCTAAGCACTGCAGAAATCAGGGCGACAAATTACTCTGAAATGTAATAGCGACATCAGCAGCTGAAGAAAATAATACTGGACCATGAATAATTACTTTTGTATGTGTTTGTTTGATTTTTTTTTAACAAGTCTCATAAATTTTTAAAAGTTTGAGCTGTGTTTTTGAATGTTGGTGGTAAGTGAGACTGGAAATGAGGCAAACAGCAGTATCCTCTCCAAAGTAGTTGAGAGACCAAGACCCAGAGGTCATGACTCCTACCAGCAGAATAGAGACAGGAGAGTAATTGCCTGATGTAGGTAAAAATATAACCTGGTTTGCTCAAACTGCAACTCAAAATGAGTCTTTTGACTTCTCCAGCCTCACTGAAATGCTGGTATTTTAATGCGACCCTGCACTGATTTATCTATTTCACTGATATTTCTAATTTTGGGCCTAATTCTCCACTAAAGTTATGCTTAGGCAGTGCAAAGTGGCGCTGCAGGAGAAAGACTGAGACCAGCTCTGAGCAAGCAGGAGTATCTCCATTGCCCAGAACTGCACTGTGTTGCCAAAATTGTTGACAGTGTTGGGGATGCCATACTATGGGCACAGTGTGGATGGGGTTAGTTCAGGGATCTTTTCACCAAGTAGTAGAGATGTACCTAAACTACAGCAGTAGCAGCCCAAACAACAGTAGCAAAAGTTTAATGACACAGGGAAACTAGTAAAAATACCAAAGTTGGTGGGAAAGTTTTTAAACAATCAGAAGTGTTCAAAATTAGAAATATTGAATAAATAAAAAAGAAAGAATGACTTAAAGTGTCATAGGTCATGTTTAAGATTGAAACAGAGAACCTAGGGTATTTCAAGAGGCAAATTCTTAAATATTTCTTTGTTTGTTTTAAAAAAATGAGCCCTTTATCTGCTATAAAACATTTTGTCCAAATTGTTGATCCTATTTTTAAATTTTGTTATATGCAGTGTGTTTTTCTCTGTTGAGTTTCTGAAAATTTTAATTTTTTTTTTTTTCATTTTAGGTTCTCCATAAAAAACATCAGAAATGAGCAAAGCCATATTTCTTCCCATTAATTTTTTTTTTTAACACAAGTTAATATTTTAAGAAATTGACAACAGTTTTTGTGAAATGATTACACTTCAGGGGAAAAAAAACCCCAATACACACAAAAAAAGAAGTGATACTTCTGTAAAAAAAAAAGATGTGATGTTAAACTCTGAGCAGCTGCAATCCAAAACAACACCTTGCAGAGTGTTGAGAAATTATAGCTACAGAGTCAGCAAAACACAGGTGTAAAGGGCTCCCTCTGTGGAGCACAACTAACTGCGATGTTTGCTGTGTATTTGCATTTATTGGGATGTTGTCTTGGGAAGTCTTGCTGGCAATCTTCTCTGGGAACCTGAATTCAGAGTGAGAGAAACATCACACTGGGCTGTTCAGCTAAAACCTTGCACTAAGCCTGCCCTGACACATACCATTATTATTGCTATTATTTTTAGGTCTGGGTTGTGGGGTTTTTTTGCTCTGCATTAATGCAACTAAGATGATAACAGCAGCATATGCACAACAAAGCTGCTAACCAAGGAAATATCAGGCTTACAGCACTTCTTTGCACCACAGTTGCTTATCAATGAAGCGTGTATATAGCCTAATTAACATAACTGGAATGACTATAATTATGCTATCATTTTGTTTACTTTAGCACATTCTGTTGAGGTATATGGGTAGCAATATTTGTTATTGAAATATTCCCCCTTGCTACACTCAGGCTGTTTAATTATCCTGTTAGTCTATTTTATTTATGGTGTGATTTAGTTGCTTAAAAGTGAGGAAAGTGTTAAAGTCCACAAACTCTTGGCTTACACAGTCTTCTCTACTTTGGATCTTGGACACAATCTGATAAAGCTTTGGGTAGTTCTCACTCATGCAAGTAAGGCAGTCCTGTTATAATTAATGTCACTATTGTCTTAAATAAGGCTTTGGAGGATAGAAGCCTAAAAATAAAAATAATTGAGAACATGCACAGCTAAAAGCCTTTCAGGCTCCCATTTAAGAAAGTGCATGCAAGTGAAGCTGTTAGTTTGGGATAGCATTGCCAGACAAAGACCATGGAGAAAAATTGTATAAAACATTTATTTTGCCCTGGCTTAGACTGCCCTGAAACGAAGTTGCATCCACTTTTGATAAAAATAAGATGTCACTCCCAGAAATGTTTCCAGTGAAGGTTCCTAGTGCAGCAGGATGATACTTGCTTCAGCTCTTTTATAGTCTGTGTGCATCTTCATCTTCATGGCTTCAGCAGCAGTGTCACCAGTGCTGGAGTGTGATTGCAGCTCAGGAGAAGCAACCACAGCACGTTCTTATCCCTCATGCCCTTGTCTAGGGGAGAAGGGAAGGGCCCATAGGATGTCAGTCCTTGCTGACAGGCATTTCTGGAGGTCTGGGACTGTAAAAATCCTTGTGATGCTGTTGCTTTGAACTTCTCTCAACCTCATGCACCCACAGCACAGGCACACAGAGCCCTTCACTGGCTCTCACTGACAGAAGTGGTGCACAACCAGCTCAACCAGCAGAGACCTGGCTCATCAGCTCTCTTGCATTTCACCAGGGTTAATGCCTCCCACTTTCTGATGGTGTCCAGAACATTATTAACGTAAGTCATGTTTGTACAGATATATGATTTCCATAATTAGGAATGTCAAGAGTGTATTTTAAGGTAAGGGTGTATAAATTAACACAGACGTACTGAGTGTGTTGGCAGTTTAACACACCTTTGGGTGTAGTCCAGGGCCTTTCTTCACAGTAAAAGAATAACAAAGGTTCTCTCGGGTCTCTTGCTGAGTTTGCTGGTTAGCTGGAAATCTCCCTTTTTTGTGCTTTTGATGGAACCAAACAGTTCATGGTAGTGTTTTTATTGGGAGAGTACCTCTTATGTGCAAGCTGTCATCCTTACAGTCACTTCTAATTGGGAACATCTTTACTTCTCAAGTTGACACATACCACAGGTGAAGTGCCTTCAGCATGTGGCAGGTCAGAGGTGTCCAAATCTTCCCAGAGATCTTCTGATGAAAACCGGATGGTCTGAAATCTCTCCTCTCCCTACCAGCCCATTTACACAAAGACTATATAGATGTCTAATTTAAATGCACCAAGTATAAAATCATGGAGAGAATTGACTGTAATTTTTTTCCTGAAAATTGCAGTCACATCACAGTGAAAAGAAGAGGAATAAATGAAGAAGCGGCACATTCCAAGCCCACTGTTAAAGAAGTCTCACAGTGGCTTTGCTGTCCCTCCATGTTTCTTTACTAATCTTTATCAGGAACCGTATATAAATGAACAATGCTTACATGCAAGATCTCTCTTAGAGTTATATCAGCTATTCGTAATAAAAGCTCAATATGTGGAATTTAATCATCTACCAGATGTTTTTATTTACCAGTTCTTATTTTTTATTTAAAATTGCTTGTAGGGCTTTCTAATCACTTGGGTCTGATTTAAATGAGTAGATGCAAATTCATCTCTTAAAATACATCGTTAAAGTGACGCAGTTTTACATAAGAGATGAATTCTATCCACATGTCATATGTTTTTAAATGAAAAAAATCTGTTACTGGAACATAAGCACATATACACTCTCTTTAACCCCTGGCCATCACCACGAAATGGAGAATCAAGGACATAACCTTTGGAGAAAAATATACACGTGACTCTTTCCATCTCATTGCCATCCCAAGGACTTTAGCATTGAAATGACAGCTGATTCCCTCTCCTCTTAAACAGGCACAGAGGCAGAGAGAGGACTGAGGCTCAGAGACAAATATCTCAATGTCCACTGCAAGTGAAGCTTATGCCTTAAGAACAGCATGATTGAACTCTTTTGGCAAGTTGCAAGACTAGACATGATTTTTATCCATCTTCTGCTCTCATCTGATATGCTTGTGATGCTTTCTCTCTCATTGCAGCCCATTAGCTGGTAATAGGGCACACACAAGGGTTTTGTGGGCTGTAAAGAGAAGAGACCAAATGTTGTGACATGCTTGCCAGTGACCACGGCTGTACTTGCTGATCCTTGTCTTCCACTTCCTCGCTCCTGTTTCAGACACTACATATGCAAATGTCTTTCTGCTGCTTGTTAAATTGTCCTTGAAGTCTAACCTTTTCTATTCCCAGCTTGTCTTCTCTTAAGTACACTGTCAATCATGTTAGGGCTTTCTAGATATGTGATGGTTTAGTGGGTTTTATACAAAAAGGCATTGGTTTGCTTTGCTAAAAACATATGCTTTAATTTTTCCATTGTGATTTCTTAAATTCAGAATGCAGAAGAGGAATCCTTCCGGTTTAAACAGCTTCCTAGTATTTTGCAGTGGTGTTCTGGGAACACAACCTCACAGTGTCTGGACATGGGGACCTGCTGCCTCAGAGAGGTGACATGAGACCCTTGCTCCTTGAACGAAGAGAGCCTTTCTGGGACTCCCAGCAATACCATGCTGTGAATCATTTTATCATTGCTGTTGTCATCTGGGGAAGCAAACAGGATTTTACCCTTTATTTTAATGGTGTTTGTACTTGCTGCTTGAACTCTTGCCCTCCCTATCCCTTTTCCTACCATAAACACTGCTTCTGCTCCTCTTCCATTCCCATGCAGTCTGCTTTGCCTTTGCCCTTTCTTCTCCTCTTGTACAGCTTGTGTTTCCCTTGTACCGGGTTATCTCAACAGTTTGCATTAAACTCCTGTATTAAATGACATGGCATTTGTGCAGCTGTACACCCCACTCAGCTTTACTCCCTGCCTTCTTTATTTATTCTAGCTGCAGGTGACAGCAGCGCAGGCTGGACTCACCAGCTGGCGCTGTCAGGAAGAGCAATATGTAAAGTTTTACTTCAACAGGCCTAAACTCCTGTGGTCACCAACACCTTGTTTGTGTGAGCAGCCTTAGCTTGGTGGGACCTACTGCTGTATGCAACTGGGAAACAAGGAGCATCTTCCTTCAAAGAAGGGTATTTTTGAAAAGTACCAGCATGAGTGAGGGACAAAAACCATGCTAAAGGGACCACACCCTATGTGCAGCTGACCATGTGTGTGTTTTTGTGAGGATCCCCAAGTCCTGTCCACTGCTGTGGTCACAGAGAAGTGCCTGCAACAGGCAAGGCAAGAATGGCAAGCAAGGAAAATAACTGCAGATAACCAAAATCATAGCAAGAACCTGCCCTGCCTGACACGCCTTACAGCCCAGCACTGAGAGTCTTGAATAAAGAGCCTCAAGGTATCTAATGACCACAAGTGGCAGAGGTACCTGGTGTACTTACATGCACACTTCCCAAACATTGCTCTTCCAATGTTGACCACTGCAGTGGTGGAAATATTCCTTCATGTGCAATGCCTGCCTCAAACCACTGCCTCTGCCAAAGACAGCTGCTCTGCCAAATGCTTCTTTTCTTACCTTAGTCATTTCCCAGCAGACAGGAAACTAATCCTTTTCTCAGACCAAAATGTCTCTTATAATCCCAAACTGAGACACACCATGAAAATATTGCATTTTTATTCAAACCAGCCATTGTTTAATTGTGTTGTTTTTATCAGCAAATTGCTTTCTTTTTAAAATTCCCACATGTGGCAAGTCACGTTGTAATGCATTACTTCAGGCTGTATCTTTCATGTTGCATTAGAGTAAGTCGAGCTTAACATGATTTGATGCTTGCAACCTGCTTCAAACATGTCATGTGAAAGATTTGAAAGAGATGTGTCTTTCAGGCGAAACAGAGTTTATAGATTTCTTTTTTCTTTCATTTATATTTCTCTCCCTTTTTAGTTTCAAATGGAAGTTAAATAATAAGACTGTTAAAGAAAGAATTAATCAATGCATTTCTTTTTCCTACTTGTAAAAATTCTTTGAACTTTCAATTGTTTGTTTGATTTCTGCTTTATATTTCCCAACTTACTTAGAGAAAAATCTACCTAGTGACTGTTAGGAAAAACTCTTCTAGCAAAGCAGCAATTAGATTGGAGAAAAAATGGTTATACATTCTCTAATGGATGCTGATAACAGAAGAAACAATTTTACTTTTGAAAGATGAAGGTTTATGTGACTACATTCCATCTGATCCCACATGATCAGCCTCTTGTATTCTAAGATATTTTTAATTCTCTAATTCAAAGGTGAACATAGTAACTCTATCGTATAAATGAGCATATTTGCCTAACAAGAACAGTGAGGAAAAACAAAACAAGAATAACCTGAGTTGTTAGAGTAGCTTCAAATAATTTAATTTATCATGTTTAGCACAATAAATTTACACTTAAACATAGAAAAAAATGCATGTTTTTCTTTGAAAAGTACAAAGGGAATGTTGTAACATTTGAGGTTTCAGGGTTTTTTTCCTCCTAGAAAACTGTTTACTCAAGAAATGTTTTCTTGAAACATTTCTGAGCACAAGGTGGTTTCTCCTGATACAAGTAACAGTATAAACATGTTGGTGCTTGGAGTCTGCCTGAAGAGTTTTCTGCTTTCTTAGCTGCAGGTGTTTTATTTCCTCTGAGACTATTCAGAGACTATATAAGACTGTATATATTTTTACTATAGCTTATATGTATAATCTATATATATACAGTCTGTATATGTACCCAATATATAGATACTATAAATTAGACTATAGACTACAGAGACTACGTATTCAGGCTCTATATAGTCTATGAGACTATAGTTAAGTGTGAACACAAGCAGATTCATGATTCACACTGGGCTAGACACTGGTGTTTTTATTCCTTCTGAAATGTCCTTTTTTGCCCTTTGAGATCACAGCAGTTTCAGTGGGATGACTTGGACGAAGAACTCAGTTCATTATACCCACACATTCTGGTTTTATGGACTTTTTCAGTGGAAGGATCTTTATTTTAGCTGCATATTTAATCTTGTATAAATGCTAATATAACTGCAGCATCCTAATTTTCCATCATTTCAGGTCTTAAAATTACAATTTTAGAAGGCATGCTCTGGACCAGCCAAGAAGCAGAGTCCTAATGCAGGAGCCACAAGGTAATATCATATAATTCCTGTGTACAAAATCAGAATTCTTGACCAAACTGGTCTTTTCTGGTGTCAAAATCTATTAAACTCTGTCTACTCCCTCGAGGGCAGAGGCTCTGCAGAGTGACCTTAACAAGTTAGAAAGATGGGCACTCACCAACTGTATGAAGCTTAAGAAGGGCAAGTGCCGGATTCTTGCACCTGGGATGGGGCAATCTTGGATGTACAGACTGGGGAACAAGAGGCTGGAGAGCAGCACCACAGAAAGGGACCTGGGGGTCCTGGTTGATGGCAAGCTGAATATGAGTCAGCAGTGCCCTGGCAGCCAAGAGGGCCATCCGTGTCCTGGGGGGCATCAGGCACAGCATCACCAGCTGGGCAAGGGAGGGGATTGTCCCACTCTGCTCTGCACTGGGGCAGCCTCACCTTGGGTATTGTGTGAACTTTTGGTCACCACAATATAAGAAAGATACAAACCTCTTTAGAGAGTGTCCAAAGGAGGGCCATGAGGAGGGTGAAGGACCTTGAGGGGAAGCCGTATGAGGAGCAGCTGAGGTGACTTGGTTTGTTCAGTCTGGAGGAGACTGAGGGGAGACCTCATTGCAGTCCTCAACATCCTCACAAGATGAAGTGTAGGGATAGGTACTGATCTCTTCATTCTCATGACCAGTGACAGGACTCAAAGAAACAGCATGAAACAGAGTCAGGGGACGTTTAGTTTAAACAGGAAAAGTTCCATTTTGGAACTCCTTCCATTTCTGAAGTTTCCTATAACACGGCTGTTGGAATTAACAAGAGAGCAACCTCAATACAAGGGTCAGCAGCCAGTATTTGTTTGTAAACCAAAGGGTATATTTTTGTTTAGACTCCCTGAAGTTGCCCAAATGGCATGTCAAACCAAGAAGTGATGTTATGAGCAGAGGATGTGGTCTGTATCTCATGGTGTTGGTTGTAAATGATTTGGGATAAATGAGATGATACCAATAACAGTATTTTTGTTTCCAAAATGGAAATATTTTCCATGTTCTGTTTCACAAAAACTAAGTACTTAGTGCGTTTTTCACTTCCCTAAGAGGTGGTGGGTGTCGAGGTAATGGTGTTTTCTAGCTCATCACTACTGATTCGTCTGCGTTTAAACAGAAAGCAAGGATAAATGTAATATTCTTTGCCATGTTAACATGGGGTTAGCCACTCTGATTTCTAAATGAGAATTTCACAAGCTAGCAGATTATTGAGTTTCACTTCCAACTGTTTGATTTAGGAATATAACTCAAGGAGTAGTGGCTAGCATAACCCACGGATGTGCAAGTAGACAGTATGTCAAGAACCTCTGAAATGGATGCTGCCTTGTTGCCACGTGCACTGGGTCAGACTGTCGTAACATCCAATTCCTTGAGCAATAGTTAAAAGCTCTTTACAGCAAGCCAACAGAAATCTAGAAAGTCAGCCAGAATGTCGTACTAGATTTTTCCAGAGCATGTGCCAGCGGGTGTCTGCTGTGCTAAGCACCTCGCTAGGTACCCTGATCTGTAGTGCTGCTAATTGCTCCTGGTGCCAGCTCTCCTCATACAGACAGCCACATAAGCAGCAGTGGGAATTACTTATAGAATTCCTACAAAGCCTGGAGAGGGCCTCTGGGAGCTTCCCACTTACGTGCTGCATGCTGATGGGTCCCCCTGGTTGTTGCTGGTCACCAAAAGGTGGTTCCCTTTACAACCCCTAAAACACCAGCTCTTAAACAGTCTGTACATGTCTGCTAAGGCACAGCAGAACAGAGTGGGGATACAGCTCATGTTAGTTCCCTAGTCTTCTGAGTTGCCAAAGAAAAATGCTTTAATGTGAGCCAGTTACCTTAAAACCACCCTTACTACAAGTCAGGTTAAGGTAAAAGCCAAATGAAAGCATAAATTCATGACATGCAAAGCTGACTGTGAACACAAAGGTTTATGCAAGTTATGGGCAGAAGAAAAGAAAAAAGCACACAATCTGTATACATGAAGTTGAAATTAAAGTTATTTCGTACTACAGCCAGCTAAGGTGCTAAAGGTGCCACAGTGCACACCTCATCATTGATTTTGGCCTCCATTGTGCCTGCAATGTAGCTCCTGGAGAGGAACACCCTGGGCAAGGCCATCAGTTGTAAATCACCTTTCCAGGGGTCCTTGGTACTGCCATAGATGTCAGCCTTCCCATGCAGGTTCTTCCTTGGAAGTTCAAACAGACTGCTCTCTTTCAGCCCTCTCATGAGAGGCATGATGGAATTTGACTCTCAGGGAACCTTAACCAACTTTTCATGTGATGTATGCAAATTTTCATTCCAAAAAACTGATTGGAAGTTCTAGTCTTTTAAGAGACAATCACACAGTGTGGAAAAACCTTTGATAAAATTTCTGAATAAATACAGCATGGAAAACAAATAAATCCTGGTGATGATAAAAGCCTAATCCAATAAACTAATCTGATCAAAAGATCAGTCTTGTAAAATCAATTGCATTTGACTTCAAACACAAAGACATAGGCAAGGTTTTTAGAAGAAATACATTCTCTGTAGGGATTAAACCACAAATTGATTTATGAATATACTCCCCTAAGAGAAACTAGAATATAATTCCTAAAGGATCTCTATCAAGAACCAATGGGAATTTACTCTCTTTTGTACTAGTTTAGCAACTCACTTGAAAACATGTAAACAGTGTTTGGTATACAGCATGTGATTTATTGCATACACTGTTTTGTCTCAGTGCTTTCAAGGAGAACAACAGCAAGCTGTAAAACCTTCTGCTGCAGATCATTCCTCCAAAATAAATCCAGTTCAGATGCTCTGTGAGGACTGGTATTTCAAAGTGATAACTGGCAATTTATAAATCACCCACTTTCTTTTGCAACGAGACAGCACATCTGTAATCCATATTTATTTCCCATTAATAACTGTGACGGTGCTGCAGCATTGATTGTTTCATATTGTGTGCATTTCACCTTACTAACCAACCTTGAAGAAGAGTAAAGAGGAGCAATTTTCCCCATTTTTTCCCACTCAGAGACTATTCTAAGATGAACTGTTTCAAATAAATTTAAGTAAGTTATTGAACTAACAGATGCTCAACATTTTCACTAGTTTATTAATGAAATCTATATTTGCACCATTTATGTTTCATTCCCTTTGCAGGCATCCACATATGAAAGCTGAGCAACACAAACAGGAAATACTTTATTTCATTGTTAAAAACAGTCAAAATGTTGAGTCACTTCAGGCTGACATTGGTAACAGAGTGACTTTGCATGCCTCCAGGATTTGTAAAATTGCCAAAACAGATTTTAGGAAGCTGGTGGGACTAGCCTACTGGGAGGGAGACTTAACTGCAAGAAGATTGATTACAATCAAATCTGCTAAGGAAAGGCAGTAACAGGCCAAGGTGCATTCCCTGCTTGCCCTCAGGCTATGCTGTCTGCTGGAACTGGAAAAAAATTGTGTAACCTGGACTGTTCCTGCTTGCTGTTCTCATCTCCCTACACTGGGAAAGACTACATAAATTACAACAGCCCTACAGAAAGAAGTCAAAGAAAAGGCTCTGATCATGCCACCTTCTTCTCCTGCATGTAGCCAAGGAGTTCATGGCTATCTGTGGAGAAGACTCCACACAAAGCATGATTCACAGAGCAGAGCACACCTTTTCTGCTGCGCCCACGTTTTCTTTTCCTTTTGCCCAGCCACATGTCTGTTGCCAAAGTTTCTGTGTTAATAGGCACCCTGTTTTGACAACTTCTAAACTTATATCAACATTTATACTGAATCTTTGGTTGTTGAAGCATCATAATCTCCATTAATAAATCCTATATAGGTAAGTTGAATAATTAACCTCCCAGCCAAAGAAGATGTGGAGCTGCATGGGAAATGTTAGATGCACACACTACCTGCTTCGTGATGCACATCCTAATCGCTGCTAAGGGCTTAAAACCCTCATACTTAAAAATACCTTTACAACAGGGTTCTCTCTCCACTCCTGCCTAATATTGCTCTTAAATCAAATATACCAAAGATTAAATCATTGGCTTCATGTCACACTAACCTTTCAAAGTCATTATCCCAAAATCCTTTTGGGAGGCAGACAAGATGCCCTCAGTTCAGCTCCCTGTAGATTGCAGGTCAGTAGCACAAAGACATAGCATATAATTGGACTCAAGTGGTAGTCTGAGCTCATAAGAGGCCAAGAACAAATTAGTCTGAATCATCTTCTCCTTTTAAAAGAGACATTTAAGTATGGGCACAGTTCAGATTTGCAGCTGCCTGACCTATGGATAAATACAAGTCTTTAATGCTTCCAGAAACAGAACAGTGAAAAATTTGTGTGCCTGAATATGACAGTAAACATCAGCTTTTTTGATCCAGGGCATTTCTGTGAGAATTTTGGCTTTAAGATGAACTCTGAATCCTTGAATTTATATTGAAGTACAAAACAACTTTAAATTCTACATTATAAAGGGAAATGAAGAGCAAAATAAAAGCAGCATGCAAGTACTAACTATTTCCAATAACTATCAAATGTTGTTTTTTAATGTTATATGACATTTTACAGATGGAGAAAACAATCAGATGTCTATTGTCAGCCAATTAGTACATTAAAATAAATGCAAATGCAAAAATTACTGACCTGATGTCCATTTTGATATAATGAAATTGGTATGTCTTTATTTTACCAAGGAATTTTTAAAATGACGAAGCATTTATGCTGAATAATGAGAGAATAAGAAAGGATCACTCTATGTTTTTTCCTTATATTCTCCAACTATCTGATAGCAGCTGCCACATACAATGAAAAATCAGGGTTAAGATCCTTTCATCTAACTAGAAAATGTGTTCCTAAAATTTAGTAAACAAAGAAGTTATCTAGGTAGGAACTTGAGTTTCCATTTACATTTGACTGTCAGTTAATATATGGTAACAATGAGCACATTTCATACTTTGGGTAGAACAAACAAATATTTGCTTCCTGAAAATGTGCCTGCGATGCATTGGCAGTAGCACGTGTAACTCAGTCAAGCTGGAAGGAGAGCAAAGTGGCTGAGGTATGAGCCCAGAACACAAAAGAATCAGCTTTTGAGCTTCACCCCGGGCTTTTGTGGCAGTGTTGAAGCAGTCATGTGGCCTCCTGTGTGCCTCAATTTCCCTTCTGTACTGCAGGGCTAACAGTATCACTCTCCATCTCGAAGGAAGACAGTCCTGTAGGTCTGTGATTCAGCCTAGCCAGCCAAGCAGGAAGAAAAAGCACATTGTGCTTCTCACTCTTTGGGGTTATTTTTGGACCTTTACTAGGAGGTAAAAGAGAGATGAAAGCACCATCTGAAATGTACTTTTTGCTGCTGGAACAAAAGAAATGATGTCTATCAGATTTAATCAAGCTGTTTGTCTGCTTTTACTTTCCTGTACTTGAAACACTGCAGCACTTTGTTTTCTTTGTAGTGCTACATTTCTTCATTGGTTCAGTTTATGTTCAAAGAGATTTAAAATTGAACATAACTTTTAAAGTGGTACTTTTAGTGTTTGTCTAGAGGGCCTGACTCACAGAATCTGTCACATTTCCCCCACAGCGTGCTAACAACTCAGGTGAAGCATTGCAGTCACCATTGTAAAGCAGTGGCCACATTTTTATATATGTTGCTTTGTAATGAATAAATGGTTCCTGTTGAAAAGAAGCTGGTAGAGCAGGAGGTGGCAGGTTCCAGTTTTGCTTTCAGAAAGCATCACAGGTGCAGCTGGCTGGAGGCATGAAACCAGCCAAAGCCTCTTTGGGCAGGCCTCTTTTCCCACAGCCACGTGATTTGGGTGAGGGAACACTTATCAGTGCAGCACAACATGAGGTTAAACAGCAGGATGAAAATATGGTACACTAAAATACTCAACAAGGTTGACTTCTGCTGCAGGAGAATTTCATCCTCAAGAATACAACATTTGCCTGATAGTGGGAAGAGCAGATCCTGCAGATACCACCCCATTGTTCATACAGCAGCCCTGAGTGCTGGCTCTGGCTGTCTCCTGTACGTGCCCACATTTACCAGGCTCATTCATTCAGATGAAACGGAATGGAGATGCACAGTGCTGGAAAATTTTTGAAACCAGTATTTCAGCTCATTTCCATCCTTCCCCATCTTTTCCATCTCCTTTTTTTTAACTCTTCACATTCTTTCTTCTCTCTCTAATATTTCCAAGCCCGGAATTCATTGAATTCATTGACCTTGCAAACAAAAACAAACAAACAAAAAACCCTAGGAAAGAACAATTCACTTGCCAATTGCGAACACTTTGACAGATGCAGAGCACAAACCAAGCTGTGAAGTCAATCAAACCTGTAACATCTCACATTAGAAGCTCTCTCTCTCCCTCTCTCTGGGTTTCTTCACTGTATTATTTTTCCTTGATTGCATCATTCTTCTGTGAAGACTAAAACTCTTGAGAACATAACTACCCTAGTCTCTATGATAAATATATCATAGGAATCGTGTGATTTATGGATTTTGGTAGCATTTTTAACAACCCTGTTATATGTCAGCAAGGATTTATGGCACGGATCCCTTGATCTTATAAAACCAGGCACAACAACCAAAAGCCCAAGAACCTCTAACAGCTACCAATCTCTAGAGCTCTTTTGTCTATAGGGAGGATTAAGAGGACAGACTGTATTAGTATGGGATTCACACTAAGGCTGCCCAGGACATCCCATGTCCCTTGAGGGCCACAGTTGCACAGCTCCGCACTGTGAGGACTTCTCAGCGAGTATTTAAGCCTAGACCTATATTTCAAAAATGCAAAACTGAACCTGGAAATACTTGAACCTGCTGGTCAAGTGCCTTAGCACAGAGGTAGCAGCTCCTATCTGTAAGGAAGCCACTAGAGGGAGGGAGAGGTCCACAGTGCCCTTCCCCAGCCAGCTTCTCCATCTTCTCCGTCACCAAACGCAGGCTAGACCCTGCCTTCTAACAGCCGGTGGGGACTTCAGGTTTGACCCTAGTCATGGGACAAATGAAGGCGGCAGCAGTTTCCCAAACTCTTCAGTGTCTGACCCTCCAAAAGGGCCTCGTAGCTTTCCTTCAGCCCCGGCTGCTGCTGCCACATGGCTGCGATTCCTCAGTGCCGAGGCTGCAGGCCAGATGGATGCATCCTGTGGGCTCCGTGCAGCCCGGGAGCCCTCAGCTACAGCACCATACGCAAGTGGTGTTTTACACACATATCAAATGTCAAGCCTTGGCTAAGTCACAGCTGAAGTATAATGCTACTGCTGTAGCACAGTGCCCTTAATACCACCCCTCAATGTGGGAGAGTCCTTCCTCCAAGTCATTAGCTACAGATGAGCTCTGTGCTTATTATAGGCCCCTGAGTACTTTCTAGCAAATGCATCCCCGGAACAAAGTATGTCTCCACTCCTCCTCAGCTGAGTTTTAACACAGAATTTAATAAAGATTTATAGGTTTTCAGAGATTGTTTTGAGCTCAGCCAGGGTCTCTTTTTTTAATCACACTTTTCCATAGGGGGCAGGGGAGGAAGTGTTTCCAAGGCTATAAAAATTGAAGCAATATCTCAGGTATCTCCAGTCTCACTCAGTGTGCTACCAGCCCTTTAACTTAGGAGAAAACAGGATTTGTTTTACAAGTTTCATCCAGAAAAGCTTTGTGTGAGTAATAAAATGTTAGGCCTCCTAAGCTTATGCTAATACTCATATCCCTGGATTTATTACATTTGGAAATCAAAAATTAATACCATAAAATTTCCAAAGATAAGAATAAAATGTACTGAGGGCAAATAAGTGAAAGCTATCCTGCATCATTTTTTGTTAATTAAACTACTTGAAGGCCATTTAGATGATTTGAGATGGACAAATGCCAGAAGAGAAGTTTCACTCCTGCAAGGAGCTTGAAATCTCCTAGCTCCTGTGCTAGGAGAGGGAATTGTGATGGACATCATTCTGTAAAGTAAGTTTAAGTCTTTCCTCCTGCTAATTTAATATTCTGAGCATTCTGAAATGCTTTCCAGAGAAGATATACAAGATTTGCCCTTAACCTGGATAAAGGCATTGAATTCAGGGAGGAATGTCTTGGAGTCAACATTTAAGCCTGGAGAGAGTATCCTCAGCTGTTAATTACAGGGAGTAAAATAGTAAGAGTTAGAGGAAGGACTGGTTTTGTGGACCTTGGGAATGTTGGCTCCTGTTAAACACATCCTAGGTGTGCTCATTTTTCTCACATAGGTTGTGTTACCCCAATCACTGAGCTTTCAGGTTGGTTTCCTGAACACTCTCTTCAGGTAGTCCATACCTTTCCTAAGATGCAGCATGCAAAACACACCACAATACTTAAGATGAGTCATCTAAAGTAGGAAGAATGATGAAAATTTACTTTACATGCCTAAAATACTTTTTTTGTGTGTTTGCATTTACTCTGGTTGGGATTTACTGTCTTTTTCTGTAGACCTGCAGTC
This sequence comes from Dicrurus megarhynchus, assembly GCA_013399195.1. Classification (NCBI taxonomy): domain Eukaryota; kingdom Metazoa; phylum Chordata; class Aves; order Passeriformes; family Dicruridae; genus Dicrurus; species Dicrurus megarhynchus. The sequence goes on along the minus strand of VXAD01013251.1, from coordinate 880,245 downwards.
CAGCTCACATTTTCTGTCATTTAAGCACCTATCTCATTATGACTACATGTGTTTCACTCGCCCTATTAAACTGCATCCTGTTTATTCTAGGGCATTTTTTTTTTCATTTATCAAAGCCATTTTGAGTTCAGGGACTTTGCTTTATGAACTCCTCATGTCACCATTTAATTCTTTATCAAAAATACTGGTTAACTAATGTCAGACCCAGACTACTTTTGCAAAATCCAGCTTAGTAGATCAGTCCAGTTTCCAAAGGTTAGGAATTCTAGATTTAACATGAATCCAAATCTCTTTGGAGAGAACATCAGGAAGTGGCTGTGCTGTTAAAAGCAGGGGTAGAATTTTCATACTCTACCAGAAAAGATAGTCCAATAGTCTGTTCCTAACATCAACTGGTTTCAAGGGAAGATTTAAGAAACTGCAGAATGGGCAGCTGTGGAACTAGGGAAGATTATGCCATAACCAGAAAATTACAAGTGACAGTAGGATAGCACATACTGAACTTCTGCCAGACAATATTATCTGGGATTCTGAACAAGGGAGAGTGAATGAATAAAGAGCTCTCAGGGAAGATAAATCTCATACTTGTGAGAGAGGATGGTTTTGTTTTTAAGCCCCTGCTTGCTCAGCTTTACAGGGGATCTGACAACTATTTCTACCACAGAGTTTTCTTATGGGCCCTGAGCACATGAGTTAATCTCTTTGAGCATCAAATCTCTTCCTGATTCTGAGGGATACAGGTTGAGTTATTTGAGGGGCTCTTTGATAATGAAAAAAATGAAAAATGAAAAAAAAGCAAGCTCTGGAGAGAAAAGGATGAAGCCAGAAGAAATCAAAGATTTCCAGATTTTACCAGAATTTAGCTTGTGTCTGGTGAGACACACATACAGAGTAAAAATATACATCGCATAACTTAGATAAGAGAAATGAGGGAAGAAAAGAGCTGTGATAAAAATAGACTCCTTACCTGGCTTTAATATAGTCAGATGAGGAGAAAAATGATTTTATTGTTCTATTCAAAACATTTGGATCCCATATAGAAAGTGTAAAAATGTACACCAAATGAGAGTTACTAGAAATGAAAAGTCAAGTTAGGGACTACAACATGTGACTTCCCTTAAGAGCAAAATCAAAACAGATTTATGATCTAGATTAGGACACTGGTGCAATTCAGGCAGCAAACTCTGGTGCTGAGATCCTGAGAACCCATTACACATGACATTGGGGCTGTATAAACCACAGTGAAGCTGAAGTTCTGCTCTGTGCTTGACCAGAATGGCTCAGGAAGCAGCACAGCTCAGGGCTTGGCTCCTGTTTGCATAGAAGCAGAGAGTTGAATCTTTTGTGACACCAAAGATATCGAGAAATCTGGTTTTTACACCGAAGGGTCTAGCAGGATCCATTTTGGCTGGAAGGAAAGATCTACCTCTCCTCACTGACTTCTTGTTATACGGGCAATCTGACCTGACACGAGAGACTCCATTTCCTGGAGTGCCTGTGAACAACAGTCCCAAAATAAGTCCCAAAATAAGACTCTTCCTTGGTGACCCTCAGAGACCCCACTAGACAGAAAGTCTCCCTGCTTCTCACGTGCTGGAGGAGAAAGTGGGTGCAGGAGCAGCTGAAACATTGTTTGACCCTGAAAGGGTCACCTGAAAGGTGAAGGGCACAAGACATTCCCTGGGGGTCATGGAGACCAGTGTGCATGATGTGGCCCACCAGGGCAGACAAGGGCTAAGGCAGCCCCTACAGCACAGCACAGGGTGGGCACTGGCATCACAGTTTTGTGATATCACCAGCATCTGATAATTTTGAAATGTTCTGTACTGTGAATCATGTTTCTACCATATGCTGATACCACCACCACTCTGATTTAGGCTAAAAGTATCTATTAGCAACAAATTCCTTGTGATACATCTTCCTGAGGGACTGGATCCAGGAGTATTTCTCAGTGTCACACATGTGCACAAGCATGCACACAAATGCACCTGTGTGCACATGATTCATTGGATTCTTCATAAAACAAAGTTGTAGCTTCTCTTTTCTTTGGAGGTGGGTGAATGAGGACAGGTTAGTGTTCATGTCAGAGCCCAGTAAGTAGTTCCTTCACAGCGGGTATGGAAGGTCATTTTCATTCTTCAGGTTCAAGTTCTTTCTTTGCTTCAGAGAATCCAAGTTCAATCTCATGCTTTGATATGCAGCTTTCTGGTAGAGATTGGTTAGAAGAGAATGGATGTGATGAGGTACACCTTATGGGCTTAACAGGAAAGACTAAATGTCCTTACTTCTCCAGAAGAAGGAGAGTTGACTCCCACTTTCCCAAGACCCATTCAAGAAGTTCATGTCTATGTCTCAGTCTTGCAATGCCCATGTCCTCTGCATTGCTCTGAATGTCCTTGTACAGGTCCAGGTGACTCATATTTTTCAACATATTCTGTGCAAATGTTCAGAACTCCTTCATCTATATGTGCCAAACCACTGAGTTTAGGAAGCTAGAATGTAAAAGTAATTTATAAATCTCATTTCAGATCTCAGAGGAATAATGTAAGACAAAACAGAGAGCTTATGTATCTCCTTTTCTTGTACATTCACTGGTTACCATGTAAACTACTTTTAAGTCAAACTCAGCATTTGAAATAGTTTGTCTCCTTTGTTTAAAAGAGCTTTTAAAGGAATCCATCTGTCCTGTTTTTCTTCCTGTTCCTTTTCTTTCCTACTCCCCCTTGAATACCACAGGTCTTATTTCTGACTTACAAGGATGGTCATCTGCTCTTCTCATTCTCATGTGGTCTCCCTGGATAGCAGAGAAATGATGAACCTTGCATTCCTTCAATGTCTTTGTCCCTGGGGAAATAACTGTAGCCACAGATATAGAGCAGAAAAAATGAGTGAGCTGGGTTTTTCCACCATCCTTTATTTACACTTTTCATGGTTTCTTTTTCCCTCAATATTGGTTATGTATTAATGTTCATCCAGCAGCCCAGCAGGGATCAGTCTTTACTCTCACTAGTGGAATATTTTATCACAGCAAGAAAAATGTATAAGAGCCCAGGTCAAAAAATTAGATAGCACCCAAATTTTCCTAACTTGCAATACCATTTGGGACTACTAAAATTATGACACAAAAGACTATTTTCTGAATGAATCAAGAGTAATCCCATCAGTCTCAGAGCAACTCTAAATGTACAGGTTCTTGTTGCCCACTAGTAGCAAAACTCCCTTTATAAAGTAGCACAGCCAAAGTGAATGTGGCTGTGATACAATGCTATCTCTAGAGGTTTTGTACTTTGCACAAATAGAGCTATATAAAGGGGGAATAGCAGGGGGAAAATTGGTGTGCAGCAATTTTATGGCATACACTGTGATAAAATATTGGCAGAGATTAATAACATTTACCTGGTTTCAGGTTTCTTTACAAAATTCAGTTATTATGTGAGATTTAACAGGATCTTCCTGCCCAAACGCAAAGGACTTTTTTTAAATAAGTCTTGTGAGCAACAGAGAAAACAAAAGTATTCCTGATTTTTATTTGCCATTTATGATTCTTTTTGGTTGCCTGGGACAACACCATGCACCCAGAAGCACGAATCTAGGAAGTTAGGGTGAAGTCAGAAAGAAAGGGGAGAAGACAGGAGTATGTTTATGCTGACTTCATGTTTTTTAGTGATTCACCAGCCAGCCCAGTGTGGCTGGCATGAAACACATTGCTAGTATGCACCAGGTGAAAAAGGGAATGTAGCTAACCCATGGCAGGGAACTATAACATTAATTGGGAATCAAAGAGGATAGAAAAATTACAACACGGTTCTAGAAGCTTCCTTAGAAGATACTTCACTTCAATTTTACAAATAGAATTTTTCAAAAGATTATTTTATTACTAAATATCTTAGACTGATGAGCCTAGCAGAGGTTGAGCTGGAATAAAATTACACTGCACAGCTCTTCCAGGTAAGTAGCTGCAGGAGAGAAAGAACACCTCACAAGCAGGGTAAGCACTATGTCTGCACACAGAGCAGCAAGAGGACTCATGCCACTTAACAGCTTTTACTCAAGACCCTGGTTTTGTGCTTTCACCTGGCACCAGGGAAAACCATTTTGAAATGATCTCTCTGTTGGAGGGAGCCTGAACCCACGTTATCTACCTCCCCTATCTGTCCATATGCTTCCACTTGCTCTCAGTTTGGATCCACTCCAGAGATCACAAAGTCAGTTCTCAGATGAGCACTATAACCAGTATGCTCTTGGGTAAATAAATTAATCATCTCTTATTCCACCTGTGCGTCCAGTCTGAGAGCTTTCATGGGGTGGGATTTTACAATGAAGTATCAGTTTGTGGGTGTGGCATCATAGATTTCCACTCAGCATTCAGTTGTGTGGTGATTCCCACATCACTCCAGCTGGTGGTTTCTACTTGTTGTAAGAAATGCATGAAACTATACCTAAAAGAAATGGTAACTCCCCCATGCCCCATTCATTAACCAAACTCAGTGAATGAAAGTTGGATTCTTTGATGAAGACTTTCATTGAGCCAAAGTCTTTGATGAGGCTGTTACCTCACCTCCTGCAAACACTCAGTAGACACCTTGTGACTCTACAGGAAAGGGAAAACTTCTCAGCAACCACTTGTGGGGGTACTTAGAGGGGTCTGCAGGCAGTTTCTCCAAGAGGAGTTGATGGAGCTGTGGAAGCAAAACTGAGCACAGGTGTGACTATGGATTTGTGTTATCTTAAGTTGGTCCTGCAAAGAGATGAAAGGAAAAGTGATGGGGTAAATTCAAAGGCACTTCCTTAAATATAGTCAAGGTTTCACTTATATTCTCTTTTTAATAAGATACAAAAACATTAAAAGAGTTACATAGAGACAAAAAATCAGAAGCATCATAATGGACTTCAATGCCGTGAGTACCGGGGGCTAACCTGACAGACTGCAGTAATGGTGAATATTGTGGGGAAATACAGCATCTACAATTTATTATTTCCTGTAGAAATAGCATGTAGTACCATGAGTCCCTGATGTATCTCATGGGGAATTTGCAGAAGATCTCCTTTAATTAAACTGAGTCACTAGTGAATGTAAGTAAATAAATCAATGCAATCTTGATCTTCTCAGAATTAAATGTGTAGAAGGTTCCTTCATTACCTCAGGAGTTTCTCCCATGATTTGTTTCTTAGTTATTCAGATTGATTTGTCTGTTCAGTGTGGAGGTCCAAGTTTCTCTCCTCATGTCTGAGGTGTTGTCAGTGGGCAGAAGAAAATAGGAGACAGACTTTCCTGAAGCTAGCACAGGGTTTCAGTGGTTACCTGAACAGATGATGCAGTTACTGCAAGTTCATTACACCTCCTGTTCCTTGAAGCCTGCTCCTTTCCCCCTCTCTCCTTTTTTGGTAGAAGCACCAAAGGCAATTTAGTACCAGGACCTCCATGAACTTTGTTTAGGGAGTCAGCAAAGACTGCTAAGGCAAATAACTGAGTGTCAGAACAATGCTCCTACTCCCGGGACAGGGTTTCTGTTATACTAATGGCATTATCTGGCTATGGAAGGAGAGAGGAAAGGAGAGAAGAAGGAACTAGTGGCAAGAACTGAGGATATTTAGGCCTCTGCTCACTGTTATCAGTTTGTTACTGAGCAGCAAAATCATGTTTCACACTATTGTTTGGAGTTCCTTGAGTGAGCCTTCTTCAAAGCCCACCCAAATTTTCAGGCAGAAGACTGACTAGCTCTTTTCCAGTCCTTTTACAGCAAATAACTAAGTTGGATTTGGAGCCATTTCAGTACTGGACACAGTCCTAATAAATGCAATGACTGAGAAGTAAGTGTGTAGCTTTGTGCTTCAAATTCACATTCCTGGCTAAAGACAGAATCATCTTATATTACACATCAAGTGTAAGCATAGCCTTTAAAAGAAAAACCAATTTCAAACATCAGAGAACAGAATAAAGTTTAAACCATAGGAGCAGCAATTTCTTACTCTGGAAATCAATACCATTGCACTGAGGAGAGCTGCAAAACCTCTTCGGTTTCTATTGCCATAATCTGAGGCTCTGACTCCCACTGTAAGCATTACTCAGTTTCAGTAGACTTTGATCCTTACTGGGAGGAAACAAGGATCCAACCTCTGCCTGAACTTGGGTCCTGTGGAGAAAAAGATTTCCCAGTTAGAAAAATAGAGGTTTCTGAGCTTCCTATACATCTGTTAGCTTCCCACTAGGCAGTGTGTGCATGTGCCTGGGTAGTGTTCCTGACTCATCTCCTCTAATTAACCTCTCAGAGAAGGTTGTCAGCTAATTTGCTGACCAACCCCAAACAACCAAAAAAAAAAAAAAAAAAAAAAAAAAAAAAAAGAAGAAAGTATAAAAAAATTCCAGGCAGTGGTTTTGAGCGTGATTCTTGAATTAGCTTCAACAGATAGAGTAAAAAAACAGCTCTGGCTGCTGTGCAATAACCTCATTCCTGCATCTGCTTCTAACACTGCTCCATCCTCACCCCCGACCTTTCTCACTGGGAAGTTTCCATATGTGATTAAGTCATTATTGGTTTCCTTGGGTAGAAGTAATGGAGATCTCCCAAGCATAAGGAGCTGTGAATATAGACCAAAATTCAACTCACCAAGCTCCTAAAAAAACATAGACAAAGCAGCAACATGAGTTACTCTTTTGAATTTCTGATGAAAACTGTGGATAACATTGGGGTGTTCTGGTTATTGCTGAGCAAGGCTTGCATAGTCAAGGACCTTTCTGCTTCTCATGCTGCCCTACTGGTGAGGAGGCTGGGGGTGCACAAGGAGCTGGGAGGGGACACAGCTGGGACAGCTGACCCCAACTGACCAAAGGCCCATTCCACACCATATGGTACTTTATTCAGTGTTAAAATGGAGTGGGGAAGGAAGGCTGGCCAGGGCTGCCACTGCTCAGGGATTGACTGGGCATCAGTTATTTGGTGGTGAGCAACTGGTTCTCTTCTGCATCACTTTTGCATCACTGTTTTTATACTTTTACCCTTCTGATCTTCTTTCCCAGAGGGAGAGGGAACCACTGGCTTTATGGTGCTTAGCTGCCTGCTGGGATTAAACCATGACAGGCTTGAAACTCTTCCACAGATTTGCTGAAACCAGCACCTGAGGCTGCACAAGTTTCTTGCATAAAGTGGTAAACCAGTATACACTGTCCCATCTGACAATTTTACTCTCTGATTCCTCTCATGTCCTAAAAGCTTTCAAATACCTCCACTTTTTTTCTCACTGGATTTGGGTTTACTTCTCTTTCTCCTGATGTTTTCTCCTGATGTCTTCTCATTCCCGTCAGCCACAAACCAAACTTCAACCTCCTGTCGCCTACCCTTATCTCCATGCTTTCCTTCTTCTGCTTACCTTTCTTCCTCCTGGCTGATCCTGTGGGCAAGTCTCAACACCGAGTCAAAGGGCTGAAACACATCAAGTTTGTCGCTGCTCTTGCCTTGCTGCCACCCCATCCCTCCCTGCACACTGCCCCAGTCACAGCATGACCAGATGTGGCACAGCTGTGTGGGACACACTTGGAAGATGCCTCCTTCTCCCTAGCTCATCTTGCTGACCTCAGGCTGAGGTTTGATTCCCTTTTTCCCCTATCTTGTTTTTTTCCACTGTTCCTCACTCCTTCCTTCTTCCCACTTTGGGAACATTTCTCTCTCACGCAAAGGAAAGAGGGAAAAATACCTAAAAATAAGTACAGCCATAAGTAGACTGGCTGTTCTTCTGCTTGCTCTCCACATAATGAGGCATAGAAGTGGGAGACCACCAGGTATGTGAGATGGGCAAAGGTGTTGAAAAATTGAGGGACACATGGAATTTTTCTTTATGAGCTTGAATGCTGCTCACTATTTGGCTTTGAGTGTGTTTGAGTTGACCAGTTCATGAAGACAATTACACAGCATGGCTTGCTTGTGATGATTAGAGGTTTTTTCACTGACCAGTATCTTTTCATCTCTCTGTTGCTCCGATTTGCTCTCTTGTTCAATTGGAAAGGATAGGGTAAAGGTATAAAAGCTGGTTTAGGAAAGTAGATTTTTGTTGTTTAACATAGCCTGGAATAATTACCATCAAATGAGCTATGGTTGAAACTAATATCTTGGACTGTAAATTGCAGTGCCCCACAATGCCTATGTACTCCCTTCAGGATGCCTACATCTTAAAGTGGGTCTTTAAGCTGGCAGGTTTGCTTAAAGTGTTTGCATCTGACCTGAACACTACTGCAGGAGTAAGAAACAGCTAGTGGCTGTATAACATTTAAAGGCGTGGATGGTAATAATAGGGTATGATAAGAAAGCTGTCAGCTTGGGATGGGGAGCTGGACCACGTCCACAGCACTACAGAAGAGACTTCTGGCAGAGACAGTGACTCCTCATCCTCACTGAGATTCGTTCTCGATTGAAGGAGTCAAGCTCCTGCCCTAACCAGCTCAGGACATTGTGCATTTCTGTCTTTTGGGGAGGAATTCCTCAATGTTTCTACCACACCCCTTAACTTGGAATGTGAGGAAAGGATTTATGGAACCACTGTTCTCCAAAAGTTATGAGCCCTGGAATAACTGGTGCAGTATTGAACACTCAGAGCAAACACAGCAGCTCAGAAGCTGAGGAGTGGCCCGTCCTTGAACAGCTGGGAGTGGAGTACACACCACAGAAGGTAATTCTGTTCTTCAGAACAGCAAGGTGTGGTATCAAGCTCCTGTCCCTAGAATGGCAGTCTGGCAGGGATATCTTAGCACACTAGAAGTTTTCACTGGTTTTGTTAGATCTGGGACCCGATTACTCTCAATCCAATTGCAGATACTGGTCCATCTTTCCCCAGTGATGACTGTAAAAATGATAGCCCTGCATCATCATAAGACAAAGTGTTTTTCTTAGCTTAATGACCTTCTATCTTCCCGGGAAAAGTCAGGTTATATTACAGGAATTTCCTATCTATTCTGGTTACTTGCTTAGTGCTTCTAGACATAATCAAATTCGTTTCTCTGCCTCTTGCTTGAGGGCAGATTTTCTTTTGTGCCACCACAGTACTGTTTCAGTTATTTATAAATGTTCGTCAGATCATTTGCCTGTACAAATTACAGCCTGAGTATTATCTGTGAACTGTGTATTTCCATTATTCATCCCAGTCTCCACTCCTGATTGGATGCCTGAAACTTTATGAATAGAGAAAAAAGTGAATGATGAATAGTGAATCATGAATAATAAACAGAAGATGAGTAGACTTTTTCAAACTCCTATTCCTCCATGAATATGTGTACCCCTCTATATCAGTCGCCTTCACCAACATTCATATGCAGAGAAAATAGATTGAAACAAGACTAACAAAAAAGGGCAGGAATGCAGCTGAATCAAATCAGGAACTAGCATTTTTGTGTGCATAGTTGTGAATGCACTACTCAGCAGTTATTCAGCTCCAGTAAAATCCAACTGTTCTGGGGATGAACTTAGCTGCATAGGCGAGAGCAGGGTTTTTCTCCACCCTGCCTTTCCCCAAACCTTTCCAGGATGGTGGGTATGTCACGATGCTTCTGCATTCTTCTTCTTCCTCAGCTGTAAAATAGAAATAATTACGCCCTTCCTTCTCCTTGTAGCACCCCCAGACCTCTGAATAAATCATTCTAAGTGAGAAAGAAGTATTTTTAAAGACTTGTCAGTAACTAGCATAAATCATGTCAACGTTTAGATTCTTAGCCTTTTAGGTAACTTACAGGTATGTACAATGCAGATGTTGCTTAGAGATTATTCTTAAATTATATTTTTGCCAAACCATATAATTGATAGGTTCTGTGTGCCTGACTTGTCAAATCATGTTTTACTTAAAAAAAGAAAAATATTATTTAAAAAAACCTGTTTTCTCATGCAATGTCCAAAACTTGATAATAATTATTGTTTTCCCAAATTGCAACAATTTGCCTTCCTAAGCCTTTAAAAAAGTCTTCTAATGTAGACCTGTAGAAACATCTTGGCAGTGAATGTAGGCAGTTGCAATCATTCTTGCTCTAATTTATACAACTATAGAAATGTATTTTTTCTTAGCTGTGGGCCCCAGCTGCCTAAAGTTGCTGACCACGATTGAAGACATGAACATACTTTTTTTAAAAAGAAGAAGATTTTGTTTAGATTTTGAGATTTATACTTCTCTTTTTCATGTTTTTACAGATGGATCTAAGTAATTACATGTGCACTTCTAACTTCTTTCTGTTTCAGGAATCTACATAACTCTTGAGCTTTGTATGAAGAGGAAACAGGATTTTCATCTTTAGAAGGCAAAATCCAAATCCCTAGGGTCTCACCTGTAAATGAAAAAACAAATAAGCCTGAGCCTTCTGTACATGATCTAACAGTTTGTCGCTAGTTATTATCAAGCTGTTTTGAACATTTTGAAATTCAGAAAAGAAATGTTCCTAGCTTGAATAAAAACAGCCAAGCCTTTCAGGAACTGCTGGAGGGTACTCAGCCAAAAGCATCCATTAGTCACCCAGAATTACCCCTCTAAATCAGACAGAAGAGGGACTTAAATCTGCTTTTCTCATAGAATGAGTGTCTCAACCTGCTTCCAAAGAGCCTTTTGCCAGCTGGGACCCAGGATGGTTATGCTGAAACCAGCACTCTTAAAATAGTTGTGGTTTTGACTTTGGCTTTCTTAGTGACAAAAGTCATTTGCATCCAAAAATTCACAGTGTGCTTTAACCACTCTAACCGGTATTGCATCGAGTGAAATACCTACAGATATGCATTAAACAGACCTGTATAGCTCTGCTCTTTAACACTTTATTGAAGTGAAATGACAGAAATTTCTGTATTTATGGAATACCAGAATTAGAAGATTTTTCTGGAGGAACTTTTCAAGCAAAAAATATTTTTAACAACATTTTATGCTGTTAAAGTACATAAATGTTTTTAAAAGTACTGGATACACTTTCTTCAATCACAGAAATAAGTGGTGCATCTGTTTAGATTTTAGCCCTCTCTAAAAAACTACAATCAGGAAAGTACCAGTCTAGCCTAAAACTCTGTTAATGGATGTTTTGTGACCATATTTTTGCCACTTTAAAAAATAATAATACAGCTTTGCTGATGTTTTCTTTAGTGCTCCAATGAACTGTAAATTTGGGTTACACTTTTAGCATCCTTTTGAGTTATCAAATTATAAATGCATTTCATCTGTCTCAAGGTATCACAGCAAAAAATTACAAGATGACCTTTAAAAATGGCTTGTAAAGCACTGTTGCTTACTTTGTTCTAGATCTCATCTCCCACAATCTCTTGTCTTTGTCACTTTCAGAGATAAATTGCTATTTCCACTGTGCCTACACCTGTAATAGCAGCTGTCTCTTCACCACTTGTCACTCACTTTTCTACTCCCTCCGCATTCCTGCTTTTATCTTTCTGCCTACACTACAATTCTCCATTTCTCCCAAGGAAAAATTATATATTTAATGCATAGATAAAAAACACAATATACCCTGACCTTCCTTTTTCTTGCATAATGAGGGCAGCTCCTGTGTGCCTTTTCTTCTTATGCCTTAGCTGTTCCAATATTGCCACCTTATCCCATATCCTTTCTTAGTCTTCTCCTTAGCTTCCCAGTATACTCTGGCTCTTTTTCCATAACCATAGAAACAAGTTAACTCTTGTCCAGCTCACACCAATCTGCCTCTCCAGCCCCTGCCCATTCTTTCTCTGTTCCACTCCGAGCTCCAGCTGCAGTGCGGAGTTTCACTTTGCCCTCATGACAGTCTGGTGCCTTGGACTTGAACACAAATGAGCCCATATTTCTGAAAAACTTATCATTTTTTAGCTTCAGTAAGGCTTTTCTTCTTTTCATTTTCTTTCTGTCTACCTAACTGCTTGTTCTGGAAGATTTTCTTGTTCTGCTCCATACTGGGGAGAGCAGAGTGGTGCTCAATAAGGCCCTATTTTTTATAATACTTTTGATTTGATTCTTCTCACCTTCTGCTGTGTGCCATCTGTGAACAAGCCAATGTGTCTGTGACAAAAAGGTATGTCTTCACTGCATGTCTATTTCCCAATGTCCAAATGAAAACCTTTTAATATCTCTTAAAATTCAACAACCAAGCCAAGACGAACACAGCTGAAACACACCTCTTAGCCTCTCTTCCTGGTAAACTTGTTCCTCAAACTCCACAACTGCTTTTCATTGGCACAATATTGCTATGCTGCTCTTAAATGGATGTGATTTTCTATTGAGATATTTATAGTTCCCCACTCCGTGTCATACCTCATTCTTGCAAAATCTTTTCTTCTAACTTCTCTAAGATACATTTCTTACCTACCCCATCATCTAAGGCTCTCATATAGACCCCATAATTTTATTTCTCAATGAGAACACTAATGTTTCTCAGAGTTATGATAATGAATGGCTCCCCAAAGCACCCACTGAGCCATTTTAAGGTAGAGGGTTTTTTTCTGTATAACCTACTTGGCTAGCACCATATTGAGACCATTACCATCTTGCTGATCACTGTGTCTGTGTGTATGGTTTATATCTGACCAGATGCAGGCATCTCGAGGTGTAGGTATCTGTGAAACACCTTATTTCAACTTGGTCTGTAGAGGATGGAAAGAAACAAAGCAATGACAGGTCAGATCCAATGAGTTGATATGTAGAGTGTCTGTTTCCCGTCAATAATTGCAAAGGAAATTGAGGATCACTAGCTCACCTGTCAATATCTGCAGCTGTACTATCTGGAACTATTGAGAAGAATCCCAATTTTTTGTGGATTTGAAGTATTTTATCTTAGCTTTTAAATTACATGCAGTTGGGAGCAATTTTGTATCCATACCTGGATCTGTGCAAAGCCTTCTACAACGGGATTTGAGGCCATGAATATGTTCCCATGGTGCCACTGTAATGATTAGGCTTCAAATTACCAACAGCATCCAAATGCTGTTCAAAAAGACTGAAGAAAACATCTTGCAAAGGTTAGAGGAGCCACAGTGATGTATAGCAAGAATATGGAGGCATTCAGGAGCACTTAATTGCTAGCTTGTGTGGCTGGTATTCACAGCACTGCAGTCCCAGTGACTCTAAACATATGGCAGAATAATGCTGAAAAATAACAATGGCATTTCATCAACTGCACTATATAGCACTTACTTTTTACTTACTGCTAAGAGTGGTATATAAAATTTTTCTTGCTTTCTCTTGGAGAAGGTTTTAAAATTAAGATCCAAGCTACTTGGAGAAGACATGAAATCAGATAATCATGAAATTGTTTCAGTTGGAAAAAAATTTTATGTTCATTGAGTCCAACCATTAAGTGAACACTGCCAATCCACAGCTAAACCACATCTACACATCTTTTAAAAACCTCCAGGGCTATTCAGACCTCCATAACTATGGGTAACATTTAGTAATGATTTTGTCTTTGTTTTGCTGCATGATTGTCTTTTAGCAATAAGGGAAATTCCAGCACTTGTGCTAACACTGCAGTGAGGCCACTTGCAATCATCTCTGAAAGGTTGTGGAGATCAGGAGAAGTGCCTGAGGACTGGAAGGAAGCAAATGTCGTCCCAGTCTTCCAAAAGGGCAAGAAGGGAGACACAGGGAACTACCGGTCAGTCAGCCTCACCTCAGTCCCTGGAAAGGTAATGGAGCACCTCATTCTGGAGGCCATCACTATCCACATGGATGACACGAAGGTGGTCAGGAGTAGTCAGCATGGATTCACTAAAGGTAAATCATGCTTGACCAGCCTGATTGCCTTCTGTGATGAAACAACTGCCTGGATGGACGAGGGGAGAGAATATTGTCTTACCTTGACTTCAGCAAGGCTTTTGACACTGTCACAACATCCTCACAGGCAAACTCAGGAAGTGTGGACTGGGTGAGTGGACAGAGAGGTGGTTTGAGAACTGGCTGAACAGCAGCCAACTGAGGGTTGTGATCAGTGGCACAGGGTCTAGTTGGAGGCCTGCCACTGGTGGTGTCCCCTAAGGTTCAGAACTGGTCCCAGGATTGTTTAACTTTTCATCAGTGACTTGGATGAAGGGGCAGAGGCCTCCTCAGCAAGTTCCCCAACAATACAAAGCTGGGAGGAGTGGCTGATACCTCAGAGTGCTGTGCAGCCCTTCAGAAGGACCTTGATAGGCTGGAGAGATGGGCAGAGAACTGCCTGAAATTCAACAAAGGCAAGTGTAGGGTCCTGCACCTGGGAAGGAATAACCCCAGGCATCAGCACAGGCTGGGGGCCAACCTGCTGGAAAACAGCTCTGCGGAGAAGGACCCGGGGATCCTGGCTGTCCTGGACAACAAGCTGTCCATGAGCCAGCACTGTGTCCTTGTGGCCAAGGACAAAGGTGTCCTGGGGTGCATTAGGAAGAGCATTGCCAGCAGGTCGAGGGAGGTGATCCTGTCCCTCTACTCAGCCCTAGTGAGGCCTCAGAATCTGAAGGGCAGCTGTCAAGAGGATGTAGTCAGGCTCTTCTCGGTGGTGCCAAGAGATAGGACAAGAGGCAATGGGCAGAAAATCATGCACAGGAATTTCCACCTGAATGAGAAAGAACTTCTTTATTATGTGTGTGACCATGCACTGGAACAGGCTTCCCAAAGAGATTGTATAGTCTACCTCTCTGGAAATATTCAAGAACCATCTGGACACAATCCTGTGCCATGTGCTTTAAGATGACCCTGCATGAACAGGGAGGTTGGACCAGATGACCCAAAGTGGTCCCTTCCAGCCTGGATTTATTATGTAATTCTTCTCGTGTCTTTGATTCTGCAAACTACAATGACCTTGTTTAGGAAAGTGATGACTTAACAGGGATATGATTGAGATACATAAAATTACAAGTAATATGGTGATGAAGAATGGAGAATGTTTATTCAATATTTCCCAAAATATCCTTATTATTTTCAAAGAGAATCAAACAAAATTACCAGGCAGCAGATTTAAAGCACGTAAATCAAATACTTCTCCCTACATGCTGCAGAATTTGTCTGTGAAATTTGTTACCATATTGGAAGGAAAATACCAGGCATACCCACACACAATACAGTTTTCCCATGGAAAGCTTGCTGTTTAGTTCCACATACAAATCCTAAGTTAAGTAGTATTAGTCTGCTTATGCAAATCAAATGCAACCTGTTTTCTCACCTAACTCCTGGTAAAGTAGAAAAGCAGGGAAGAAGGCTACTGCATTACCTTTCTTGACTCCACTCTGGGTTAAGTGGAATCTCTGGAGCAAAGAAGAGACTTTCCCTTACTATATAGCAACCAAATACTGCCCAAGCAGGAAAATTTTTAAATACAACGTAGGAAAGACAAATTAAGTTCAGACTGGAGCTGAAACACAAACAGTTTTAAAGGTGATGGAAAGAAAGCGACTTCTCCAAAAGGCTCATAAAATATTTTCTAGAAATTGTTGTGACTTGGAAACTCATATAAAATTGCTGGATTAAGGGAAACTCTGAAGGATACTAACTGGCATGCAAGGAACAAAGGACAGAGCAGAGACAGTTGGTTCCAAATCCATTTGTTTCAATTCAGTTTTACCCAGCACGTCTGGATTTTTGACTGTTTCAAAAATGTGTACTCTTAAGAGATCTTCACTTTTCAGATACAAATCCCTTTTGGTTCTTCTGTAGAGTTCCTTCAAGGAAAAGATATTAGCAGATGTAACTCTGAGTTTTGACTTTTGAGATCATGTCACATCCCTGCCAGACAAAATGTTTAGTTTCTATAGCCATTGGAGAGTGACAGCTATCATCAGAAAGTGACTCATACCTAACTTAGGAGACAAATGACCCTTTGGAAAGGGTCACTTTTTCTCCAATGACTACATGAGGAGCCTGATGTTTAAACCAGACACTTGACTTTCAGGTGTCTACATTAATGGAATGAAAGACTCATGTCTTTTCCTTTTTGATTAGAAGTTCCTGCTATTACAACTACTCAACCTGTGCCCACATGAGTGAATTGGTGGATGCAATACCGTATGATAGCTCATCAGTAACCTTTCCAAGAGTCATATCTCTAAAGAAGCACCATGGAAGCACAAAATGCCCTGTTTACTATTCAGCTGCATAACAAATCAGTCCAATCTTTTATTTCAGTCACTCTTCCAAAAGTGGCATTGGCTTTTCTGACAGGAGAGAGCACTTTATCATCTCCAAGAACGTCATTTGACAGTAGGCTAACAGGCTCAGAATGTGATCTGAGGTTGTGAAACAATTGCTTTGATGGCCTTCTTCAGCTTGGTTACAAGAAACCTTGCTTGACAATTCATTTTGAACATCTGGTCTACTATTACTGAGCATCTATTTATAAAGCTGGCCTCAACAAAATTCTCATAGAAGTGTCTGTCTTCAATCAGTTTGTGTGTGTCTTGTGGCAGCAGAATATTTTACAGACATTAGTTCCTAATTGTCCAGGGTTTTCTTATACAAATCAGCATTCCTTTCTGGAGCTACTTTATTTATATATGTTTTTTATTAACGGATCTGTTTCTGTATACAACATAAATGAAAACAACTCTATTAGAAAAGCTGTGAGTCATTGCCATGATTTTATTAAATGTATTATTTCAAGATCTCAGACAAGGCATGAAAAGGCTTTAACAAACAGCTAGCAATGGCTTAAAATACATACAAAACACATTTTTTCTGCATTTGTATTAAGTTAATTTTAAAACCCTCTGGTTTTACCAAAGGTAGATAAATAATTGTAAGCAAGCACATTTGGAGATGTTAAACCACATCTGAGAGGAGGGAAGAAAGAGAAAGCACAATTCTCATTCAAGAAAAAAGATGGGACAGTTTGATTACTACTGTTATTACGTGGGGAAATCATATATCAAGTGAAGGCATATTGAGGAGTGATTACAGTTCTGTGTCTATCACGATTTCCTCATCAAAATATCTTCATAGAATGGTTTGGGTTGGAAAGGATCTTAAACAAACCTCCACAGGCAGGGGCATGTCCAACGTTGCATCCACCAGCATCCCCAAGTCCTTCTTGGTAACGCTGCTTTCAATCTCTGCATCCCTAACCTGTATTGATACTGGGGGTTGCCCTTACCCAGGTGCACCTGCACTTGTTCAGGCTCATGAGATTTCCATGGGACCACTTCTTGAGCTTGTTCAGGTCCCTCTGGATGGCATTCTGTCTCCCAGCAAATTCTGTCTCATCTGCAAATTTGCTGAGGCTGCACTCGATCCCACTCTCTATGTCATTGATGAGAAGGTTAAACCATACCAGTCCCAGCAGAGAACCCTGTGGGACACCACTCATCATTGAGCTCCTTCTGGACATTGAGGCCCTGATCACTACCGGGATCACTATATGGATGTGACTGTCCAACCAATTCTTCATGTGCCAAACAGTTCACCCATCAAACTCATATCTTTCCAATTTAGAGAGAAGGATGTTGTACAAAATCGTGTCAAAAGCCTTATAGAAGTCCATATAGAGGACATTCATATTTCTTCCCTTGCCACTGATGTAGTTAATCCATCAACAAAGGCCTCTAAGTTGATCAGGCAACATAATTTCATGAAATTCCTGCCTACAATAATGACAGCAGATTAAAATATAAAAAAGTAATTCTCTTTTGTCTTTTTTCCAGTCCCAGCATCGGTTACCAATAGATGAATATTATGCTCAAATAAATTCAAAATGACTCAGTTAAACTTGTTGTCAGACCTAAGGAAAAAAATCGGCAAGATTTTCCTTGGCTTCAATGGTACAAAATTCTCTTTCTAAATTCTTTCCGATTCAAACCCCCCTTTTTCTAGTTTGCATACTCTAGATGGTGCAGGGACAAAATGTGTTGCATGGATTCAGTGAAATACAGATATCCAGCCTGGATGATGGATATGATGAATGATGATGAGAAGAGAAAGAGTTTTGTCAGTTGTAGCAGAGCAAGAAAATATTTCTAAAGAGAGGCCTCTCTCTGACTCAACAGCATCAAACTTCAGTGATCTCTGGAAAAATAATAAGAGGAACTGGCACAGGTTGCCCAAAGAAGTGATAGATGCCCCATCCCTGGAAACCCTGGAAAAGTTCAAGCTGAGGTTGGATGGGGGTTTGAGCAACCTGATCCTGTTGAAGATGCCCTTGCTTATTGCAGGGGGTTTGTATTAGGTGACATTCAAAGGTCCCTTCCAACCCAAACTATTTTATGATTCTGTGATACTATGTGACAATTAATTATATACACATTTGTAATAGTTTGGGTGCCTCAGTTTTGAATGATCCCTGGAAGTGCCTTACAATTGAGACTGCTAAGTGATCCATAGAGATACACTCAGGAAAATGTTTTGAGTAACATTTTACATGTGATTTAACCATTTTGAGGTAGGAATCACTTTTAGAGTGCGAATTACTTCCATTTTCATTATCTTGTCGTTTTTTGCATATATATAGATATATTTATATACACATAAAGAAACAAAAAGAAAACTCAAAATGCTGCTTCTGTAGGAGCAAAACACTGCTATTGCTATAATGTAGCTTTAAGATATTGTATTGACTGAAAAACATTTTTAGCAGAGTGTAGTATTTCTGCATGAAATTAATTGTCTGCAAATGGGTCTCTGTAATTATGCTACATATTGCTCTGTCCATCATTAGTCTCATAAGGAATAAGAAAGATAAATTGAAGGAGAAGATTTCAGTATTACACTTCCAGGTGTGTAACAGCTGGTCAAGGCTGAGGGACATCGGCACTAAAGGCTATAAATTCTACTG
Source organism: Dicrurus megarhynchus (assembly GCA_013399195.1). Lineage (NCBI taxonomy): Eukaryota > Metazoa > Chordata > Aves > Passeriformes > Dicruridae > Dicrurus > Dicrurus megarhynchus. The sequence goes on along the minus strand of VXAD01013251.1, from coordinate 861,521 downwards.
GAACTCGGGCCATTTTCCATCATTCTGGCTTTCTCACATTAATAACCACTGCAGTTGAAACTGCGGGAGCTCAGATGTGCACTGTCACTCTCCTTGAGATCATCCCTGCACATTGACCTGTCCTGGAGTCTCACTGGGGCCTTGAGTGGTAGTGACAGGCAGAAAGCCGTGATTTATACAATGCTGTGCTAATTAAGGCAGTGCTGCCAGAGTTTGGGCCATGTCTGTGTAGTGGGTTGACACTGGCTGGATTCCGGGCACCTACCAAAGCCTCTCTATCACTCCCCTCAGCAGCTGGACTGGGGAGAAAAAATATAAAGAAGGATTCATGAGCTAAGATAGGGACTGGGAGAGATCACTCACCAAATACCAGCACAGGTAAAATGGGCTGGAATTAGAGATATTAATTGAATTTACTATTAACAAAATCAGAGCAGGATAATGAGAAGTAAAATAAGACCTTAAAAACAGCTTCCCCTCACCCCTCCCTCCTTCCCAGCTCTGTCTCCTCCCCCCAGCAGTGCAGGGAGACAGAGAATGGGGATTATGGTCAGTTCATCACATGTTGTTTCTGCTGATGCTCAGGGAAAGGAGCCCTTTCCCTGCTCCACCATGGGGTCTCTCCCATGGGAGACAGTTCTCCGTGAGCTTCCCCAGCGTGAGTCCAGGCAACAGATCTCCACAAATTGCTGCAACGTGGGTCACTCTTCCACAGGGTGCAGTCCTTCAGGCAAAGCCTGCTCCCATGTGAGTCCCCTGTGGCGTCACAAATCCTACCAGGAAACCTGCTCCAGCATGGGTTCCACTCTCCATGGGTCTGCAGGTCCCTGCCAGGAGCCTGCTCCAGCACAGGTCTCCCACAGGGTCACAGCCTCCTCCAGACATCCACCCACTCTGGTGTGGGTCTTCTCCATGGGTTGCAGGTGGATCTCTGCACCCCTGTAGTTCCATGGGCTGCCAGGGCACAGCTTCACCATGGTCTGCACGAGGTGCTGCAGGGGAATCCCTGATCCTGTGCCTGGAGCTCCTCCTCCCCCTCCTTCTTCACTGACCTTGGAGTCTGCAGAGCTGTTCCTCTCACATGTTCTCACCCTGCTCTTCTCTGGCCTCAATAGCAACTGCGCAATAACTTTTTTTTCTTCTTCTTAAGTACGTTATCACAGAGGTGTTATCACCATTTCTGACTGGCCCAGCCTTGGCCAGTGCCACATCAGTCCTGAGCTGGTGTTGGCTCTGCTGGACATGGAAGAGGCTTCCAGCAGCTTCTCCCAGAAGCCACCCCTGTAGCCCCCCCACTACCAAAACCTGGCCATGCAAACCCAATACAGTCTGTGTTTCCAGTAGAAACCTTTATGTTTAACAGTTTAAAAGTGTGGCCATTAAATGCCACTCCAGGCTGCAAATTATCATACAAGTTGTCAGTGCCAGGGGAAATCTTACAATGAAATACAAAATGTGTTTTGTACTTTTAAAGTAACTTGGGTACATCCTCATGTGCATGCACACAAGCATCTGCCCATCAGCACTAATGTGTAACATAAATTATATACATTGTTCAACCCATAAGTTTCCTAAAGGCAACTCTCTTCTCCTGACTGCTCCTTGCTTCAAGCATGACAGCAGAACTCCTCTCCACTTTGTAGCTTTCACACCACTACCAGGAGAAATATCACCAGCTTTACTCTGCAAGAGCTGAAGTGGGGGTCCCTTCAATTTCTGATGCCCACTCAGCCTTATTTAGGCACACTCTGAGATCTGGTAGACACCTCTCTCATAAAGACATGTCGTGGGGTCTGGAGCAGGCTGAGATGTTCTTGTGCTCAGCTGACCTGGTCTCAACAGCACTGGTCTCAACTGGCTCTTCCTGGTCCACACCCCCTGTTTCTCCCATTCCTGGGCTAGAGCCATGCTCAATCCTATCCCCCAGTCCCTCTCCCTGATCACATCTGAAACTGTGCAGGGCCTGGGGCTGCTGCAGGATCATCTGTCACGGAGTGGTTGGTTGGGGCTAAGGGCAAAGTACCTAACCTCCCTGTTGCTAAGGTTGTCTTTTGCTCAATGGGGAGATGAATGCCTTCCTCTCAGGGCTGCTGAAATCCCAGTGATGAGTGCCACAGATGCACATATATATAACTGCATAGATCTAAGAGCACACCCATGAATGAAAAAATTCACTGAGTATTTCGAGAAAGCAAACTGAAAGAGTGAGGAAGGAGGCAGCAAATTCATGCCTTTGAGTCACACTAGTTTTTGGTAACATTTGCTGTGTTCCTGGTATACCATGTAACAAACCCACCTGAAAGTCACGAGCATAGAATAATAAATGATGTGCATGAAACGTTTGAGAATAGTAACCTCCAGACTTTAAACAGCTTGCTTCTAGAAAACTTGCTTCCTTCCACAAGCTTCCCTCCCTCCCTAAGCGTGGGGAAATATCCAGTTGATGTAGCTGTAAAGAAAGCAATGCAGGAGCCAATAGATCACAAAATATGAGATATGAAGAAGTGCCCATTTCAATCAAACCGTCAGCATGAGCATTCTTATTTATGATATGTTATAAAAGGTTTATTGCCTGTTTTACAACTCTAGCTGCCCAAAGTTTGATTTAATCAGAAAACATGCCAGCAATGTGCGTTGATGCCAGGCCTAGCTTTTCATGTCCTGGAAGTTGTGACAACTTAGCCTAGACTTTTCCCAAGCTACTTGTTAATGGACATGAATCCATCAGGTATCTGGGAGAAAGTCTGCACTGTGACTTGTAGATCTCTCAGGAGCTGAGGACAAAATCTGCACCCTGAATATCTCCTGGCGAATAGAAACACCACTCATGTTATTATTAACTGGATAAGTAACCTTTTTTACTGCCCAGAACTAGAAACCATAATCAAAACTGCTGGGTAGTTTCTAAGTCATCACTGGTGTGTTTTGCCATTAGAAGTACTGAACTCTCACCTGTGGAACCTCAGTTGGCCTTACTGGCTATGGGGAATATTGTCTCTTTCACTGGAACAGACCACACATTGCTGGAAGGTTTTCCTTTCTCTCCGCCTTACTTTGCCTCAAGATGTGGGTAGAAATATTTCTAAAGAATGGAAGGAGGAAGAAAACAGATCTCTCGTCCTCCCAAAGTAGGGCTGAGGATGGAACTTGCTTTCCTGGGCCTTTTTCACCTTTTGCAGTTGTCCTAGCATGGAGGGAGGTCACTGGATGTTTGCTGCTGTATCCCTCCCTGGCACAGCAGGATTTGCCAAGTGTTGCCTTCAATCTGCTGTGGCTCTTCTGCACCAGTACGAGACACATTGCTCCCCATTTGGACCAGAGAGGGTGTGCAGGTGGGAGACTTCACTGGCTGAATGGATGGTATTGCCGTGATCTGGATTTAGATGAGCAAAGGGCACTTTTTATATTGGGTAATGAAAGATAATTTTTTTTAAATTAGCTCCTTGTGGCTTGGACAGTGAGCTGAAAGAAAACAGGAGTAAGAAACGTACCATTGCACCAACAGATTTAGAGACCTCTCATGTGTCTCTGTTTTGTTCCCCCAAAGGGGACAGAGAAGAAGACATGGCAGCAAGTTGTAGGCAGTTAGCTTTCTTTATTCACTGTGCTGGGTCAGGCCATATAGCTTCTTGTCAAGTTCCTTCAAATGTACAGTTGTGTGAAGGAGGAGGAAGTCTGGAGAGGCAGCTAATACTCTCAGTCAATTGAATTTAACTTTCTTCAGCTACTTAAAATTCCATGTAAGCCTTCAATATGCATATGTGCCCTGATCAGCCTTCTGATTTTGGTCACGTGGCCACAAGCACAGCAAGGCAGTCCTGTCCTGCAGACATCCAAGCTTCACCCTGGTCTCAGAGGAGGACACCAGTGAAATGATGCATCAGAGGTGGAGCCCTCCCTGCATGTCATCTGCATTATCCTCAATTCAAAACTCCTGCTGAGCCAGGGCAACGTGGGGACACAGCAGCAACACAAACACACACACAACCAAACAGCAGTCAGTGCAGAGGGCCGGGCCAGCAACTGTTTGTCCCAAGTTCCTGGAAAACTTACCAGGAGATTAACTACTTCAGAAGCATCAGGACACAGAAGTGCCTTTTATACCCTAATTAGTTTACAATATACAGAGCAATATCTTGTGCTATTAAGCTATTTGTTTACCAAGCATCAAAAGTTGCTGGCTGTAGAAAAGCCGTGCTAGCATATTGTGTATGGATTTCAAGCCAAGATGCCTTATGGTACTGAACTGCTAAACTATATGAGCTTTCTGCATTGAGTGGTGTTACATAAGGATAAAAGACCTCAAACTTTGGACCTGTACCTTCTAGTGGATGGATTTGTGTTCAATGGCAAAGACAAAAAAAAAATGAAGGTAATGAAAAAAGTGTAATGCAGCTCATTTATTTCTGTGTTCTTTCCTTTGTTTTTCAAATTCATTGGGGGAAAAAAAAAAAAAAAGCTGTGAAAAGAGTGAGCCTAATCTTAAAAATAGAATAAGAACATGTTTAACTTCACCTGCTCAATAGATGAAGGTTTTATCACTTTGAAAATCTTTTGGACTGCTAGGAGGGAAATGATGAGAAAATATAACACCTTTTTGAAATAAACAAGAATGTAAATCATTCTGAGTTCAGACAGTGCTCAGCTCAAGAATGCATCAGTTTCAGAAAAGATTAATAAACCAATATTTCTTTCTTGTGCTCTTCTTTGGAGAAAACAGTTGGCTTTGATTAAACAAATGAAGATCAAAAGAACAGAGACAGAAAAGTATTGAATACCTGATCCAGGCTAGGTGTAACTGTTAAAAGAGAAAGTTGAATCCTCCATGTCCTTAGCTGTGGGACAGATATTTTTATTAAGCATATAGCATTATTTATGGTGGTTCCATATGGTACAGATCCAAAGCATATTTAAATTATGTTTCCCCTATTGTAATTGACTTAATAATTGGTCTAGAAAGACCATCTGTGTATAATAGAAATACAGGTGTATGAGGTGATTGGTGCTGATTAACTGAAAGGCAGGGTACCAGCGGACACCCAGCTATCCTGGCTGTACTGTCGTATGCTGGATCAGCTTAGGGAACTGTAAAGACAGATAATGCCCTTTGTCTTGCCAATGTGTTTTAAACTTTGAGAGTGAAAGAAGGGGTGGAGCTACAGGACAAGAAATGTAGCTTGCCTTTATGCTGTGGTCAATGAGGTTTAAAACACAAGCAGAGGCACAGTAGGCAAGAAGTACAGCAGAAAGATTGACTTTAACAAGACAGCAAAATTTATGACAGAAACCATCAACCTCGGAAAGCCAGGCTATTCCCTTGCAGTGTGTTTGGTAAGTTTATTTTTATTTAATACAGATATTTCTTCTAAAATGCAGTCTCACACCGTGATGGAAGACTGCCTCTCCATCCTTACATCAACAGATTAGATTATTTTTCATGGACAGCTGATGACATTTTTTTGTCTCAGTAACCTCACTCACTTGTAAGTACTATTGCTGGTGACTTCTCTTATCCCCCTGATTTCGGATAATGAGCCTTCATAGGAGACATGCTGTTCTCTGCATGAGACAAAATGTTCTCACCACTTAACAGATATTTCCATTGTAAGCTTGGCTCACATGATCAGGGGTGAATAAGTTGCTGAAGAATATTATGCCATCTACTTGTGACTCACCTGCCACATTTTGTTTTTAAAATAATGTCAAATAAATTAGGGAACAAATGAAACAAAACAGAAATCTCAAGTTTTGAGCTGCAGTGGGAGAAAAGGAAACCTGAAGTACATTGGCTTTTTATCTTTGGTTTCATTTAATTTTCCATTTCCTAGGTCTAAAATGAATCTTGTAAACTTTTCTGTGCCTCTGCAATTTAACTACAGGGATAGTTGAAGTAAATGAAAAGAAAATAATCCTATGATTTATTTTAAGACCAATATTAAATATTAATAAGGTGGAGGCCTCTGTAAGGATCATCAAAAAGAGTGGTATTGCTACAAAAAACATATGAGTTCAAGAATTTCTTTTCTGCTAAAGAAAGACCTGAAATTTTTGAAGCACTGATTTGTTCTCTGAGAGGAAATGTGGGAACTGTGTTGGATTACTGGCTTGCTACAGAAAACCATGGAAAATATAATCTGTAGTGATGGAAGGACTGTAAAACTATCATATGATTAATTTTTGCCAGATTGAGACTTAGCCCCAAACCCAAAACTTTCTCAGAACTCAGACAATCAGATCCACCAATACTTCTAAAAATCCAGTTCAAAACCCTTTCAGATCATACCTGCTACAAATCAGGAAAACTGTTGGACTCTAGACCTCATGCTGTAAATCTATCCCAGAAAACTTCACAATTAAACAAAGTGGGCCAAAGTGGAGCCATGGGATTGGGAGTACATTTAAAAGGAAGGGCCGAGCTCTCGGGACGCACTGTCTGCCATTGTGTGCCAGGTTGAGCTAATGCATGGGGGTTGCACAGGAAGAAATGGCTTTTTTCTAATTTGCTTGGCTGAAGATTACAGAAGTCCTACTTATGGTCCAATATCCCACTGAACTAGAAAATTTAGGAAAAAAACCCTCTGGCTTTGGGACAAGTTTTGAAAAGCTAGTGTTCTTCTCATGCAGCACAGCAATGGCTGAGCTGATTCTAACCAGACTGCTTCAGAGAATGGGGGCATTTGAGGCAGCCCTGGACTTGGTGGGGGATGTTTCAACCACTTGAAAAACATCTTTAAACCAAACCAAATTTTAAAACTAAGTAAAGAAGCACTAACCTGAATATTATATGAACATATTAAAGACAGCACCAGAACATAGCTGATTCAGCTCTCCGACTTTAATTTAAGTCAAATATCATTTTTCATTTAAATTAATGATGAAGTCTCTTTTAACCTTAATGGATGGGAAAAATTATGTATTTTTAAATAGTTGGACATAATAAACTTGGTTAACATTTCAAATAAGCTTAGTTTCTTCTGTGTGATTGATATTGATCAATATTAGGAAATGCACATTTCTCATTTGCACTATTACCAACACAGTTGTGTAATATGACATAAGAGTTCTGACTTCTTTGAAGTTCATATTGTTTCTCATACCTCATATGATTTCAAATTATATTTTATAATAAAACTGAAAGGATTTTTTTCTTCAAAAATAAAGATAGATGTTCAGATCTAAAAATTATCACTGGTTACAGCAGCAGTTGCGCAAATTAATTAAAATTTAGTGTTAACAGAGACTCTGTTTAACTTTAGCTTTAAGAATAAGGTCCCGGAGGAGCAAAACCTAGCAGTGGACACTGTATGTTTGTGTGTAAGGGATTTTTAATGTTAACTTCTGATTTACACAACTTTTAATATCCAAATGTTTTCCTCCTTTATGATTAGGCATAGAAGTTTGGGACCAAAATAAACACACTCAGTGTAAGGACATTTGAGAAAACATCCTCAGAGATATCCTGGTTTAAGTGAGAAACTTCCTAATTCCTTCAGCAGCTTGGAGCACAGGTGCCATAAAGCCAGTCTTGTTCTTCCTCTTGTGTGGTGCTTCCTGAAGGATGAGATAAAATAATTTCCATACATAGTAAATCAGTATGCCTGCATGTATAGGACCAATTTTACAAAATCATACTGAAGTTCACAGACAAAATAACATAGAGATTAATATGTAGTATTTCTCTGTGTAAAAAACTTCCTTCAATCCCTGCACTTATCCTCAGAGATTTTCCCATAGAAATGAACCTGTGCTGACCAGTCTGAGCCTTTGTGAGTCCATCCTGTGGTGGTACAAATGCAGACCAAGAGCAATATTTGTTTCCCAGTAGCTTTAGCAATTTTTTTTTTCCAGGCATCAAAAGCATTTCTTTATTGATCTTTGTGAGTGCAATGGTTTTAACAGGAGGAAGGCACTGGGTGACATTAACAACCAGTGGTTTCATTCAAAGGTACCAGTGGGTACATTCAGTGGGTACATTCAAATTCGTGCTATTACGGGGGGTGTTGGGAAAAAGGGACTCTGAGAAGTGTTTTAGTAGAAAGCTCCTTCCATTTGCTTTAGTCCATTTTTCCAAGCAGTGACTCACTTCAGAAACTAGTGAGTATGGACTTTTTTGAGTAGCTTTTACCAAGAACTGTACTTTGTTACTGGACTGTAGACATCAAAAGTTCATTAGGTGCTGAGTGTAGAGGGAGTACAAGACTAGCTGGCTCTACGAAGACTGCATCAGGCGACAGGAAGAAACCTTAAAGATCATCTAGTTCCAACCTCCCTGCTATTAGCACAACACCTCTCACTAGACCGGGTTTCTCAGAGGCCCATCCAACCTGGCTTTGAACACTTCCAGGGTTGGGACATCCACAGCCTCTCTGGGAAACACATGCCAGTGTCTCACTACTCTCACAGTTAAGAATTTCCTCTAAATATCTAACTTAAGTCTAGACTCTTTCAGTTTAAAGCCATTAAAATCACCTCTTCATGATTCCATTATTCTACCTTTAACACGAACTAGATAATGTCATGGACAACTGTAGGATGTAAATATTATGTTTGTTTTCCCATTCCTTCTGTCAAAACCTGCTTCGGCAATTGCTGAGGTCTTAATTTTGTGTTAAGGATTTTATGGAAGAAGCTGGTACACCAAGTCAGGAAGAGAAGTACCACAGAGATTTTTTGTGTGCCATTACCCTCTCTCCAAGCAGCCTTGATGAGCATTGGGTGGGATGGGAGCTGATGGGAGCCCTCTGCTACACCATTTCTGTGATTACCACTGCTCGATGACTGCTGCAACATCGTAAAGTGATTGCTATAATAAAGCAGTGCTTCACATGCATAGTGATCAATGGTGGGAAACACTTCCATGTGCCTTGGTGAGGTCCACGCTGCCTTTTGACCACCTGCACTCAGTCCCTGCCAGACCAGAGCACCACTGATGCTGTAATGGGTTGCGTTGTTCTTCAGTCCCAGCTATGCCCCTGCACAGAGATAATGCTGACTATCTCACCTGACTGATGAGTACAAAAAGTTATGCTCTGTTGATGCTTCACTGCAGTAGATTTTGACATAATTAACCCTAAGTTTTTGATGTTGTTTTGTTTTGTTGTGTTTTGAGGGAGGATTTTTTTGCGGGTTTTTTTGTGGAAACAAATTGATTTGGATGTGTATTTTTTCCATCCTATACAGTCTTCTCTGAAGACACTGAGTGGGATGGATTAATTCTTCCTGTTCCTGAGTACTCTTTGGAAGGTTTGCTCAGGACTGTGTCTTGCCACCTTCAAACACAGTGCACATCTCCCGGAGATGTGCCAGGGAAGCTAAGAAGAGTGCTGCATCACAGGGATGTTTAAAACCAGAGAACTTGACAGCATGTAGATCCAGACATGGACACAGGGCCCAGACAGAGCAGCCTGGCAACTTTCCGGCAGTTCTCAGTGAGACACATGGGTCTATCACAAATCCAAAACACATTATGCTCAGAAGAAATCTTTGATTTCTTACAGTTGGTATAAAATAAAACAGTGCGCTGCTGCACAGGATGGCTCACACAGCACACACGAACAGGGCTCCCTGAAGGGTTTGTGATGGCCGGGGATCACTCAGGTTGAGACAAGATAAATAAAACAAGAGGAAAGGTAATAGAAATTATTTTCTTGACTGATTACAATTATTCTTTGTGTGTACAAGTGCAAGGTGGTCTCCTGTCCAAAAATGACAGCCTATATTCAATCGCATGCTTCTGACTTAGAGCAATGTCCTCACAGTAAGGGGGTATCAAGCAGCTCCTGTTTGAAACTCTGCAGACAGCACCTCTGAAAATCTCCTCCATTCACAAAATGCTACAATGACAGCTAAGATTGCCTAAAAGTCCTTCCCCAATCGCAGATGCTGTATGCAGTTTTTCAAAACTGTATCTCCACTCCAGGGTCGTTAAATAGCCTGAACATTCCAAATCCAGACAAATATCTGTCTCCTCTCTGACAAATCTCTTCAATGAAAGTGACCAATTAAAAAGACTCTATTTTAGGCACTTTCTGTTCATTCACTAAAAAAATAAAACTGAAATAAAATTTCTAAACAAGGTCTAAAAAAATCTATCGCTTGTTTTAATTCTTCCTAAGGCATGATGGCCTCCAGTAATTCTGATACTTTTTACACCATGATTTGGGTAGCCACAGTATTTGAGAGAAGTTGAATTATGTGTGCATTTGCCTGAATAATGAAGGGGGCAGTGGCAAGAATCCCTACAGAATCCTGGCATAGCAACAGAGCAAAATGAATGAGAAGAAAGGATTGAAAAAATAATTGTTCTATGTCTGCTTACATGTTCTTGGGAATTCAGCAGGTGCAACCCAGGTCAACTTTTCAAAAACAAACAAAGAATTCAACTTTCCTTTCTCTCAACATGGATTTCTTCAGCAATATGCCAGAAAGTTTTTCTGACACTTGAATAAGATAGAAAGCTTTTTGATTCCTTTAGAAACTTTACCTCTTCCAACACCCTTCTCCCCCTTCCTCACTCTTCCCCATTGCATTTTGAGCCATATGAGATAGGAAAATTTTAAGCCAACTAAAGAATGACAACTATTGGGAGTTTCGTCTGTGTTCTTAATTGAAAATTTGTACAGTAACACTAAAAAGATAAATGCATTATAAAACTGAAGACATGATATATTTAGAGCAGTTGGGTAATCTTATTTAAAAACAACTGATGGCTTAGTTAAGGTTGCAGAGTTTTTAATCTATGCTGAGTGATTCTAGTAATATCATTTATTAACCAAGACCTGTCATACACAAACATATGTAATTTTTGTTTGGAACTGACATCATACTAAAAAACATTTTTGCTTCTATTTGCTTCTTTGTGTTCTAGCTTTGTGCTTCTTTTTCTTCCAGCTCAGCACCTTTCTTCCATTGCTTGGGTCTTTCTTGTATTCCAAATATACTGAAAAACATGCTGAATATTTCAAATGATTCCTAGACTAACTCATCTAAATGCTGGCATGCAAATGGATTGTGTTGGTCACTGTTGAAAAATCTACCTTTAATAACTGCTGGTTAATATTTTCTTTTTTTTCCCCCCATTTTCATTGGAACATAAGTCATTTTACTGCCAGCATATGATATGACTACTTTTTTTAGTAACTACAGGACAGAATTATGTCCACTGTGCTTCAATACTGGGATTTTCCCCACTTCCAACAGCTTTTGTGCATGTTTTCCGATTCTAATGTATCTAAAATGCTGCTGTATCATCTTATCAACTGAGCCTAGACAACTGCTTATGTTCTTTTGTCTCACTTATCCTTTTTTTATTATTCATAACTTCTAATTTATATTAATCACTAGAGCATCCTCTTTTTTTCTGAGCTGTTTTATATTGTTCTCCAATTAATTTTTGGGGGTTTTACCTTCCCTCTAAATCAAATTGGTTGGTTTTGGGGATTTTTTCCCCATGTGGTTCTTTCCTAAAACTGTAAGATTGTGACCAGACAATATTTTAAAAGCAGTTTTCAATTTGCATTTGCAATTTTTTGTTTAAATTCCTTTATTCCATCTGATCTGATTCAACTGCTTTTGAGATGCCAGAAACTGGGAAGCAAGTTTTGCCATACAGAGCCTTTCTCTTCCTCATTTGTCCATTTTACCTAAATAGGTTAAAACGAATTTTTTAACATCTCCATTATACAGACTTTCCTGTAGGAATGCCGCTGAAGTGGATTTTCCTCTTCTAAATGAGAAGTTCTGCATTAAAACAAGAACAGATGCTCTCCTTCCCTTCAGTTAGCAAAAGGTTTGGGTCTACCATTTACAGCTGCCTATTCACTGCCAAAGCCTGTGTCTGAATCAAAGCTCCCTGGAAGCACAGCCACTGCAAGCAACTGTGGTTACCTCCAGAGCTGCCCAGGTGAAAATTCACCATCACCATATTGTTTCCCTTCCCATTTGGTATGTGGAAGCACAGGCCAATTTCTTAAACCTGATTCCAACTCAACTTAGTAAATTCAAATTTCAGCAGCAGGAGCAAAGCTGACTCTAAATTAAATCCTGTAAATCAATATAAATAATATGAATATGCTTCTCCCAGTGTTAGAATTTCAGTTCTTATTCCTGCAAGTATAGAACCACCTTCAACAGCCAGCTGTTAGCTACTGGTAGGTTTAAATTTTCCTCATGAGGGTCTGCATACCTACTGAAAGTGCTTAAGGACTTGAAAGTCAAAGGAAGTTGAAAATTATAACCATGATAATATGTGAGTGCTCCAAAGTATTTAGAAATAACTCTATCTGTTCCTCTCTTGTGGGCTGTATATTGATTAGCTCTAGCTCGACTGTGTGAAGGGTGTATTTATTATTGGAAAAGAACTGCTTTTGAAGAAAGGAATTTTAACTTCAGTGTTGGAGTCCAGAATGCAGGGAATATTTGCCTGGTTTTAAGTATAAAAGCCCCCCTGTACATCAGCATTTCTGACCCTTGTCCATGGAGAAATCTATATACTCTCTGGGAAGAATTAAAATTTACACTGGTGTGAACTAGGTGATGGGATATTATGTAAGACTGTCACAGGGTGAAAATCTAGACTTTATTTAGAGTTGTTAATATAGTAAATAGATAAAAGCAAAAAACTTCAAAATGGAGGATAATAGCTGTCTTTTAGATTTTCTTCTTCTTGTTCTTCTAATACTCCATATTCTGCAGTAGAGGTAGTTTGGAATGATTGGAGAGAAAGTTCTGCAATTCCTGTCGACATGACAAGGTGAATTATTGAACATTGGTAGAAAAAAGAAAATATCCTTTGTTTTAAGTTTTAATTGGATAATTTACCTTTAAAAGAGCCTGTAATCAAGATAAAGTGGCCATTCTTGGCATTCTTTGCTCTGTGCTATGTCTAATGCCCGGCTATGGGCTACATTTCTCTGATAAGACTTAATAAACAACTATCTGCAAGCTAAGAAGACTGAAGGTCCTATTCCTTACGGTGCCTAGCAAAAGGTATTAAAATTCCCTCATCAGGGGACTAATAATTGAGGCACAGAACCTGACATTCAGTTTTGAAAGGTCATTTTAAATGGTCATAATAGATGTCCTGAATTCAGCTGAGACTTGTGTTTGGGACCTACTCCCCTTCAGCTATGGTAGGTGTTTTGAAAGACCAAGAGATTTTGGGTATTGATTGCTGAACAATGAGAATTTGTCATCGAAATGACAAAAATATCTGCTGTTCCTCACTAGGGCAATTTATCTGAGCTGGCAGTCATCTCCACAGAGCATCTCCCATCCCAGCTCCAGAGTCTGCTCTACTGCATCCTCCACCTCCCACTTGCACTTGACCCAGCCAAACAGTTCTTTCACTTTTCTTTATTTGGTCAATAGCTGTTTTTTTTCTTAGCCACTGAAATTTCTAACAAGCTGTGTATCACTTGCCGGAGAAAGTTTGCTATTTCCATTTATTTTCCTCCACCTCATAAAGGAATAATGTAGCATTGCTCCTCTTAAATTGGAAATGGCATTTCTTTTGTTTAGCCTAATGTCCCCTCTGTATTTTGGAGCTCTCATGAGCAGAGTCTTTTTCTATTTTTGTGGGTTCTAAGCATTTTTTTATTATTAAAATTTTCTAAAAATTTACTTCTTCTTTTGAAAGGGTACTTGGCAAGTGACATTTTGTCATGCAACTGTGCACTGATCATCAATGTTTAATTAAAACCTGTCATTGAGAGGTGATGTCCTTCCTTAGGAATGAATTTACTTTAGCAGTGAAAGTCTAGAGGGGCAGTTCTCTTGCTGTCACAGATCGACTTAAAAGACCAGAGAGACACGCAGGAAGACAACGAACAGTTCTGTGCATATTTATGGACTTGTTGTGCATGTGGTAAGTACTCTCCTGACAGCTAGTGTTAAATCCAATCAATCATCACTTAAATACATCACTGTGTATATTCACCTCACTCCTTCATTAGCATTCATTAGCAATTAATCAACACAGCAGTAGTCTCTGGAAAGATCAACAATCCATAAGGTACATTTACATTAAAGATGAGCAAGTGAACATTTGTTCCACTTCAGCTAAGTCTTGTGTATTGTCATTTCTTCAAGGAGTGAAAGACATTGATCAAGCAAATGACTGATTGATTGATAGATAGAACATGCCATCTATTGCCTCTGAAGACCATTTTTCTTCAAACCAGAGGACAGTAGATTTTGCTCAGAAAAAAACTTTCAGTCTTCAATTTCACAGGGTGTGTCACCGTACTGGTTGAAAACGTCTTCCTTCCTTAAATCTACCGGCTTTAGAGACAAACTCTGTTGCTGAATGTCTTTCAGTTTCTAAAATATGACCACAATTCTAGGGTACAGGGGTCCAGACGTATCTTTTTAGCATCAGACATGGAATTACATTTGTTTTGCTGATTTATTTCTTCAGCTGAAACAATTTGCAGAATTTTCGAGGCAAAGTGGAAGAAAAAATTATATTCAGGCATATAAAAAATACAGCCTTACTTTTTTGTTCTATTACATTAAGAAATAATAAATCTTAATACTTTCAGAGACCTTTACAACCCTCTGGAAAATTAGCTAAACTAAGATTAATTGAAGTAGTTGTTCAGCTCCACTTATTACATAAATATATACTGATAATGATATCTTTAGTGTTTATCTTAAGTACTCTTCAGACTTTATAACAGTGAAATCATATAATCAGGTTTTAATTTGATTGTTTTCTTTTGTGATAGAAAATAGGTATTTCAAAATAAAGATTTTTCTAACCTTAGTTGCCAAAATTAATTTAAAGGAGAATTTATCACTTCATATTCAATGAAATGGAAACGTTTGCATTGCTAAAAATATTAAGTTGTTGAGACACTAAGTAAACATGTATTTCTTCGGTAATTCCTTTGCTTTCATGGAGATGCATTAAGCTACTATCACTATGTTGTTAAGGTGATAAAATATCCAGTATCTAATAAACATTCAGTTCTTTGTGAATACTGAAAGCTTCCTTTTTAATGCACCAGTTATGGATTTGGATTGCTAGGTTATCTGCTTCAATGTATCTCGTTACTTGTTTCATGATTTCTTTTTAATTACCTTCACATACAAATGCTGTCTCTTTCTTATCTCTGACTTGATATATCTTTGGACAGATATAACTGGGCATATGGCCTCTCTGTGTCATACCTCAGAATTACCGAGCCATTTCACAGGACAACTCTCCTCTAATTCTCTATATGGCCACTCTGTTCCCTCTACACATTTTTTGTTTGTTTGTTCATTTGTTTTAACATGAATCTTTGTTCAATGAAATACCTTTTCTTTCTTGTACCAATACTTCAATGAAAAAGTTTGTTAAGGTTAGGATAACCCCAAAGTGAAGCACTGTGAATGCGCTTAAACAGCAATTTATGTCTTCCAGGTGAAGTGTGGTGGTGGGAAGAGAAGGAGTTGTTTTCCATATTGCAGAAATAGAGGAAGTTGCAAGGTCATTCTATTTAATGAAGGACTTTGACATTCTCTTCCACTATGATATGAGGTAAACCCTTCCCTGTTTGAAAGTCTTCACCTCCTTGGTAGGACTGCTTTGACCTGTAGACCCTGAAAGCTCACATCAGGGAAAAATAATGTGTTATGGGAAATCTGGTAGGTCATATCTAGTCTCTGGACACCTGCACAACCCTGCCAAAAATAAAGGCTTCTCTGCAAAAACACGTTGATATGGTCAAAATTCTTCATCATTCAAACACAATGAAATATTGAGCACAATTATTCCAGGGAATTTTAAGTATAACTAAGACTACTCACCCCCATCCTTCCTCTCTGCTTGATTAGCTTCTCAGAGATGGCTTGGCAGGATTCACAGAGGTCAGGGCACCAGCAACCTTGGCTAGAGAGATAGTAAACAAAACAATAGTGTGGATTCCATTAAGAGTTTATCTGCCCACTCCTATGCTACCATCCTTATCAAAAAGCTCTGACCTAGCACAAAGATAAGCTTTGCTCCTCTCTTTCCCCGAGCAGCCTGTTTTCTGTGCAGGAAAGGCAGCGTTTTACCTTTACATTCACAAAATGGTTCTTTAAACTTCATTTTTTGTAAGACCTTGATTCAAAGTTTTCTCCCATTAAAGAACAATCCCTCAAATGCACGTCTTATTTTACACATAGGCACTGAAATTTGTTAAATTTAATCTTTATTTTGCAGAGGGAAACCCAACAGTGGTTTTTACTTTTTAAACTCCTTTTCTATTTCTAGGAAATTTCAATGAAGCATTTTATGGTATGATGATAGTGCAATAGGAAGAACTTGTATTCAAGATGATTAGACAGCCACTAACATAAGGCACTACTGAATTTCTCAACCCTACGGGCAACAGAAATGGCAGAGCAGATTTTAGGGAAATTTTACACGTTAGTACATAAACAGTCTGTCAAGCAATCGCACCCTTCAGATGCCTGCCTCTGACAGTCTTCAAGACATTAAAAAAATCATAAATGCGATTTGCAATAGAGACATTTACTAGCCTTAATATACAGAGCCTGTCATCACTAGGCAAATCCAGGAATGTCAAGTGAAGATTATTAGAGTCTGAAATACCCATGCAGCAGAATGGTACGTGTGGATGTATGTAACCCAAAAAGTCATGAACTTCTCTTCTCAATGACCTGTTTGATCTTTAGCCCACAATCCCTTCTAGGTGGGCCCTACACGCTTTGACAATGTGTAGACATAACTGTAAAAAGGAAAAGCAGAGGTCTATGAAAAGGGTCAGTAAAACAAGAAAACTGGAGCTTTGTGGAATTTAACATGAAATATTAAAAGGAAGGAAGCAGTGGCGTGGAGAAGAAACTGAATTGAGAGAAGGAGCGAGGGAAGGAAAGAAACAAGACCAAAATAAAAGATCTGAAGATGAACAGAGAGTCTGAACCACACTCGGAAAGAAAAAAGGGTTTATCTTCACTGTATTCTTTGACTGATATGTGATTCCACAGCTTGTTTTTTTGGGTTGGAATGTCCAGGCAGTAGCTATCAAAAAGTGTGCAGAGGTTTGGTGAACTGACAATCTCAGTCCAAATGTCTGTAGACAGACATTTAAATTACAAGATTTCCAGGGTAAAACAAGAAACACCCTGGAGATGGAGCCTAAATCACACTCCCAGATGTAGAGATGCTCTGTCTTTTGCCTATGCAGCTGCACTGGCTGCCTTGGAATCAGCATATCTGGGGCTGACTCTAAGGTCTCAGGAGCCAGTGTTATCAAACTGGTACCTTTTAGGTCATTACAGTCAATAATTCCTTTTCAAGTATCAAAAAGAAAAGAAAACAAAGTGAGATGATTAAAAAGCCAATTAGCAGATCAAAGTATGAGAAGCTAAGTCCTGGAGGGGAAAAAGAATGCATGTATGGTAATTTAGGCAGTAAGGAAGATAATTAGAAAAGGGTAGTGATAATGGGATAAACTGGGGATCAAAAACCATAGAGTTGATTGGAAAAAAAAAAAAAGAGAAGAAAATTAAGGGAAGTTTAAATGACTCTTTGAATAAAACAATTAACCATATAAATAGTAGAATGAAAGCTTGTCTAAAAACCACCCTGACCTCTTTGTAAGCGGGACAGTCACCCACAATTCTCAAAAAAGTATAGTTTTAGTTCTTCTCCGTGAGAAGTATTTCAATGTCTCTGATGCAAATATCTTCTGGGATAGTGAGCTGGATATGGAAGACATAAGTAGAGCAGCTAATAGAGATTAGAGACATAAAGGCAGATGTCCCCACCTCATCCTTCCTCCTTATCTTTTTCATAATTTTAACTCCCTTTTTCAGCAGAGACATCAGAGTTTGGTTGTTGAAGTCCCAGTTCACTTTCCAAACTTTGTTTCACTTGACTTCTTTCCAAATTCATTTCTTGCCTACAGTTCTCACAGCTCTAGCTTTCTGATGAGGTTTGTTCTTGGCCAAACTTTCTGTCAGCCTTTTCTCCCCGTGTTGTGAGCACACATCCCCTCTCCTCGGCCCCGTGCCTGCCTGAACTCCTGCTCTTATCCCTGCTGTTGTCCATTTGATCAAAACTTGCTACTCAGGGACTTACTGCAGATGGGGCAAAGAATGAGGGGAAACAGAAAACCTTCTTTTTTTGTGAGGTTTCCAAAGACCACCCTTGAGCTTTGGCTCCAAATGCCTCACAGCATTGTGAGTCCACAGATTCCTGTGTTCTCTGTCACAAAGTCCTGTGAGTCTTTAAACAGAAAGGCCCCTAACTGTTTGCACCCCATGGCTCTGTCAAAGCAACAACATGCTTACATAAATACTGTTTGGTTGCAGCCCCTTCCATGTGGCTTATACCACAGGAAGTTCACTTTCTTCTAAAGAGCCTGAACATGAGTGGGGGTAAGGACTTTCAGTGAAGTATGAGTTAGATTTTTGGAGACAGCTGGGACTCAAGAGAGAATGAAGGGTTTGCCACTTAACAAGTAAGAACAGGAAGGAACAGAGCTGTGAAGAAAAAGAAATAAAGCAGAGGCATAAGTAGAAAAATAAACATCTCCTTTATACTACCTAAGGAGCTGCTGAAGTAATTTCAGCAAAGGAATATTACAGTCACAGGACAAAGAACATGGTCAGCACTGTGTCTTGTCAACAATACAGAGAAAGAAAGGATCCTCTCTGAAGAGCAACTGGTAAAGATCAAAAAACATTCAACAGGAGATTCCCCCGAGTTAATAATGTCAAACAGAAGGTCTCTTCAATGTTCACCTACTGCTTTGGTGATAAACAGAGATAAAAGATGAAGATGCTGTACCTCTGTGACCTGAAGAAGCTCTGGGTAGCAACTCCCTATTTCCTTGCAAGTAGAGAGCATGAAGAAAAGGAACTACAAAGTAATACTTGCTGATCTATTCAGAGTATCTAGTTCTCTGATTAGTAACTCACTTCAGGGAATGGAAAGATGTAGTTGGACCAGAAGGTGAGAAATGCCTAACTTCAGGTCAAATTCTTCCTACCTTCTCAAGCCACAGTAGCTGTACTTGAAAAGATTGTGTCACTGACACATAGCTTTCTTTTCTCTTTGGAGGCAATTCTCTTGTCAGGTTTTTTCCTTATGGAAAGGAAGATTTCTAATAGGAGGGAAGAAAAGAAAAAGAAAAAGAAAAAGAAAAAGAAAAAGAAAAAGAAAAAGAAAAAGAAAAAGAAAAAGAAAAAGAAAAAGAAAAAGAAAAAGAAAAAGAAAAAGAAAAA
>VXAD01013251.1:789853-842220 GCA_013399195.1 Dicrurus megarhynchus | reverse complement strand
AAAGAAAAGAAAAGAAAAGAAAAGAAAAGAAAAGAAAAGAAAAGAAAAGAAAAGAAAAGAAAAGAAAAGAAAAGAAAAGAAATTATCATATGTATTCTTCACAACATTCCCATTTACTCCAGGTTAAAAACCACGGTACTGCTCTTAAATAGTAATTAATGATAATTCTGAGTCAGTCTATTGTTATGAGGAGTCTGGAAAACAGCAACAAGAGAACTAACAAACACTGAAGGAGAGAGCTTTGGAGGTGGAAAGTGGAAGAAGAAAGGAGGATACAGTTGGATACTTCACATTTTTTTGTTGCTCTGCTTAAGTATTTCTGTAGAAGATATGTAGTTTCAGATCTTGAACTTCATTCTTGTTTTACACTACAAGAAACGTGAGACAATCTGCCCTTAAGTGACACCACATGCCCCATAACAAATTTGCTTAACATATATTAGGGTTGCTATTAAGACTTAACATTATTTCTCTTCTTTTCCATTTAGTTTGGATTTATCTCAGTTTTAGCCATCTTTAACATTTAGTCTAACACACTTATCTAGCCCTTTGTTATAATGAGAGAAGAGAGCAAAGCATGTTCAAGGGTGATTCATCCTGCCTGTCTTATATATCTGTCTTGCCAGAAGTAGTTGTATGGAAAATCATGTACTTGGTACTTGTAGTGAGGTTTCTGGGGATGGAAGAAAGTATGGAAACAACATGACAATTTTCTTCTTCACACAAACAACTCCTTGCCAGGCAAGGGCAAATTTACATGTGAATCAACACTTGATTTTAGCCTTTTCTTTGCTCTGTATTTTTTACAAGTGACCAAATCTCAGAATTATTCTCTGTGATATTTATATTTTTGCTCTTTGCTTTTTTGTCTTCATCTTCAGCTCTATTTTCTCTTTATCTAAAGTTTTATTTTATATTAGCATGGGTTTCTATTGTATTCTGGAAACTCAGTCATAGTTAGTACCCCATATGTTTCCCACCCTTCAAAAATATTTTCTTTTCTGAAATAATTACTACCTTTGTTTACATTGATTTTGGTACATTTTCCCTCTTCCTTCACCTGGGCATGTGGAAAAGTACAACAGAGTTTTGCCCCTGTGAGATCAACATGACCAGAATTTCTCTAGCTTTCTCAATATGGTCCATGAAGAGAAAATTGGAATCTTCCTCTCACAGCTGCAATTAATCAAATAGAATGTCCTTTTGGCAATTTGCAATGCTAACTTTCTTGCTTAAATTTTTCTTTTGAAAAATCTTGAAACCCACTAATAATGCATAAAAACTACCAGATATTTTCCAGAAAGTTCTGGTGGTTTGACTCATCCCCTCCATAAGATTATATTTCCTTCATGCAGATTCTGCAATCCTGAGTCACTCCCTCTCAAAACTCTCTGAAGAAAAGGAGTTGTGGTGGATGTTGACTCTCCCCCACTCCTGTTTTTCTAACACAGCAGTTTGCATGAATTCATTGAAAAGCAGAGAACTCCAGCACTCGGAAAACAGGAGATACAGAGCTGAGCTGAAAGTATAACTTTAAGATTTTTTCCTGCTGTGAAGGGGCTTTATTTCATTACTTTGTTTGTTTGTGCATTTATTTTTGGAGAATGATGAGCTGTCCATTGTTTTACTTCATTATGAAAACTGAACTATTGTTGAGGAGCCCTAGAGTGTGGGATGGGCTCTTATTTGGTTTCCTAAAAGAAAACAAAGTTAATTAAACTATAACTCTTTCTCCTTGGTTTATGGCTTAAAAGATAGGGCCTTTTTATTGTTATGCATTCTCTAGCAATTATTACCACTTGTAGTATACTGCAGACTAGAAACCGTGCCTTTAATAGAGCAGAGATGTTCAGTTCATATCCCCCAGTTATATCTTTCTATTGCAACAAGGCTGTGATCTAAGTGCCCCTGGCATGATTGACAAACACATCACAAAGAATGCCTTAGAAGTGGAACAGTAGAATTCAGCTTTACTTAATGGCACACATGATCATTTGCTTCATCTTGCAGCCCTAGATGCATTAGGCTGTGTTAAAATCCACGTTGTACAGATGAACCAAGCTCACCAATTGCTCTGGGTGAGCCTGTACATCTGACTACTGAATTGGAAGATCCTGTGGAAGCTGTGTTAGGGGCTGAGAAAAAGCATTAAATTTTCTTTACTGGGCCTGATGGCATAGAAAATGAATGATTTTCCCAGGACCTTTCGGGCTGTGGTACTGGAAATCACAGCTGTCAGGGCTGGCCCTGGCTCTGCCCACCAGCATGGTTCAGCCAAATGCACCTTGTTTTCTGAAGTGCTTAATGTTAACCTGGCTTCGGTTTTCATCTAAATTTCAGCTAATACTGTTTTTCTGTGCAGTTATTCTTAGTTCTTAAGTCTTGTAGAGAAACATATTGAGAACAACTCCTTATGCAAACTCCTTAAATTCATATTTAAAAATCTGATTGAGCAGATTTAGCATCAAAAGACAAAACCTGCCTGCACTTAGAATTGCACAAGTTTAAATTTAATATCAAAAGTAAGGAATTGCCAAGTGGGCTTTGGACAACTTGAAGCTACATATTTGTCCAGATCATCCTTGGACTCAGGAGAATGACAACGCAATGTAGAAAGGGCTTCTCAAGTGTGAAGCCATAGAGATTAGTTCTCTTTATTCTGTCCACTGCCAACAGCACAGAAAAAAAAAAAAAAAAAGAAAAAACTTTGGGTCAAAAAACAGCTGGAAGAAAAAGATACTGCCTTTCAAAAATAAATTTGTCGTAACTTCAGGATATAAGTACATAGATAATTAGGCAAATAATTTGCAATTATAATGTTAAAACTGCATGTGTATTTGAAGGCAGTTGCAGATGAAAGTGAAATAGTCTTATTCAATGCAGCCAACCCCCCAGAGAGACACAAAACTTTAAAATGTATGATTTAGGCCCTGTACTCACTATGAAATGACTAAAATTTATATGAGATTAAATTCATTGCTTCTGTATCTAATATTACTCCTGTGAGCTGTAATACAGAATGGCATGCAACTGCTCATATACTGAAATCCATGCTACTTTTTTATAAAATCAGTTCTTAGGAAAGATATCATTCATTCATTCATTAGTTAAAAAGTTAAAATAATGCAAGTACATTATACTTTACTATTATTAAAATGTCTTTGTATTGGGAAATTGTTTTTAAGGATTTCTACTACATTAATAAATTTTTATTAAACTCCTAGTTTAATATGACATTTTCCTTATTTTTTACCAGATGATAAATATCTGCTGTTTTTCTTTACTTTTCTTGAGTATATTGCTTTTCTCTTCACAGTGTAAAAAGAATTTTTCTTTACTTTTCTTGAGTATATTGCTTTTCTCTTCACAGTGTAAAAAGAATTTTTCTTTACTTTTCTTGAGTATATTGCTTTTCTCTTCACAATGTAAAAAGAATTTTAATTTCAGATATGAAATAGTTGCTTAAGATGTCATGTAAGACTTGCTTACACTTTTCAAGTTACTCTTCAAAGATCTAATAATTGTAAGATAACACGAGAAGCAAATTATTACAGGTGTGTTAAAAATTCTTATGTGGGACATATCTTTATAAAACGGATCTTTCAGAAAAAAAATCTTAGTAAACTAATTCTAGCATATTTAACAAAGCTACATAAATTATTTAATTGTTTTGGTGAAGATAGCAGACAATGAGTTACCGGTAAGTCCACAAATACAAATTTAAAATGCAAAAACCCATCTAAAGATGTATAGAAGTTTACTTTCCTTCAAACAGAGAGCATGGACACCACCCATGACTTAGCAGATGGGGTTTCATAACATATTTTACTGAACTTTGGTTTTTGATGTGAAAGAATTATATTTCCTTAATTCTGAACTGTCACTGAAGAATGTCCATGGGTACTCTGTGAAAGTCTTACATAGTGTGTTTTGAGGGGGCTCAGTCTTTAGTGATTTGGGTGTCTGAAGCTATTTCTTAATGCTTCAGTTAATTAATTCTTCTAAATTCATGGGAGCTACACTGGATTGCTCAAAGGCTCCAGCAACCTTTTATCAGGCTTGTGCATGACATCATACTTAAACCACTATATTTTACTGAAATAATCTAATTACAGTAGCAAGTTTGTTTCATAAAGATGTCAAATTTTCAGAAGACTTAAGCACCCTCTTTTTTTTTTGTTATTACCTTGAAAGAGGGATTCTGAAATGTCTGATATCTTTTTAACTTGCTTAATGTTATGCCATACCCTTCTGCACAGTTATGGCTGACCTCTGTATTTGTAAGAAATCTCTTAGAATTAATTTGGTTTACTCTAGATCCTTTTTATAAGTTGTAGCAACTTAATTGCTAAAAATCAGTTCTAAATTATGCCTGATTAATGCCATTTAGTCTTCCAGTCTTCTGATATTTTTGCTTTATTATCAAAACATTACCTGTTTCATCTAGTCTCATTCTAATGACTTTTGCATATTTTCTCAGGTAAAGACAAAATTGAGCCCCTGCCTTGCATTGAAATGTATCTGCATTTGGAAAACTCTTTAATGGCCTTCCTGCTAATTTTGTGACTTGCTTCTTTAAGAACAGAATTGAGATGTTACTATTGATGTTTTCATTTTTTTCCCTCTGAAAAATTGATTTTAATGTGGATTCCTAGTTAAAAATCAATGACACAACCTGACTCAGGGTTTGACACTTAAAATCTATACTATTCTCAGTGGACTTGAGTTTCATAAGCCTAGAATCTGAAGACATATAATACAAAAGGCAAAAATTCTCCCCTGGGGTAAAATGTCAACAGAGATACCATGCATCTTAAAGCAGTCTAATTGCCTCTGCTCCAATACAGAAGGAGTTTATATCCAGGTAAAAAATATGTGTGGGCGTGTGAGAGTGTGTGAGAGAGTGTGTGTGTGTTTGTGTGCTTGCATGTTTGGAAATAATATCTATTTCTAAACCTAATATCTAAAAGTTAGTTTATGAGTGACTCCTATTCTTGTTTACACTTTGGAATCAGTTTATCTGTGACAAATCACTCCCTAGCATTGTCTCATGGTGATTCTAGAAATATTTGGAAGTTCACGAAAGAAGACAGATAAGCTATGATTAATTAAAAATAAGATTTAATTAAGAATATAGAGAAGATTGAGTAGGTGGCCTGATATGGAAATTTCGAGGACAGGTTTACAGTTCCCTGAGATCCTGGATCCATCTTCAGATAGGAGTAGCTGTAGTAGGAAAGAATGAGAAAAAACAAGGTTTATCATGAACTTTGATGAGTTTATGGAAAATATCATGTGTTGACTCTGAAAGTTTCTTTTCATTTCACATTTCCATATCTCCCTCTGAGTTCTGCACAAGACCAATGATATTTAAGGGTATCTCAGTGATATTTAAAGGTATGAAATTCAAAAGCAATTAAAGCTAATATTTTTCTATCTTGTGCATATTTGGCTTCAAGGAACTGTTGCCAAAGTTTTGCCAAAAGAAACTTTTATGCCAAAAATGTAGTTGCTCTGGAACAGAAGTTGGCTGTTGGGAGGCATTGCAAAATTCTTCTTACATCTTGGAGCAGATACTGCACCTTGCGTGTCAGAGTTTAAATCAGTATTGTGGTTTTTATAGTTTCTTTGAGGTGTCTTTGTTAAGGCCATCCCCAAAATAAAGTATTTGACTGTAATGATTTTGGATCTTACCTGCAGTGGTCAGACCTTCTTCTTAGCTAAGAGGCAATTGTTCACAATCATACATTCTTGTTGGAAAGCCTCACAGGTCTGTGGGTAGTACTGGTCTCTCATTAAATTATCAATTAAAAGTAGAATTCAAAGTTAATACTAAGGAAATTGATTTATGAATGTGTAGAATTGAATATACTGATGCAGACTGAGTCCAGGAGACAAGAGTTTGAACAGATAACTGCCATCTAGATGGCATAGATCACCCAGAAAACAGATACTTTTCCATCATTAGCAAACCTGAATTGGTCCCCTGTGATTGATCCCCTGGATCTTTGATGTTCTGTGTATTTTTGAGAGAGCTTTCAAAGGCAAGACAATAACCAGATTAGGAGGGTCCAATACCTCCCAGCTCCCCTGGTTTATTGTGAAAACAGCTGTATTCCTAAGGAGACAACAATAATGAGCACAGAGAGGAACAGCAGCTCCTACAGTTTATCTGCAACGCAGAGAAGGGAGAGTCCGGGGTCGTGTGTCCTTTCCCTGAACCCAGCTGCTGGCTAGGTCACATCAGGGTGATTTTACAATTTGCTCTTCTTATAAAGTAGGGATATTTTTATTTTCTTCCTTCAACAAGCATTTTGAGATTGGATCAAATCATGCTTCTGAAGTGATTTGTAAGTTCAAGTGGAAGTTATAACATGATAATGCATGATGTAGTTAAGCAAGAGGTGATAAATAGATGTGCTAATATTTTTATTATTTTCATCAGTGTTTGGAAAATGTTATTTAAAATATTTATGGGATACAAGAAATGTCATTCTCTGGACAAAAAAAAAAAAAAAACCAAAAGAAGACAATGAAAAGTTAGTACAAATGGCATAACCATGATGACAAATGAGGAAAAATACAAGTACTTACAGAAAAGCATCATTCATGAGTTAACAGAAGACTGAATCACTGTAGTGTGTATAAATATGGTGCAACAATGATTTTGTTGACTCTTTATCACAGCTCTGTGATACAACGCATGAAATAAAATAAAAAAGGACATGGGGCCAAAGATAAGCCAGTCTGCATTATGCTGTTAATGAAGAATAAGGAACAGCATGGAAATTGATAAATCTTGCAGGATAGGAAAATGACAACTTTGGGCTCATCTATAATAACCTGAAGGATTTATCACTCTCTTTCCCTGCTGAAGCTGTAGGCAATTTTTCTGTTGTCTGTCTGGTACCTCAAGTTATTATACAAAGAAAAGGCATCATATATGCAGGAAAGATGGAACTGAGGAGGAGAATGAAGATAAAATATCCCAGAGGTGACCACTGCAACCATGGTAGTTCTAATGTGCCAGTCCTAATATTTGTGGCATTCCTTTAATCAAAGCCTGTTAGGGCTTAACTAAAATAGACACTTGGATTTTCAAACATTCATAATAGGTATGTTCCCTCAAAAAAAACTCATTCTCAAGAGAGAGTCTGGTAACTTATTTTTCTGGTGGATAATGGTCAGTGCATTCTTTGTTACTGTACAAGGCAGTACCCATTTTCAAGAGTTTTAGAAGTGATTTTGGATGATATGTGGGACTAAGGCTGGATGTGCAAACACTGTCATGGGAGCATTTCTCCAAAGTGTGTCTATTGGAGTATCCTCTTTTAATTTCCCTCATGATCTTTTTTTTTTTTAATTTCCTTTTGATGATGACCTGAAGGGAATCAGTAGTCAGCTGCCATGCAGGACAAAATTTACTCAAAATGGCAATACTCTTTTTCCTAATCTCTTCTGCCATTTCAACTGATATAGGATTGGCAGTTCTCCACTACCAGTCTCACTCTTTGTAACCATCAGAAAAAAAATCAGATTTTTTTCTCAAATTTCTGTTTCCTCACAGTTTAATCTACCACCCTTCTAAATTTTTTTTTGTACCCAAAGGTTCAAAATTCTTATGGAGGCTTTTGGGCAGACATCTTCAGGTCCAGAATAGGCACTTGATTGCACCTTTCAGATCACCTTCCTTAACTGTGAACTTCATAAAGATGTGTGCCCACCTATGGACATTGTGCTCACAGTTCCAAACACCTTCTCTCATGGATTGTTCCTTTTTACTTTGAAGTTAGCTCTGCTGTCAACATATGAGTGCACATACATTCCAGACTCCAGGCTACAATTTCTGAGGTACAGTCCCAGATAGGATATGAAGAAAAAAATAGAACATATAGAATGCTGAATTATCCTGACTCCACAGCAATCTCCACATATTACTTCAGATTTGGAAGGCCTATGAAATAAAAGGGTCCTGAATCCCTGACCTAACCATCCAGATGTCTAGTCATCACAATGCTGAGTAAATGGGATGATGTGATCAGAGGATCATCAGTAGTTCCTATCACTTGTATAAATATCTGTTGAAACAAAACCTTTTGAACTCCTGGATGAATTGGTGTGTCCCAATCCGGGTAGAAGAACCTCCCCTACACAGGACTGTATGGTACTGAGACTCCATTTACCATCTCTGAATTGGGAAATTCTTCAATTAGACAGGGTTAGAGAGAAGGTGAATACAGACTGGCTGCCCTGGAAGTCTGTGAAATCCCTGTTACTGGAGAAGTTAAACTGTGACTGAACAAGGTCCTGGGCAACCACATGCAGCCATGATGCCAGCCCTACTATGAGCAGGAGGTAGGACATGGTGACCTCCAGAGGTGGCCACAGATTTTCTGTTCTTTTGAATACTGGCAAACAGCTGCTCCCACTGCTGCCTCTGTGATCAGCTGCGACCATCCTGCAAATGCTGTGGCACTGCTATGTGTCACATTAGCAGGGTGCCACTCTGTCTTCTTGCAGAGATCAATCACTGACCCATCCACCCAGGCTGAGAAGCATGAAGCTGTGCAGAAATCCAGTGCCAGAACAGAAAACAACACTGAACCACTATTTTTGTCTCCCACTGGAAGCAAATATGAGTTATTCTGCTGAATTTTTTTGTGATGGGAACTCAAACTGAGCTGGAACGATTTTGGGCCCAGTTAAACATCTGGTTTCAGTCCCTGTCTGCAGGGCTGAAGAGAGCTAAAGACTTCCAGAAGAGTTAGAGATGAAAGTTTATTAGATGTGTCCTTTCTCAAATGCTTCCCCAGTAATCCATGCACAGATGAAGAGAGGTTTGTGGGGGTCACTACAAGAATAATTTGATTAGATAACTTTTCTCACTTAAAAAAACCCCTCATGCTACCTTGTGAAGGTCTTCCTTTGCACAGCTTACCTGCTGCAATTTACATTTTCACAGATGGCATAAAGGTGCTCATATTTAATGTGCCCTTCCATTCTCATCCAACCCTTCCCTTGCTTTGCAGCTCCCTTTTTAAAAACTGCTAGTAGAATCATTTCCTTTATTCTAAGATAAAATTATTTATAATCAATTAATAAGCATTGCGGAGGCTTTTGTTTGCCTGAAGCATCATTTCCTATTCAGTTTTTGCATCTGAACTATTCAGAATTGCCTTTTGGTTCTCTCTGAAAATACTCTTGAGAAGCCAGGCTTATCAGCCAAGAAGCATCCAACAGTGAAGCATGTGCATTTATGAAAAGACTATCACTTTTGTGCTAACTTTGATTGCCAGTTTCTACACTTAAAATGAAAATGAAGCTGGTGGTAAAGCCACATATCTGAATTCATTACACTGAATTATATGAATTTCCTTTCTTTCCTTCAATTCCCTCAAGTGGCATAGATTAATTTATAGAGTGTATGTGTTTTTAACATCTGCAAAGTTCTCATGTGGATTGATGTACTGAGAATAAAACTTAGAGCAGCCATTTTGAGGGTAATACAAACATTATTCCTCTTAATGATTTTTGCACACCTGTATTTTTGAATGTCATTTTGGGAAGTGGGAGTAGTGTAAGGGTAATTAAAGAAGTTACTTTACTGACATGGTAGGAGACATATAATTGCACAGGCCACAAAGCATAAGAAGTTGCATTTAATGTGAGGACTGATTTTCCAAAGAGATTTGTGGGGAGACATTTTGAATCCACAGAATTTGCCTTCCACAGTAAGTGACTCAAAACACTTCCTCCTCTGAGCACCTGATTTACATTAGCAACTGGTTACTTAGAGGCACAAGCACTATGATTTGTGTCCAAAAGCTAGTTTTGTACACAGATTTTCCTCATTAAAGTGGGAATTACTTGTTTTGAAATTTTTGTCCTGAAATGCCTATAAGCAAAATCTAGTGTTTTCGAAAACAAATTTAATACATCCCAGTCTGGTCATTCCATCATTTCTTTGTGTCTTTAAACAAACTGGGAGCAAGGTAATAGTTTATTCTTTTCCTTCTTTGATCACCTGTCAAAATGACAGCAACACCAACCTATCTAATGATTTCTGGCTATCACCGACTTAACCAGAAGCAAACACTATGCTCTGTAGATCACATTGTGATTTAACTTCACATTCTTCAAAAGCCCCAATCTATTTTTCAGATGGTTAAAATTAGAGAGAAGGAGCTTGTTCTCCATAGAAGATCTTTCTATAGACTTCAAAGAGAAGCATTTAAAGATTGGTCGTGAATCACAGTTCAATTCAGGTTGGAAGAGACCTCCGAAGGTCACTTTGTCCCATCTCCTCAAAGGAGGGCTGACATCAGAGTTGGGTCAGGTTGCTTGGGATACTTTTCAGTCAGTTTTGAAACTCTCCAAGGATATCTCCACCATCTCTTTAGACAGCCTGTTACTTTGCTTAACCACTTATAATGGAAAGCTTTTTCTCTTTTTTTTTTTTTAATATCCAGATGCAATTTCTCTGCCAAAAAGTGCAACTGTTGCTTCCTGCCTTTCACTGTGCAGCCCTGAGAAAAGTCTGACTTCATCTTCTCTGTAAACACCCATTGGGTGGTGGAAGATTATAATTAGATCCATCCTTCTCCTTGTCTTCCCTAGACCAAACAAATCCTCATTCTTTCCTCATACACTGTGTGCTCCAGCCCCCAGACATCTTAGTGGCACTCTGCTTGGCTCGCTTCAGCTTACTGATGATTCTTGGACTAAGAAGTTCAAAACTGACACAAGTGCTTCTTGCAAGTGTTGAGCAGAGGAGAATTATCATTGCTCTGGCACCAGAAAGGACTAATGCAGCCCTGGACCCCCCAGCCTCGAGGCCTCATTGCTGACTTAATATTCAACCTGCTGCCCCATCAAGACCAGCAGATCTTTCCCTGCAAAGCTGATGCCTGACCATGCATCAGCCAGAGTGGGGTGCTGCATGGGGTTATTCCATCCTGGGAGGATGGCTTTGCCTTTGGCTTTGTTGAAGCTGGGCTCCCCATCACCCACTGCCTCAATGTGACCAACTCTTGCCCAGTTTGAGGTCATCCACAAACTTGATTGATATCTGACAAAGCACTGGAAATGGTGTTGAAATAATATCAGCTCCTGTATCAAATTCCATTGCAAATGTTTGCATGTCAGGCTCTGAACTGCTGGCAAAAAAACTTCTTGACTGACTTTGTCACATATCTCCCCCACAATCTTTGTCCCTTGAAGAGAGTCTGTCGGAAAGACAAGGTAAGTCCTGCTGTGACACCTGTAATGCAGCTGGGTGCTGATCCATATGTTCCTTTTATTCCTGCCCAGGTATTTCCCTTTAACTGACATGACTTTTCAGGTCCTTGTTCCTGCTTCCTTCTCTTTTATAGAGATCCTTGGTCAAAAAAAGTGCTTCCCTTGGCATTTCTGAATCCCTTACATCCTATAACTTTATCTCACTGAAAAGTCAGACACTCCAGTTTGTATCAGATTTTATCAACAACAGGAAAACACATGTAATGTGTAATGTTTAGCCCATTAAGAACAGCACATAGATGCTGTCTTAAGAGAAACCAGTTAATATAGTATTTGCTGTGCAACTGAATAAGGTGCAAAATGTATGTTCTTTTATTAAGGCCCATTTTTCTTCTGTTAGTTCTGACTACTGTGTATTTTACCCATAGTTCAATAATAACAGTAGTGACTTGAATGAGTAATTAGATAAAAGAACATTTCATTATAACTATAGGATGAGGCAAATTTCCTGCTCAGAAGTCTCATGTTAGAAAGAAATCACTGGGTTGGAGGCTAGACTCCTTAGTTTAAACCCAGACAAGTCCTGATTGCTCTGCTGGTCTGAGGAGCACACTCAAAGGACCAGCCCTGCCCTGAGAGAAGAAACGGACCTTTGCTGATATGTGCATTTCTCTTTGTTGCTGTGGGATTATTTATGGATAAAGTAGACCCCTCAGATATATTCCACCTGTAAATTCCCAAAGTCACAAAACAGGCATTTCGTTTTGAGAAAAGTACTTTGCATATCACTAAATTTGCCACGGGCTGCAAAAATTGCCTATAGCTCTGCTTTTTCTGAAAGAACAGAGAGCAAACAGAGAGCAATGAAGTTTACTGAGACTCACCAAGGCTGCGGTGGTTCAGGAAAGATCAAATCTCCTCATCCTTCCTGCAACATCAGATGCACAGGGACCCTGTGCTGCATGTGGTCATTTGATGTCCCAAGGTGTAACTCCTCACCCCAGGAGAACCAAAGGCTGAGGCTGGTGGTGGAAGGGTGATGCTGGCTCCGAAATGGTGCCTGTTGTGCCATACTGCAGGCAGGTGCTTTGTGTCTCTGCCTTTCTTCCTGCTCAGGGATTTTCACAGGGAAAATTGCTTTTTCTGAAAAGCAATGGAAATTCTTGTGGGGAAATGTTCTATTTTTAATCAGACTTGGTCCTTCCTTACCAACTCATTAGAGGGACCGTCAGCCACCTACACCTGTACCAAGGCAGATTAAAAGAATACGATTTTAATCTAATGCACCTTTTCAATTGTTTTCTGTAGCTGTAAATGACAGTGAGACTACAGCATGTTCCTCTCTAGAGATCTGACTTAAATTACATTCATATATCATATATCATCTCTTCAGTTGAGCTTGAGACTTAGAAACTACATCAGTAATCATGTCATTTAACCAAATCAAATTATCTTCCCTAGATTTGGAGCAAGAGAGAGTTTTAAACTCATGCAAAATGAAAAACAAAGCAAAAAAATTAGACTTCAAATTTGGCTTTCGGTGGTTAAAATAAATTTCCTATACTATTTAAATAAATATGTAACTAAGGGTCTGAATGAGTATACAAGAAGCTATGCTCCCATACTCAGGAGCTCAATTTATCTCATCATTCAGAATCTAGGACTTCTTAATGAGTTTTTAGGGGCTCATTTAGACTGTTCTCTTACAAATATTTTTTGCTCTTTCAAAGTCATCTGGCCTTCCCTTTTTCTGTTTTGTCTTGATTTAATATACCATAATAATTCCGCTCTCAATCTTTCAAGTATCAGTATGTATCAAATAACTATCTGAGAGCCTTCATTCTGCCTTTAAAGATACTCATCCCTCCCATCTGGTACTAAGTGCTTTAATGACATTTTTCCTTGTTGTGGCTATTGCAATCCTGCCAGTGTGTTTCATGGTATGTGGATATGGTTGGGCATGGGGTAATTCTGATGATGAGCTGGGATTGATGTAATTACTCCTGTTGCTTCTTTTACAAATATAAGCAATGAAACAACAGAAAACTTGTATATACATATATATCCCCTGTGTGAGGAGATACCTAGGCTATCTGAGATAGGTTGCCAGGGTACTATAAGGGATCTTGCCACAAGGCAGCGACAGGGAAGAACTGGAATTCAACAGGATGAATTTTTTTGTGCAGTCATATTGCACTGCTCTGAAACCAACTAAATCTTTCTTAAATCTATGTAGGGCCTTTTTTCCTGTGTTGTACTGGGATGCAGGTGCCCTTGAACCATGCAAAAATTGGAGTGACAAAAGCTTGGCATTGTTGCTTTTCCTTGCCCCTCATGGAGATTCCACTTCTAAAAACCCTTACTCAAAAAAAGCTTTAGTAAAATTGAAAAAATATTTATGGCAAATTGATCCTATTACAAGGGGTGGGTCCCCAGTGTTGGTCTATACCTTCAGACAGAAGAATGGAGAGAGATCATCTAAGCAGTCCATCACATTATCTAACCACTACCTCCTCCTTCAGCAGAAACTGCTTTAAGACAGATAGTAGAGTTTCAAACAGGCTACCTTAGGGGAAGCCAGGTGTCATTACTGAGTGGAGAAAAAGAATACAGAGGACAAAGGACAAAAAAGCTGAAACACTACTTTTTGGCACAGTGAGTGAAATCCTGGTTTCTCTGTCCTTTCCCCTTTCACACGAGTGCCTATCTAGGAGACCCAAAAATATCCCACCTCTTCCTTTTTGCTTTTTTACCAGCCCACTGTACTTTTCTTTACTTCCTGCAAAGTAGGAGGGGTGGTGTATGTTGCTATCCACCACTGAACATCATCAGTGATGCTCATGTTGAGGCTGAACTCTTTCCTCTGTGCTCTCAGTTGAAGCCTTAAACAAAGGGGAAGAAAAGGGATAACCCTTCTCCCAAGGTGGTTGAGAGTCATAGCTGCTGAGCACTCCTTGAGGTTGACTCATTTCTACAACCAGCAGAAGCAGAACAGGGAGGAAGGTGTGTGAGATGTGTAGCTAATCAATACCATTGAGGGTCAAGAGCTCCAGCTTCTCTTGGGACAAGTTCAGACAAATTCAACGACAAACCACAGACTTCATAGAGGCTTTAGTCTTCCCAGGAATGAGAAGAAGCTGAGAAAAGGGTTTGAGGGCCACATTTTTATCCTATTTAAGCATTTAAATATGATGCAGTACTGTGACCGTCATGGATCTAACTCCAGGTCCTTCTGGGCAGAGTCTAAGCCAACAGTAAATCCATGCAGTCAAAGAAGCTAATTTTTGGGAAGGAAAACTATCCTGTGTATACCTACAGTTAAAAGGGCTCCAACACTCTGTTCTGGCTTTTCTGTCATGATAAAAAGCTTTCATTATGACATAACAACGTGGAACAGTTTCAGTGTGAGGAATTGAGACCTCGTATATCACAGGGTGGTGCTGGACAAATCTAGACCAGTGTTCTTAGATAGCTGCACTTAAGTAGACGCTGTTGAACCTGGCCTTTGCTTTTATTCATAGAGACAACTGCAATGAAGAACAGACAGTAAAAAGCAGTGATTCATTCAAGCTAGACCAGGGATGTACATCTTTAGTGTTTCCTCATCTACACCGCTTTATGGGCTATACATTTTCTGCCTTTCTCTTTCCACATTTGGTCTCCCACCATTTACATGCCACTGTAGGCAATGTGCTGGATTGCCACTTAAAACACGAAAAATCAGAAAAGAGGAAAGAGAGGCAGAAAAAAAAGGTAGGCCTGCAGCATTCACATCTCTATGTCCTTTCCTGACAAGCAGCACTTCCATTTGTGTTGGGGTGCTGGTTTTATCAAACTTCTGACTTGTATCAATTTTTAGCAGCATGGATAATTTATTGCATCTAGGATGATAGAAAACCAGCTTTATACATCATTCAGCTTGCAAAAGATGTGTAGCTTCAGTTCCTTAATGGTGTCATTTTGGCTGAATGCTATTAACAGATTACCCCTGCCTAGGGCAGTGGAGCATGTGCAGCAGAAAGATAACCTTGTGTTCGTAATTTAATATTAACTGTTTTCTCCATAGTACCTCTTTCCAGTACATTAACAACAAACCAATATGGCCTTGTCCCCTGC
This sequence comes from Dicrurus megarhynchus, assembly GCA_013399195.1. Taxonomy (NCBI): domain Eukaryota; kingdom Metazoa; phylum Chordata; class Aves; order Passeriformes; family Dicruridae; genus Dicrurus; species Dicrurus megarhynchus. Next base: position 826,866 of record VXAD01013251.1, on the reverse strand, counting down.
GGTCGTATTCTTCAGCAAAAAAATGGATTACATGATAGCAAGTTCCTGAAGATTTCCAATGAAGTATTACAAATCACTCAATGTCTGCTCTGCAGAAATAAAAAATAAACAGGCTTAGATTCAATCAAATGTAATTCCTCCAATTTAGCTTTACCGCACTTCAAAGGGGGCTCATATTAATGTCTTGGTGAAAAAATGTAACAGTAATTTTTCCCTCTTCTTATACTGAAAGCCTCCAGTTGTGTTCAACATACAGTGAGATCAAGATTTTTTTTTTTTTTTTTTTTTTGTGAATACTCTGACACAGTTTGATATAAAAGTGTAAGCCATTTACGGAAAACTCTTTATGGAATTTTTATCCTATTCCATTCCCGGGAGCTAAATTTATATCCTGCATTAGCTATCATAGCACTAGAGTATTAGTCTTCTTGCAAGCAGTTCAGGGCAGTCTGAGGGCCCTATCACTCTCTACCACTCACATACACAGGCATTATGGGTTTATCTCATCTTCTGCAGCAAGTACTAGGCCCAATTCATTCCTTTAGGCTACTTTACTAATAACTTATTCCTTATCAGGGCCTCTCCACCTCAGCTTGTGATCAAAGACCCAATTAATGGAATGGAGAAAGGTGAAGCATTCAAATAATGGAGACAGCTGTTTTTCTCTGTTAGAGAAAATCCATTTGTATTGTTATCACAAGCTCCAAGTTCTGCAGCTTCTGTTTAATTCAGTCTCCCTCTATTTCTGCTGATGATAAAAAGTCACAATGAACTCAGAAGAGAATGGCAGAAATATCACTGTGTTTCAAGTCAGACTGGGTGTTATCAACTTGAAAGTGAAAATACAAGCAGATAAGGAGAGGAAATGTCCAACAAAGACCATATCAAATTTTCAAAAATTGTACTTTCATGCAATACTCTTCAGTCACCTTTCTGAATGTTTTTGAGATGCCGATATATGCTCCCTATGTTGGCTGCTTGAATCAGAGGAGCAGAGAGTGATAATATCATGGGTCCCACCTCAATAGAAAAGTAATTAAAGAAGAAGAGGAATCATAATTGCCTGGCATGAACATTGTCAGTGACCTGCAGTTTGTTCTGAGCCTTGGTGTCCAGGACCCCACAGCTGCGCTGGGTGTTTAGGTCACCACCACTGGTGAATGAGGTCAGTTTCTTTATCTGATAGTAAAGGGCTGTGCCATGCTCAAGCCTGATGCTAAACTTTCTCCTTAGCAGTCTTCTAGGTGTAAATCTGCCCAGACTATCGCAAATGAACCTACACAGTCTGTGTTACAGCACTTCATTTCACAGCCGTGTAAAGGCCACATTACCATTCTCTTCCTCACCCCTTTGTAATCATGTTGTCACACTGTCACATACAGGGATATACATGGGCAGAACACTGTGATTACACTTAATTGAACTACAGAAGACTTACAAGTTTAAAGTACAATGGTGAATACCAATTATGCAGTCTTAAAAATGACACTATGCAAAAGGAAGCTGGAGGATGCACCTACTCGATACGCTCTGTGTGTGCGAGTGTGCAAGGAACACCTTGCTCCATTTCACAGGAGCTGTTATTGCTTTTCTTATATGCAAACCAAGTGTTAATTTGAGATTGCTAGGCTATTCACGTGCTGGGGGGGATGGTCTGGAGTTGTTTTGATTACTTGGGAAACCTTTGGATTTGATGTTTCAGAAAGGAGGACTAAAAAATGCTACGTTTCAGGTGTCCGCTGAGTGTGGACAATGAGCACAATAAACAGGCACAAAGCTGCAGTGTATGAGATGAGTTAAGACAGCAGAGCCTTTCCCAGGCTGATTGTTCACAGGGGATCACAGAATCTGTGTTAGGCTGAATAAGGAAAAATGCATTATGCATTTGCATGTATGATGAACATTTATAAAAGGACTGTGTGGAAACAAAGAATGATTCATAATAAACATGGAATGGTGAACATTTCATACCCAGCTGTAGTTTTTGAATCTACATAGACACCATTACCATTTTAACACAGAAGTTTCACATTTGATATCGAGTAGGCCAGATGAATAACATTATTTGTTTGCACATCAGGAGTTTCCTTATCCTCCCACCCTGTTATTAAACCCATATTCAACAAATAAAGAAAATAAAAAGCTGCACTTAAAACAATATCAGGCATAAAATCTACAACTATCAATAATTTCCCATTGGAATAGTAAAATGTATGGATACAAACATAATTTTACGTACGCCTGTAAAATGGAAAACACAAAGAATGATGAAAACTGATATTAGGGTCTTTCATCATGAATAAATTTGTAACTCTGCTCCACCTGTAGACGTCGCTGTTATAATGTACCAAAAGGGAGTGCAGCTATGAAGTCTCTTTTTTTCCCCATGCTTCAGAAGTTTCTGTACAATGAAACCAGTCTTGAGGAATTATCCAAGGGTCTGAGAAAAATCTTAATGAAAGTGTTTTTCTCATAAAGGCAGCCAGAATCACACGTACTGGGCAAACTTAGGGTGGTCTTGTAAGATGTGAAGTGACTTAAGGGTGGTCTCTTGCACTGGTCCCTCTAGATAATAAAACACTAATGACAGCCCATTTGCACAGAATGGCAAAATTGCAAATGAAAATTATGCAACCTGCTTCTGGGTCTCACCCCAGCTCCTGAAACTAACCAAGCAATAAGACTGCTAAAGGAGCAATCCTAGCAAGAAAGGTTCAGGGGAACAAAAGACCTGAAAAATTTTCTAATAGCCAGCTATACTGGATTCTGAGGGGAGTGAGAGGCATGATCTTATTCTAACCAAAGTTTAGGAGAAAAGTAAGTAAACACTCCTCCACTCTCAGATATAACACTGCACCTGTTTCAGAAGCACTGTTGGCTTCTGAAAGAATTTTTCTCATGACAGTAGATGAGCTTCCAGGGTGAGATTTTCTCTCTACCTTGAATATCTACAAATATGTTTGTATTCTTAATACAATTTTTCTGGTTCAGTCAAAAGATTTTACTATCTAGCGAATTTCTTTAAAGACATCATAAGAGAGAGAAATAATTACATTTTTTTCCTAGCTAGTGAATCTTCATGTACCCATCTTTATCCTGTGAAACAAGGTCTTTTTTTGTCTGCACTGCTACAGCATAGCTTGGCAGTGAACTTTGGCTCTGGCGCTGAGCTGGTTTGCCCCGCTTAGGAGGAGGTCCAGACTCCTCCCCCAGCATTGCTCAGACAGGCTGAGCTGAAGGATTGCTACTCTCAGACGTACCAGATAAAAAAAGATGTTCTCTCTCCTCCAAGGGCATCTGGAAATAATGCAGCCAAGTTAATGGAGTTGCACTAATATACAACTAATGGCAAGAAAAGACAAAGGCCTGGGGTTATATACTCAGATTGGGCAACCTATCAGCCTTTTTGTAAAGCCTTCATGAAAACTTCTGATGGGAATTTATTTTCCAAATGCCCATTTGCAATTTTATAGCAACAACTTTGGCTGGCTTCTGCTCTCACTTCCATTCCTGCGGCTGCAGCAGCCGCTGTGTATTTACAGCAGAGAGCACAATGTGACCTTTGTCTTTTCAAGAATTTGGCCGAGAAGGTTGTGCAGCTGCAAATGGATCCAGGTGCTGAGGCCGACAGCCAGGAGCGGCTGGGACATCAGTGGAAGTGGCAGCCTTCACACCTGGTCACCGGAGCTCTCAGCTCAGTCTCTGCAGCAAAGCAAACATGCGTTGCCCCACCCTGCTTCCCTCCTCCCACCTCTGTGCTCAGCACTCTTAAGGCATTTTTTTTTTCTGGAATTGCCCTTCTTTTTGATTTTGCATATTACCTTCAGTGATTTTTATGAGGAGAGTTAAAACACGAAGAGGAGAGTAGAGCTTATGTTGAAGAATGTTCTCCAGTAGCTTTGATATTATAAGATCCTGTTGTTCTCAAATCCAATTTTACTGTACTATTAGGAGAATCCTAGTCTGTAAATTGTGAAACACAGTAGCTGCCACAATAAAACCCCAATATTTGATAAACATTGCAATTTATCTTTGGCTAGCTGGTATCACTATATTTGTTCTTCTGCAAGCAGCAAATTATTCAAGAGTTTGATACATACTTGGATAATACTCTGAAGTTTTAAGCCCCCTTGTAATTTAACAAATGAAATTAAATCCCTAAATCCATGTCTGAAAAAATAGCATATCCATAATAATATGAACTTCCCTATGAACTTATGAACCATGCTCAGCTTTTTCTTTAGATTTCAAGAAGATGTGATCAGAAAGCCAAGACTGAGCAAAAAGGTCTGTTATTGGAAAGTCATAGGTGTATTGAGACTTTTTAATAGGAATGTTGGGACTACCATAAGAATTATAGGCAGGGGCCTGATAAATGAAGAGTGTTCAGGGGTTTACAGCTGGATTTTTTCCTCTTTCTTTGCACTGCTGCTTACACCTAGTCCATGAGGAATAAAAGAGGCAGATTAAGAAAATAAATATCAGTTTAAAATATCAAGTCTTGAAATAATATTTAGTTCTGCTGTAGATCTTCACAGCCTAATTTCTACTTCAAAAATGCCAGAAGTCTTTATGATTGGATGTACAGTTGTGAAAATTCAGGTATTTGGGTGTTTGTTTTCTAGGTTTTATAGTAAAATATTGTCCATCTTTCTTAACTTCATCTAATGACTCCTGAAAGGCAGAAATCATCCTGGGGGAAGCAAGTGGCCTTAGCTCCAATTCAGGCAGTTACAGTGGAGGGCTGGATAGTCTCACACCCTTCTCCACTAAGACTTTTGCCAAAGTCTCTAGAAATACCATGGTTTTTCCAGTGCCACTGTCCTCGTGCTATCATAGTCTAAGAACTGGCTTGTTCCTTAAGAACCCAGTTTATGGGTTTTCATTGGGCTCAAAGCGCCAGAAGCCTTAAGAGATTTTTACTTCCTGTCCACAAATGACAGACAAATGAGGTTAAGCAGGAGCAAGACTCTGCCAGTCCAAGTGCTGCTTTTATATTCTTCCTTCCCCACAGGGATTGAAAAGATGGAGTCCAAGGATGGGAAAGGACTGTACCTGAGACAAGGGTTATACAGTGGGAATTCTGTAGCCTTTATAAAACACCTGGCATGCAAAATTGATAATGTTTCAGTCTGGTACTTAAATCCAACCCTATGCCTGTCTTCATTCATCAGCACCTCCTCATCAAGAAGTTTTATGAAATATTCCATTTTTTCCTTCTTTGGGTAATCTTTTTGACTTGTGCTTTTAATATTTAATAATTACCCACACATGATTTAACCCTGCTACAAATGAGATTTCAAGTCAGCATCTGCTCCAACTTCATGTTATTCAGAGACTTCAAGTTACTGATGACATACATATGTGACTTGTTTTGCCAAGTCTGCATAGTCCAACAGCACAGCTTCAGAAGTAACTTCCACTCCCTCCCTCCTCTCTCCTTCTCACATGTGTTTGTTCACAACATATTCAGTCCCTTCCCTATTTTTTTTCTTGTTCAGGCATCAAAAATAGCTTTTATACCTTGATAACAAATTTTATATCCAGGCCAGCAGTTTTGAGATAGATGATGTTTTTCATTTATTATTGTTATTATTGTTGTCTGAAGACCTGAAGATAAGATGGATGTTGCATTCACAGAAAATACTGGATAAAATGCTGCTCCCATTGAAATAACCAGAGTTTTCAGCACTGACTTCAGTTAGGACAGGCTTTCCTCACTATCTTTGTCACAGCCTGTACAATACTGGATCCCGGTTTTCTGAAACTAGCTTTGTTTATTTCCCTGTTTTCTCTTAATCAAAGCAAAATATTAGAACAACTCACCAGGGAGCCCCCAGTCACAGGAACAATGAAAGGTGAATCTATCTTAAGTGGTAAGAGGAATTTTCCTGATGTTGCCCATTCACTACACACAAAGGACAAGCCTTAGGTGAATCAGCCCTTCCTGTACTTTGTCCGATGGTGATACAGGCCATAAAATCAACAAACTGAGATAATTTGGGGGGGGAAATCCTCTCTTCTGTCTTTTTCCACAGAAAGGAAAAATAGACTTGAGACTAAAAATTGTTACCGCTCTCCAGTTATCGAAAAATATACCAAAACACAAGACATGTCAAGTGGTTAATACCTTTTGAACTTCCCTTTGAGCTTTCCTCTGTGGTTAGGGCCCTCTGAGCCTGCAACATAGCAGCTGACAGTGATTAAGTTTCTGTATGCACACACAGTTCAAACTGCACTTAGAAAAGCCACATTTGGTCATTGTTTACTTAAGTTTGCAGCAACAAATACAGATGCGTGGATTTGAATGTACACCTGGCATTAATCAGCTGCAGCTATTTCACAGCTGCCTCCAAGCAAGGCAAAACACTGGAGTGGAAATACGGTTTCAGAACAACCAGAAATCTTTAAGGGATTCACATGGAGGAGGAGGATCCTCCCTTACAACATTTGCTTCCAGCTTGTTTCAGCCTTCAGAGTAATTTGGTTTTTTTTTGAGTTAAATCCCTCCTTATATGAAGAGATCTACAGTTTTTCAGCTGAAGCGTGTGTATATATGTATGTATGTGCACATACATGCTTCAAGAATCTGCACAGATCCTGTCCTGAAACTGGAAATGGCACACACTTGCTATAACCAGGGGCCAAGGAGACCTGAAAAGGCAAAGATCAGTAATACCGAAGTGGTACCCACCTTTTCTAACCCCTTTTTTGGAGATTTCCAGTGCTGGAGGTGTAATACTACCTTCATCACTCAACCCCAGATATAAGAGATCAGAGAGGGTTAAAAAAAGCTCTAATTCCTAACACAATCTCATTTGATTGAATTGAATCTCATTTCTTCCTGTTGTTGATGGACATGGAAGACAGGCAGTTCCGAGGACGGGAGGACGGGGTTGCTGGGGGAGCCAGCGCCAGCTGCCACAGGGAGACAAGCAGGTGCCCCAGCAGCCTAGGTGAGGCCATCCATCCATCCATCCATCCATCCATCCATCCATCCATCCATCCNAGGCCATCCATCCATCCATCCATCCATCCATCCATCCATCCATCCATCCATCCATCCATCCATCCCTCAGACCGTGGCACTGTGGCAGCACCAACACAGCGGGCTGCAGACTAAGTGGGTCACTTGTTGCAGGCACGTGCTACCCGGGCTTGGAACATCTTCCCAGCCTGCGTGCTGCTGCCAGATGGAGTTTAGGATGTTTAGCTCTCAGCTGCGAGCCCCAGTGGGGGTTTCCCACCTTTGCAATATCTTTCTCTCTCATCCATGAAATATTCCTGCGCTGAGTTCAGCAGAGGCACTCAGGCTAAGAAGGTCCTTCCTCCAGGACAGACCCTTCCTTCCAGAAAATAATTTTCTTTGGGTGTAAGGCAGCCAGTTTGTTTGGTTTTTAAGTTTTCAAAGGTGTTGCAACACCAGGCATATCTGAGGGGGCAGTGCTGATGATTCAGGCTCATTAGGCAGTAGCAGCTGTTGATCATCAGCTGCATAAGGTATTGGTAGCATGTAAGGGAGGGAAACAGGCATTCGCCAGTGACAGTTTTCACTAATGAGGTCTGACATATATATTTATCTGTTCTCTGGTTAGATGGTGAACAATGTGTGAGTTTTGATCAATTTACAATATTTCTGACAAATAGCTAGGAAATGAAAACTGAATTTACAAAGATAGTAAATATAAGAAACACAATTCAGTTCCTGAAGATCTTCAATCTGAGGTTGAAGAAGATAAATGCAAGTCAAGCCAGTTATATATATCTCTATTACTGGGCATATTTATCTCATCCAAGAATAAGGATAATATACCCAGTTCTCTCTATCTAGATTATAATCTGGATAGATCATATCTTCTAGATACATAAAAAATAGATGCTGCTTCTTAGTCTTTCATTTTATGATTATTCCATACTTGAATGCTTTATTTTTTGTGTGCTAGAAAAACCTACAACTTTCAGAAATGAGTGCAATATATAATTACCACATACATAATTTAACACAAAAGAAAATCCTCCATTCCTCTTTGCCTCTCGAAGAGTGCCTGCACTGCAAGCACCAAATGGGCTTCAACATGGGTAGATAAACACAAATTCACAGAACCATGGAATCACAGAACAGGTCAGGTTCGAAGGGACCACAGTGGGTCATCTGGTCCAACCCCTCTGCTCAACCTCCCAGGGTACATGGCACAGAAGTGCCTGCAGACAGCTCCTGAATATCTCCAGAGACAGAGACTACACAACCTCTCTGGGCAATCTGTTCCCGTGCTCAGTCACCTGAACAGTAAAAAAATTCTTCCTCATATTCAGTTGGAACTTCCTGTGCATCAGTTTCTGCCCATTGCCTCTTGTCCTATTGTTGGCACCACTGAGAAGAGCCTGGCTCCATCCTCTTGACAGCCTCCCTTCAGATACTGATAGACATTGCTGAGGTCCCCTCTCAGTTGTCTCTTCTTGAGGCTGAACAGGCCCAGCTCCCTCAGCCTGTCCTTGGAGGAGGGATGCTCCAGTCCCTTAACCATCTTTGTTACCCTCCTCTGGACCCATTCCAAGACCTCCACTCATTTAGTACTGAATACCTTATATGTTTTTAGACAGCAGATGATTGAACCATTTCTCTGCCATTTTCTAATTATCAACATGAAGAGAAATATACATATGTGTCTATGCACATATTTAATCTCTTTATGCTGGACTAAGACAGAGATAGTGAGTATGAGAGGACTATTGGTATGAGGAGAACCCAGTTCCATATGATGCTGTGGGACACTGTTTGTCTTATGACCTATGTTTTGAAAAGATAAATATACAACAGATACGTGGCAATTTATCTTCACAAAGACCTCTTTCCTGCAAGGTCTTTTCTGTATCAGTGGATGTGGGATTTTGCATTGCCTAAGAAAACCCCATCTTTCTATCTAAACCTAAGACATTTAAATTCTGTTAGTAACGTTTTAGGTTTTTTAATTACCCTTTCCTTACCAAAAGACACTTCCTTCCCTGCTTCATGGAGATAGAGGGTGTCCCTCACAAAGAGGCTTAATTTCTGTCTGAGGGTCAGTGGAATGTTGTGCTTTACAGCTGAGATAAGCCCTGCATATCTTTATAAATCATTATCTATGTTCATCCATGTGTTGAAATGCTAGTTGGGATTTAAAGCTTGTTCAACATGTTAAGGGCCAATTGCAGTTCACCGATATGAAAGTCTACTAATTATTAGTATTTGTGACATTGGAATTTACAGACAAAACCAGATTAATAACTCCACAATTCTTTGCAAGCACAAAGGGAAACTCAGTGTTCATCTTAGTGAATACTTATTGATCTAGGCATCACCAGTTTATTCAGATAGGATATTTATTTCAACATTCAGATGTTTTACAATAATGGAAACAGAGTCACAAAAACTAGATCACTTTAAGCATGAAGTTAAAAGAATTTATCAGTTATCATAAATCATGGAACAAGTTTAAAAAAAATAAAATGCAAAAGACAGAAGGAAAAAAGTTAATCATATCAGTTTACTTCTGATATCTGGAATGCAGGTACCTCTATCTGAACTAGTCACACCAAGAGCCCTTTATAGCTAATAGAGGGAAAGTTGGCCTTTTGAATGTAGCAATTGCCCTGATTTTCTTTAGATGTTTACTAATGTGTCTTAGAAATGTATCTTTCTCTCTGAAGGCCATAAATGTCTAGACAACCAGCTCAAATATTGGCATTTCCACTGCAAATGTCTCCTTTTGGCCAGAGAAACATTACTCTTGGAGTTTACACCAGTAGTTAGTGATCTAAAATGGTTCAGAGTGTAATGGATAAGAAAGCATCTCTGTGGTCCCTGACCGTTTAGTTCTCTGTGCAGGAGCAAACGAGTAACAACAGCTTTATTGCTGTTGATGTTTTTGTAAGCCACCTTTCCTGCATTTGGAGTACATTATATCTTTTCCATCATTTTGAACTTTTTCTCAATGCTTGTTTATGCTTCATCTAAAGAATTTCAGGCTTATAAGAGGGTCAGGTTCTCAGCTAGGGTCAGAGAATGCAGTGCATTTTTAAATGCACAGACTCCTATCAGTGTACTTAAGAGCTTCAGTACATCGTTTTGCAATCACATATCTCAGAAATAATTTATACAATCAATTAAAGAGCATTATCAAGGGATGATTTGACAACTGTTGCCATGCCAACCAATGAAGCAGAAAGCTCCTCAGCGTTTAAAGGCTGCACCTGGTGATAGATATAGCAGATTTTGAGGACTCAGACAGAATCGCAGATGTCCAAAGGTGTGGAGGGAACATGATTTAAAGCTTGATGTTTTTCCATTTTTACTGGCGAAAGGGTGTTGATGGCATGTTGTTCACTTTCTCATTAAAATTCTGTCATTTTTCACAAAGTGTTCTGCATTCAGGGCTGAAAATTGAAGTGAGAATGCACTTTACAGACTGATAAAATATGATAGCAAAATGGATGATGTTCATTTGCAGGCTGAATTAATTAAAAAAAAAAAGAGTTTGTGTCAGTGCATTTATGAAAAGCCCGTTAATCAAACACAACTTTACCAGCCTTAATGGACACATCTTAAACACTCCTGCATTAATATTTAAAACTCCAGTTAGCAAATGGCTCCTAGTGCATTGAGCTAAAAACTAATTAGAATAGGTCATTACAAGAATAAAATAGTACAAGCTGAAAGTACATTTTCTGTCGGCAACAACAGGTTAGTCATTGGCTGCTCAGTACTGATACTTGTGCTTACATCTTTACCTATGCAGTAGCTCCACTCTTAATCAGAAAATGAATTCTGCAGAAGGGAAATTTCCTCCTGTCCTCCTATGCTTTCTCACAGCTACAGGAATTATGGTTAAAAGTTCTGGGCCATGTTAGTTTGGAGGCTGGAGCAGACTCTTTTTCATACTTACATTATTATAGTTATATCTCAGAATAGCAGTTTTGGGTGTGCAGTAGGATACTGCAGCTCAGGTTACTGTAACTTTTCTGAGACAATTTCTTATGATGAACTTGTTGTGGTCTTGAAACATTGGGGCACTTACCTTGGTTGAGGTCCTTTGAAATGCAAATAAAATAATGTATGTGCAGAGACATCAAGGAATAATTTCTCATGAGAATGGAAAACTTGCATAATACCAAATTCTCACTATAAATTTTTTCACATAGAGAGTCCAGAATTATCCCTGTGAAGTATTTCTGAGACGTTCCTCTTCACCCTAATGTAATGAAAAACTGCTAGAGAAGGTTTTTGTGTCATAGATAAACCTATTTCTTTGAATAGTTTTGCTATATAAACTGCTAAATCTTACCTTAATATCTGCTACATTCAACTGACTTGATAAAAGAAATGATTGGCTCTGTAAATTCTTGGTCTTTTTCTACTTTTCTCTCTGATCAAAATCCTATATTGTCTCTATTTCTGCACTCAGTAGAGACATCAGTTTTGCATCCTGCTTGCAAATCCAAACATGTAAAAAATGAGATGAAGAAGAACATTCATCTAAATATACAAATGCAAAAACATGTGTGAAATAGAGCTCCTGGGTCCCAAAGAGCTGTCCCTGCTGTCATAGACATGTGCATCACCTGCCCCATTTCACAGAGCTGTGGCAGCCTTGCTTTCAGGCTATTTGAGAACCAAACTCCCTTTTTTGACTTTAAACAACTCTTAATTTCCCATCTTAATTTATTCACAGCTATGTTGTGAGATAGGCTACTATATACATTTTCATGCTCCATCTCCTCCCATCACTGAACCACACCCCTCTTGTTCTTTGATCTTAAAAACTATGAAAACATGTTGCTTGGTGGAATACACCTGCAGGATATTCACTTGGAAACAATATCAGGGACTGCAACCCTTACTGCACTGAGAAGAATCCCTTTCTTCTGGGTCTTGTGTTTTCGTTTGGGTTTTTGTTTGCTTGTTTTGGTTTGTTTGGGTTTTTTATTTTTCTTCTAATAGATACAAGTCAGTGTCTATGTTGTGTGTAAAGCTAATGCAAAGCAATTTCACATACAAAAACAGAGTACCAAGAAGAAAATGCAGTGTTTATCTCATGGTAGAAGAAATTATGAGGGCTGTGACTCTTATGCAAGCCTGTGTACTAACAATATCTCAGTCCTTCTTCTCACAGCCAAATGACCTGAGGACTTGGATAGGTGAATAAATACTTCTAGGTTGATTTGAGAATGTTTGAAACAGAAGTTATCAATAAATATTAGATCCTGAGATCCACTCATTGTTCTGGTCTTATTCTGGTTCCTGTTTCTGCAAATTACACAAATGCCTGCTTGCCTAAGCCATTCCATTGGCTTCTGTTGTGCCTCTTTTCATGCTGTGCCAGAACAAGTCCTGGCATTTCAGAGACCCCCAAAAAAATCCTTGTTCATGTTTTTATGCATTTGTTGAGGTCCCAGATCCTTACCTGGCTTGGACAGGATGGATAGCCCACAGTGATATTAACAGATGTGGTATCTTGCTGCAGGTTGAAGACGCAAGTTCAAGAGATGACCCAAAGATCTGGCCCAGCTGTAAGCAGGAATTTGGGATGTGGATGCAGGACTAGGTATGTCCTTCCTCTCAGTGGGATTAACTACAGCTGCTTGTTTGTCTTACTCCAACGGGCCTTCCTCCATGCATAAGCAGAGGGGTGGAGGTAAAAAGGCAAATCTGAGGGTTTTTTTGGCCAGGAATAATATTACAGCTCTTTCCCATCTGCAAGGTCTCAAATCTGCCCCTTAGGTTTAGGCTTCAGTCCCAGGCTTTCCTTAGAGCTACTCTAACATCAGTGGAAAACACAAAGAGAAAGTTTCCACATGGTCTTTGGGCAGCAGAGCATCATTTTCCCTTTCTCTTTTTTTGGGAGGAGAAAAAAACCCAACATCTCACCAAGAATTCAGCTGCTGTGAGATCTTGTCGGATATTCATGATTTCTGACTTTGTATGAGGATTTGAGCCTTAAAAGCAGGTTCCCAGTTTCCCCAGGCCATGCAGGTCTCCATAGGGAGGCTGGATGTCCTCTTCCTAGTGCAAGTGTCAGGATCCCCCATGCTGTTTGCAGCTTGCTGAGCCCCCAGAAGTTCAGAGACAACCTTACCAGCACCAGACCCTGGCTTATCTGACTGCCCGTTGTGCACAAGAAGTGAAGCAGCCTGAGTGTTTTAGCATGATTAACTTTGCTGGAAATGTTTTCCAGTCTTCAGAGTTTGGTCTTTGGAGCTGTTACAGGCTCTGTACAAGTCTTTTTCTTGTTTTAACAGAGGAGTTGCCTCAGCCAGCTCCCTGGGATGTAGTGAGTGGCTCTCTCAAGGTTGGAAGTATATGTAAGCATCTACACATCCACTTTTCATCTACATCATCTCCTTAAATGGTGTTTACTGGCTTTGTTTCACAGCTTATACTTTTTTTATATATACCTTTATTTATCCTTATTTTAAATTCTATTTCTGAACCTCAAATTAACATTCATTTAAAAATTTCAGACCACTCCTGCCTCAGGAGAGAGGTCTGAACAGCGGCCTGCAATCTCTACTTTTTGTGTTTTCCTAATCCACAGAAAGATGGTTTATCACCTGCATGGTAACATGGCTTCAACATCAGAGTTGGAAAAATTCCTCTCCAGCACCCTATGGCTTAAAGTTTATGTGCTCTCCTCTCCAAGAGGCAATGTTAAGTTTGTTCTCATACAAGCACAGGAGGAAAATGAAATGTCTGCACCATCATGAATGACCGTGCTATCTTCTTCGCTGTTCTAGAAAGACAAAGGGCTGGAAAACCAGTGCACCATGGTCTTTAAATGTCTCCTGTAATTTTTATGGCATGAATTTGTTGGTGAATATGAGGCATACTATAAGAACTTAGTTCCCTATCTGTCTCTTCCTTAGTGCCTTGCTCCTGACAGCTTTGATGGGCCAAGGAAACAGCCAGCTGCTCTGACCTAACGTTCAGGAAATAACCTGTATGCAGATGCCAAGCCCTGATGGAGTTTCTGTGCCTATAGGATCAGCTAGCAGCCCAGCACAGCTTCTGGGTCCTAACTTTAAATTTTGGGCTTTCAAGTCCTGCATATGTCCTGCTTTACCAACTTACATCCCTACTGGCCTAAACCATGAGTGCCACTTGCTGGCAGAAGCAGGCCTGGAGTCATCTGTAAATATTTTCATGCTGTTTGATTTCAGGACAACTGGGGAAACTAAACATAATATTCCCATTTTAAATCAGCATTTGGGTTTAAAAGATGCATTGACTTCCAGTTTTCTGAAGATCTTTCAGCTCATCTGTCTTGTTTTTGCATTATGGTATAGGAAATGCATCCACATGCTCACATCTCAAATCAGAGATGGTAACAGCTTACACCATTCCAAGTCTGTCACCATATCTAGCCACACACCAGCATATTCCTTCCTCTCTTTATAAACTGCACTTCCACAAACAAAAATTATGCCTAGTCCTCAGTTTCAAAAAGGTAGTACTGTGTTTTCCCAGAATAATTGTTCAAGACACACGAAATACTTCGGAGAAAATAATTTAACAAACAGTGTTGTCTTCAGATGTACATCCAGAGTCTACTGTTATTTATATTATGTGACAAATTAAGCCAAGTGAAACAATACTAATTATCCAAACTCCTTCAGTTCTGCTACCTAGCACAATATGCACAACAGCATATCCCATCTTGGGCAGGGTTTGTATTTAAAAGTAGCATGTGAAAGGATTCAATTAATGTTCTTATATCTCATCAGTTTCTGATAATTAATACGAGCTGTAAGGGCTTTATGGATTGCTGGTTTGATAATTCAGTAGGCAGCTAAAGTAATAGAGGATATGATGGAAAGATGGCCTCAAAGCTGCCTTGTGGAGTGCACTAAGTGATTGAACCCAAAGAATAATAGGGATGGAAATTGCTGCGTTCATTCACGGATAATATATGACAGAAGTAAGGCAAGCAGCAAGTTAGCAGATGACTCAGCCAAGCATCTCTGACTGAACAAAGTGTGATTCTAACCTTCTGTCATTGAAAATATATTTAATGGAAACATTATCATTCTGATATATTGCTTGCTAAGATAAGACATGTTTATAGTACAGTTGCCCTGTGATGTTACTATAGGACTAGATTTTGGCACACTTGCTCTTGCTGAATTGTACTTAGTCCCGACATAAATCTACTCCTCGTGGAGCAAGAGACTATTCGAAAAGAGCAAGTGAGCCAGAAGCTGGTCCAAAGTTGGCTGGAGCTAAACATCACCAGACAAATATAAAGAATCCTATTGATTTTTAATATGCAGAGAGGAAGATCTCTATAAATACTGAGAACCACATGTAAGGTTCTTCCTTTGTAATAACTCCTTCAACCTATAAGTAGAACACTGGACTATATAATTTATTTTTTTAATTAACAAATATGAATGGCCACATGCCTCAGATGCAGATCAAAGAAGCAGGATGCTGAAAGGATGGATTAGAGTTAGCTGGCTTTTCCCTGTGTCTGGGAGAGCTCAGTTTGTAACATTTTTATTGATAGGAGCACTCAGGTGTTCAGCAGCAGAATAGAGCACGAAGCCTAGAGTGTTGCATTAAAGTAAAACTTGCTGAAGGTAGGGGGAGGAGGATAAAAATGAAGCATGATAATTTCTAGAGCACATTATACATGTATGCTGGTCAGGGATGGCTTGCAGCAACTCCGCAGTACTGTGCAGCAGTGCCCTGCCAACAGAATTCATGCTGAAAACATATGTTCTTCTGCTCAAACCAGCTTTCACTACATCTGGAAACCAAGAGTTAGAGGGGGAGGGAAAAAATAAGGCAGCAGCATATGTAATTCTCTTCTAAGAGAAACCATTCATTTGTTCATGAAAGAAATCTTTCTGCTTTTATCACCAGCAGAAGTTCTCCCAAAGTTCTTGAATGGATATTTAAAAGCTTGGTGGGAAAACAAACAAAAAAAAAAGGTAGTGTGAGGGAATGTAGGTAATGGCAGATATTTATGACTTTTTTCCTGAAGTAAAGTCATGTCTTGATATCAAGAGCAATCTTATTAACAAAAAGTGGAAAACTTGGCAAAAACATTGTTTAAAATGACTGCAAGACTCGCAAAACCCCCAGAATAACTCTGTTTTGCTGTCAGAAGCCTGGGAAACACAAAACAGATGTTCTGCCCAGCCTCTGTTACTCAGTCAGATCTCTCCTTGCTATGCAGGCAGCTGTACCACATGGCTTTTCTGAGAAAGAAACAGTGCTTTCCTTTGGCACTTCTGCATCTTTCTCACTGACCAGCCACACACTGTCATCAGATGAAGACAGCTTCTGTCATCCTTCTCGCTACCTAAGTCTGCAGAATCTCCTCGAGACTGAGCAGCTCTGTGCTTTGAAAAATAGAAGCATTAGGTACAAATTTTGGCAAGCCTTGGCTCCTCAGGCGGTTGCTGGGGCTGCTGAAGTCAGACAGCACTGCTCACTCTAATGGGTGGTGGCAGCAGAGCTCTCTGCACCCTGAACAATGCACCCATTATTAGAGCTAATGGCAGCTACGTGTACACGTAACAATATAGCCTTGAGACCACAGCCTGGGAATTCCACAAGGGCAGATTCGGGGTTTTTTGTTCATGGGAGAAAGTATGGTGAGTAAGAGGAAAATCTCTCAAGCAGAGGCTGAGCTCTCCCTGCTGGGTTGCTTAAGAAGGGAGGGGTGAGACTGGGGACTTCTGTCTCCAAATGACATTTTGGGGGAATTTTTAATTTATGTTGAACTCTGGATCCTCCAATTCAGAAAATCATAGAATCACAGAATTTTTGGGGTTGGAAGGGGGCCTTGAAGATCATCTAGTTTCACTCCCTTGCTGTGGGCAGGGACACCTTCAGCTAGACCAGGTTGCTCAGAGTCCCATCCAACCTGGCCTTGAACACCTCCAGAAATGTGGCAACTACAACTTCCCTGAACAACCTGTTCCAGTGTCTCACCACCCTCACAATAAAGAATTATTTCCTAATATCTAATCTAAACCTAGTCTCTTTCAATTTGAATCAATTCTCCCTTGTCTTGTCACTAAATGTTCCTGTAAATAGTGTCTCTTCATCTTTCCTGTAAGGCACTGGAGAGCCAAAACTGGGTCACCCTGAAGCCTTGTCTTTTCCAGGCTGAACAATCCCAATTCTCTCAGCCTTTCCTCATAGGAGAGGTGTTCCATCTCTCCAGTCACCTTGGTGGCCTCCTCCAGACCTGCTCCAACAGATCGATGTCCTTCCTGTGCTGGGGACCCCAGAGCTGGATGCAGCACTGCAGGTGGGGTCTCACCAGAGCAGAGGGACAGAATCCCCTCCCTCCCCTGCTGCCCACGCTGCTCTGGATGCAGCCCAGGACATGTTTGCCTTTCTGGGGTGCAAGTGCACATTGCTGGGTCATGTCCAGCTTCTCACCCACCAGCACCCCCAAGTCCTTCTCAGCAGGGCTGCTCTGGATCTGTTCATCCCCAGCCTGTGTCGATACCGGATGCTGTTCCAAGCCAGGTGCAGCACCATGCACTCGATCTTGTTAAACTGCACGAGGCTTTTAGCTGCTGCCTCACCCTGAAGGCACGTGATGCCTCCAGCTCAATATTTTGGGATATTCAGCTTTCTCGGGCTGGATGATGGCGTCACAAATCAGCATGGGCAGAAATGAATGTTTCACCCAAGATTCATTGCCTCCTCTCCTCAGTCCTCTAACAAAGGGTTGGTGGTGGTTGGACTCCTCATCCCTATCTTCCATGTGAAAGCGCTTGTTTAAGCATCTTGCTCTTGGCAAGTTGTGTCTGTGAATCCCCAGCGCTCTTCAACATCTGGGATTTAGCATCCACTCCCTCTGGAGACACTTCCTTGGAAAAACACATGGTTATTTCATGTAGGCAGATTGCTGCCTCACATCTGGATATCTGTGGGTACCCTTCTCAGCCACAAACCTTGGTCAGAGGAGGGAAGTCTCAGAATCTAACCCTAAAATCTACGAAGAATAGTCTGATTCTTTTAAATTATCTGAATATTAATATAATTTATAAATCATTCTGCAAAGACAGGGATGGGGGAGAGAGAAGCTATTGCATTACATGCCCTCAGCTCCTAAATTCACCAGGAGGTAGAGGGATTTAGACCTCTGGCAGTCTCTTAAAATGATTAAGGAAGAAAAAGAGGCTCACTTTGTAGTGGAAGGGGAGCCTTTTAGAGCAGATCACATTAACAAGACAGTCTTACAAGGTCTTATTAGCAGAATCATACCAAAATAGACTTGGGAGTAGTGAGGTACTTTAACTATATGAAAGGGAAATAATATAGAGAGAGACATTCTGTCACTCTTTGAAAGACAATTTTTGATAAAGAAGAGGAAACAGTAAAATCTTTTTCTGTTTTGATCCTTGTGGAAAGATGGCTGAGGACCCCATGGAAAGATGGTTGGGGGTAAAATCAGAGGAAACTGAAAAAAAAGTTATATTCATGTCCTAACAGGAGTTATAACAGTACAGAAATCATAGGTTAAAATAAGGTTGCTGCACCCTTGATGGAATGTGGTTGGCATGCTCCACGAGGATTCTGCCCACACAATCTGCAACCAGAAGCACCTGCTAAGGGGGAGGAATGGAGGGTGGAGCAACTGGAGACACCACAGCCAGGCTCTGTGGAAATCTTTGCAGGGAGGGGGACTCGGTGGTAGTTTGCTGCTGAGAAACTGCACAGCACCTCTCAACCAAGGGAGACAGGAGAAAATGCCTTACTCTTGAGCCAAAAACTGTACTGAAATCATTGTCCTTGGATAAATTTGGTTCATTACAACTTAATTATAATATTAACTCACACCTCCATCCCAAAGTTACCCATGTCCGAGGTACAACCACCCCTCACTGGGCCTGGGCTCTATATTTTATTGACGATATCTTTAACAGCGAAGTGAGAGACTTACACCAATCAGTAACAAAGGTATTTATGGCTAAAGTCACTCAAGCTCCACCTAAACATGAAGAAATAGTAATAAAAGTAAGTCAAGGATGGGGAAAAAGTTGGGGAAGACTCCATTGTAACTGCTGGGATCAGCTGATGGGCTAAACCTGCCTTCTCCCCCCTAGAACCTGCCTGTTGGGTAAGAACCCTACTCTGAGTGCTGAATACTTTTCTTGGGGATTAGAGCTTGTCTGTGTGTCACTTTGAATACATTTTTGAAGCCAGATGCTATCACCAGCAATCCTTGAACCTTAACCTGTCACAATTTTACATTAATAAAGAGTGTTATTCCATAAACTGTTGGTGTGAGTCCTTCACAGATGCTGGCAGTCGCTGGCAGCAGGGAACTTACTCCAACAAAGTGGAAGATCTGCTGATGGGTCATAAAGTGGGAAAACCCACTGAGGGGTGTCCCTTATGCTGTTGGTGTATTTCCCTCAATAAGCCAGTGGAACTGTCCTATCCAGAAGGACTGTTCAGCGAAGGGTCCCCATAACAGGATGCTCACAGACTGCTCAGGCACAAGGGGTTTGGCTTTCCTGGGGAGCTGACAGACAAATCAAACACTAAGGGTCAAGGAAATCTCCCCTATTCATGTGACAATAGAGAAGGAGGTGTTGAGAATAAAAAGGTAAAACACAATTTGTATGAGAGTGAATGTGAAATGACAAAGTTTAAGATCTTCACAAAGAGAATGAAAAAAATGAAATGCAAGATAGTAAACTTCAGTAACTGCAAAGGATTGATAGGCAAAGTCTTGTGGAAGGAAAAGATTAAACGACCTGGCAACTTCTCAAAGAATCAGAGGAAGAAATCATCTGTAAAAAGACACAAATTCAGCAAAATCATGAGCTCTTCACTGATCTCAGGTCCAAGAGGAAATGTAGGAAATAAACAGCAGGTGAGATTACTAAAGGCGGGTATAAAAGAAAAAGCATGTAAGAACAGAGACATCAAGGACAAGAGGAAATCACTAGACTTTTCTAGTAAGGAAAAGACTGGTGGAGTGGGAAACGTAGAGATGAAGGTCATAGTGTTTAATGACTTTTTTTCCATCTATCATCCCTATAGCAGTGATCAGGTGCTTAATGTCATTAATTCCAAGGACAAAAGGAAGGAGTAAACCAGAGAGGAATTAGGTAGGCTCACCTTTACAACTGGCTGAGCTTCCTTGTCTGACACAAGAATATCTCTGACTTGTCAGCAGTTATCACTGAGGCCTTGCAAGAAGCAGCTGGGTTACCAAGAGTCTGGAAAAGGTCAGGGGAAAGGAAGGGACAATGAAAAGACAGAGAAAGTAGAGTCAGAGGATCATGGAGATGTCAGCTTAAATGCAGTCTCTGAAAAATACTTCACAAATAAGCAAAGAAACTTCTTGGGAGGAACTGAAAGGTGAAAAGATTAATATCCAGCTTAGATCTACCAAGTACAAATAATCTGAAACAAGGGGAGAAGCACTGGATAGCAGCTATCTTTGCTTTAATCAGGTTTTGACAGTTTTACATTGCAAATTTCACAAGAAAGCAATCTAGTCTATGTGCTGTTTGCAAGCTGTTCTGGTACCTGCACCTGCAGGTCACTTGGAAAGGTTTGCTCTCTAAGTGAATGGATGCCTTGGACAGGATGATGTGGGATGCCAGAGTCAGTTTTGCCCAGTGTTATCACTGTCTGGATGATGGGAAAGGAGACTTGCTAGATAACTCAGCAGATTATACTGCTGGGAGGAGCTGCAAGTACATTGCAGGAGTGCTTTAGAATTCAAAGTGCCCTTGGGAAACCAGTGAAATGGCCTGGAAAACACACAAGATGAATTTCCACGGTGAAAATGCAAGGTGCTGCACTTTGACAGGATTGATCACAAATCTGAGGTTGGTGAGAACAAAATTAAACAAAGCTGTGTCATGAAAAAGGCAAACATTGTGTGGGGTGTATAAAAAGCAGAGCTGAAGAGACATTCTTAGAGAAATACTGTGTATTTTTTCCTCGGCAGTGGCTGTAATTTGAGACGTATGCGGACAAATTTGAGAATGTCCAAAGGAAAGCAACAAGAGGTCTAAAAAAGCATGACCTTGGAGGAAATAGTGAAGGAATTAGCTTGGTGTGGTCTCAAGAAAAACAGACGGGGGAGGGGATGGTAACAGCTTTTTAGTACATAAAGGCTGCTGTGAGGAGAAAAGGCGTAACCTGCCCTCTGCATCTGCAGGGGATAGGTCAAGAAGCACTGGAGTTCAGCTGCTGCAAAGGAAGTGTATAAAAATTTTCTGAGGCATTAGGGAAAACTTTCTAATGGTACAATTAGGGAAGCACTAGAATAGATTGCCTGGGGAAGAAGTGGAGCCTCCATCACTGGCGGTCTCAACAATTTAGGCTAACATCTGTCAGGAACAACACGCATATAACCAAACTGGCTGGGGGCCAGGGAAGTGACTACATGACCTCCTGAAGTCCCTTCCAGACCTGTTTTTCTCTGGTTCTAATCATTCAGGAGCCTCCCTCCCTGGCAATGCTCTGTAGTTTTGGAATGAACCATTTGACATGCTGCTTGATTACTACCCCAGTTTCTTTGCATTCCTCTACATTAAGTTGTGGGCTTGTGGATAATTCCTAGCTTATCTGAAAGAGAAGTAATGTTTCACGTCAAGTTCCCCCAGCAAAAGTTAGGGATGCCTCTTCACATTGTGTTTCCATGTTTTCAGCAGTTTAAATTTAAGCACCCCTCAGGGCAGCCCCAGATCCTAAACCCAGTGGCATGAGAGAGGAGAGCTGGAACCTAAACCAAGGAAGGAGTAAAGAGCAGAGCTACAGCCTGGTGAGCTGCTGTGAGCCACGCAGGGACTGAGGCAGGCTGAGCTCTTACAACCTTCCTCCCTTTAGTAGGTTGAACTCCCCCGCCCCTGCAGACAGAAATCTGTAATTTATCACTGGCAAGAAGGAACTGAAGGATCAAGACACAGACCTGCCTTGTCTCCCTAACCCACCCAGAGATGCCAGATGCTCAGAGATGCCACTCAGAGTAGGCAGTGGTTACCTGGCAGTACCTGAGCACAGCCTGCATCACTGAGACCTTCACAGTTGGATCTGTGCCCTGCTTGGTTCCCCAGACCTGGGGAAATATTACCAAGAGAATCTGCTGAACAAAAAACAAAGTGTAGGAATAGAGAAAAGGTAAAGAATTTTTATATTGACCCTATGTTTTGTATCACCCCAAATTTGGTTTACCAGACTTTCCAGTATCCTCATAAGATATACCAAACAGCAACAACGTTCTCAGAAATAATCATCTTTTAAAGTGCTTAGAAAATACCTGACCTAAGAGAAAAGAGAACTGTTAAGTGGACCATTTACCTTAATGTGATATTTTTAGCTGAGATGAAAGTACTCTGTCGAGGTGGACAGGGTCAGAAGCCTGTCTCCATCAGCACTCCTCTCCTGTGATACGGAGCAAGCATGCCCGTTCTGATCTCTTCCCCAGAAACTTCAGCACTGGGTTTGTCTTGCATTTCATCCGGTGTTGGCTGTAGCATGGAAACATCTGCAGTCAGAGACAGCAGAGGGAAGGACTTGGGTGTTCAAAACTTGCATCTAAAGGGAGGAAGGAGTGATGTTCACATATATGTGAAGGAAGCATAACTCAGACATCTTCGGAGAGCCGTGGCTTCAGTGAAGCCCGTAAACCCAGGGGGAAAGATAATGGGTGGCTGACACTGACCTCCCCCAAATGTTGTCAAACTGATTGCCTCTCCTAGGATTTTACTTTTCCGCTCTGTCTGTCCTCCTTTCATGTCAGCTGACACAGTTTGCCCTCAGTCAGTTCTTGCGGTAGCTCCAAAATCCTCATTCTTTATTCTTCATTCATCTTACCCCTCGTAGCCTCTGTTTGCAGCAAGCATTCACAGTTGCCAGCTCACTGAAGGAAAAACTTGAGCTTTCTGAATTTCTTAGTGTCCTCAGAACACAAAACTCCAAAACAATGTGATCTGACTCCTCAGGCAAACACTTCGGTTGAGAGAGACTGTGATAAATCACATTTAAATGCAAGAAGAAATCGCTGTTCTTGGTTGGCTCCGAACTGGCTTGGAGGTCAGTGGCATCTGACTCCTACTCCAGTAGAGCTTTAATTTGTTTAAGAGATGAGCAAATAGGTCAGAACACAGTCCTGGGCAACTAGCTCTAGGTGGCTCTTCTTGAGCAGGGAGGTTTGACCTAATGACCTCCAGATCAGCCTCAGCTATAATGTGATTCTGTGTGATTCTGTGTGGTTCTGTGTCTCCTTTAATTCCTCAGCCTGCATCTCCTGTTTCTTTCATCAGCCTGTTTCTTTCTCGACTCATGTTTCAAGTGTTGCTTTCCAACCTTGTGCATTAGATAGGTCAAATAACAAACAATTGACTGCAAACCCCAGTAAAATCATGAGTCCTGTGATGAGCAGCTGAGGGAGCTGAGGTTGTTTAGCCTGGGTAAAAAGGAGGCTCGGGATGGACCTTACTGCTCTGTACAACTACCTGAAAGGAGGTTGTGGCATGGTGGGGATCAGTCTCTTCTCCCAGGTGACTGCTGACAGGACAAGAGGACATGGCCTCAGCCCGCACCAAGGGAGGTTCTGTTTGGACATAAGGAAGAATTTCTTCATGGAAAGGGCTCTTAAGAATTGGAATGAGCTGCCCAGGTAGCTGGTGGAGTCACTACCCCTGGAGGTGTTCAAGAAACAACTGGAGGTGTCACTTAGTGCTATGGCTTAGTTGACAAGTGGTGTTTGGTCAAAGGCTGGTCTTTTAAAACCTTTTAAAAATTGATACTGTGATTCTGCGAAACTGCGCAGTCCCTATACCAGGTTTGCTTGGTTTGCCTGAGGTTGCTACATGTAACTGCTTAGTCAAATCTCTCAAAACGCTGAACACTAGCCCTGCTCCACACCCATGTAAGCACACCAACTTCTTAATAAGAAAACACATTTGAGGAAATGTAGAGCATTTAGAAGAGTAGACCTTTCAACTGCAGCGTGTTTTCAGACTTGGTGACAGCAAAGCTGCTAGTCTTGCTGCCATCCCACACACGCAGCTATGCATTACAAAGACAAGAAGCAGTCACACAGAAAATGGTGTCTGTGCCTTACTCCAAACCTGCTGTTCTCCTGGTGGCATCAATGCTTTATTTAGGTCACTTTAAAAAAAGGACAAATTAAGCCTCGGGGCAGAATTGTATCCTTTGACTCTGTAGGCAGAATCTGTTCTCATGCTGGAGTAAATGGTGATGGCTTTAGTTTGTTGAAGATAACAGAGTTTGTGTTATAATACACTTGAGTGTATTCCAGTGGAAAGCAGGACTTGATCTTTTAATAGAAACAACTAATCAAAAGTCTTCATGCTGTTTCCTCCAGTTTTACTAGCTGAAAAAACAAAATCCAACAAAACAAAACATGAGCAGGAATTTATTTTTTTTCCTCATTCCACTGGTCTGCCCCCAAGGATCTCTACTAGGTTACATTGATTCCTCAATAAAGAAAGACTTTCATTTGCACTAAGGCCTTTTTTAGAAGAATTCTGCTGCAGAATTAAGCCTAATAGCACAAAATGCTTTCAGTAGCAAAAATCCCCTAGGGTGAAGAAGTTTGTTAGAAACTTGACCAGCCAATATATAGCTGAAGTTATGTCTAATTCTACCCATATAATACCAGTTAATTGAAGTATACAAATACAGCTATCCCTTTTTCCTCCTTATTTTGTTGTTTTGTTCATCTTTGCAGTTTAATCACAGTTTAAGGAATTTTATGTCCTTTTTTTTCTTTACGCTTTCAAATGTATAGCTCTAGTTGCCAGAATAAATGATATATCACACCCCATGCAGCTGAAATACTTGTCCTGTTCCCATCACAGAAAGTCTGTGTGACTTTCTGCTCCTCAAAATACTGTCAGGAAATTTTGTAAAAAACATCATCCACATTAAGAGGTTTTCAAACCATGTATTTCAAAGGTGAATTTCTTAAACAGCACCTGCATGAGCTCAAGGCAAATCCTAATGATGCCGGTAAAGAACACCCTACCAAACAAGTATGAAACCCTTGTGATTTGGTGGACTACTTAGACACGTGTTTAGTGTGAGAACTTGCTGTGAGAGCAGCCCATTTCCACGGATTGACCACATCCTCCATGACCTCGCCCAGTGCCTACCTGATGCCTCTTCTCCTTCTCCTCAGATGCCATCAGTGGTACCAGCTGCCTTCTCATCAGCCAATGGGAACAGTAGCAACAACTTCTTTCTTAGCTTAGGTACTGCTTAAGGTATGGCTTGTTTTGCCAGAAAGCAAGAAAGTATGTTTTACCTAAGGCATTGCTGTTAAATCAATGGAAAAGAAAGCTATCAGACCAGATTTTGTGTCTGTGCTCCTTCCCTTGCCCAAGAACAGCAGTAGGAGATTTTTAAATTACCTGTCTTCTTCTCAGGTGGTATTTGCAGGCATGTCCTTGCATCCATAGGGCAGTAAGGATATTTTTTATAATATATAAATTAATGGCCCTACCTAAGAGAGCTGTAGTGAATTGTCTAACAAACATTTGTGTAAATGCAAAGTTACGTTTGTGATTTTTTTTTTAATAGTGAATAGTAGGTCACCAAACCTTGAATCTACCCATAGGAGAAACTTAGTTTTCTTCTGAGTCTCATTTGAACAATGGCTTTAAGCTACAGGAACAGTAAGTGACCGCATCACATCTTTCCAAAACAACATGGATTGTCATTTTCAGATTACCCCAATTTCAAAAGTGCAACTGATTTATACTCTTAAAAGAGTTTAAAAATATAAATATCTAAAGAAGAACCAAAACATTCTGAAATTATTAATTTTATTTTTTAATGAGGGTGGTCAGAAATTCGGTTTGGCTGATGGTTTTGCAGCAAATGTTTGATACTTTTAAATATTTTTGGCTTCAGTTCAAATGGGACAAAAACCCTTATGGATGACACATGAAGATGAAAGAGAAAATTATCATGGAGACGTTGGTATGTGCATACAATTGTGTGTGCTTGTTTCAGTATTTGCTGCTATCCCAGTGTGAATTCAGAAGAACAGGATAACTTATCCTTAGAGGCATGTATAAGAGAAAGATAAAACCCTATTGATTTTTATTGTGCATTGTGTCTGTCATTCACAAAGTCCTCTGTTTTTTAGATTGACTTTTTTAATGCTAGAGCTTCCTTTAGTGAACTCCAGTTAAGTATCTCCTCTTAACCACTCTAAGTTATTTGCAGGGGGATTTTTTTCTTAATCTTGAAATGAAGGAATTTACTTGCCTTTGAGAAACATATCCTGGATTTTTCACAGTAACACCCTTTTTTTTCACTCAGTCTGGATCTGTCCTATGAGTGGGCTCTAGCAAGCCTGAGAGCAGATAGCTGCTTTTCTAACATGTCAGCAGCATATGCACATGTCAATCCATGTTACACAGGAAATAAGCTAACATCATCATTTTAGTGAGGAGTTCCTGTAATTTTCAGTTTCCATATTAATAGGAAAAATAAGACTCCTTGGGAAGTTTATGGCCTGAAGAGTGACAAATACTTGCAATGCACAAAGACATGGTTCCCAGACAGTATTTACTGCAGTACAGCTCTCCAGCCCACATGGCTTGCATCAGGAAAAGCAGGCTGGGGGCTAGCACTTGGTACAAGGAGGGAAAAATGACTGGGAAAAAAAGGGATGAAAGCCTTACCAAGCAGTCTGCTGAGTGAAAACCTCTGCCTTGTACTGAGGAAGAATTTCCAAGTGGATATCATCCAAGAATGATTTGATTCCCCAGAGAGGTCTATACCCCGGTTTCAAGGCACGAGCAGTGTCCATGCCTGCTGACAGCTGTCCCTTTGCCTGGCTCCATCTGTGAGCACTCTGGAGCCCGCTCCTGTGCTCCTGCCACACTTGGCAGCTCCTCCCTTACTTCAGCATGGCACAGTGGACGGCAGCATCTTGTCCCATCTACTCCCAGGCTCATCTAAAAATCTGCATGGCATTATCTTGACACCAGTTTGCAGTGCAGGAGCTTATTCACTGCCTTAAGCCTCAAGAAGTTTCTTTCACCTCAAGAAGAGATGGTTGAGAGGGGACCTCAGCAATGTCTGTCAGTCTGTGAAGGGAGGCTGTCAAGAGGATGGAGCCAGGCTCTGCTCAGTGGTGCCAAGGAATAGGACAAGAGGCAATGGGCAGAAACTGATGCACAGGAAGTTCCACCTGAACGTGAGGAAGAACTTCTTTACTGCGCAGGTGCACTGGAACAGACAAGTAAGGACCCATCCCTCTGAATACTTTTATACAATTCCTATCAAATCAAAAGTCTCTTCCACAAATAACTAGCCAGCAACATTTTGTCTTGAATGCCTGAAAACTAAAAGTCAACTGCTAGAAAGAAACCCTGTTGCCTTCTACAGTACCTGTGGCCAAAATGAAGACAGCCAGAAGCAGCCATCTGACAACTCATCTTACCCGAGGTTGTCCAGGCTATGATGCATGGCTGAAATGTACTCTGAGGGACATAGACGGGGTTTCAGCTCACAGTAAAGTTGCTTTAGCTGTCCATAGAGAGGGGACAGCAGCAAGTGGCTGCATTTGTGCCAAAGTATACCTGATGCTTTCACTTCTCTGTTTTCTGGGCAGCTCTGAGGCATCTCAGGAGGACTTTACCAGAGGTCTAACATCATATTAAATTATCACAAGTCTAGATCCTGTAGAGGAGGATTCTTCTGAAAGAGTCTGTGATTCTTTCCCTCGATGTTCCCCAGGAACACAGGCTGCTCACAGAGCTGTAATGAAGGTGAGAACTGAGCCACTGAGAACATCCCAGATATTCTCTGTCTTATATTAAAGCACATCTGTATTGTCAGTTTGTATTTATGTATTTCAGAACATGAGTGCATGTGTTTCATTACAGTGCAGAGTGTAATTTTAAGATATTAAGGGGAGTACACCCAGCACAAGTCAAAACCCTGCAGACGTTCCACAACAGTGTAGAATTTCATCTCCTGAGGCTGGGAGACCTGTGGGTTCAAATGAGCAGGAGTTGGGGGACAGGTGTTCCCATCAGGAGAAAGGCACCATCACTCTCTGGACCCGCCAGGAGAAACACTGTCAAGGCCTCCAGAGTCATGCAAGAGTCTTCACTTAGTGTCCATTTCCTGCATTTCAAAGAGTAAATATATTTACAAAATAACAGCTTTTTCTTTCTCCCCATTTTTCTCCAAAACTCCTTAGCTGTGCTCTCATTCTGGCTCACATTTTAAATGTGCCTTGGCAGCAAGAGCCTCAGCTTCTTTAATTTATTACCTCTGTTTATGGAATATGGATATTGGGCCAACTTTATTTCTTACATTAAGTGAATCAGTGCAAATGCAATCACTTTTGGATATCCACTGTATAAAATAAGCATATTTAGATGATCAAGTAAGTGTTCCCATATGCATGTTGGCTGGTATTTCATGCTGGTATAGCATTCTTATTTTTCTTATGTGGTGTCCTTTGTCTTCTTTCCTTCCCTTTTTGACTGCCTTTGGTCAGTTATTCAGGAAAAAAAAATTACTTGTACCTTAAAAGAAATACTGTCTATTCAGCATATGGCATTTATAGATCTTCAGAAATTCTTTAGGGAGGCGTGCTTCGGATTAGTGGTCTCTCTCCTTCGGGGATGGTTTTAATTTGTTAGCACTTTAGATCTGTAGTCTTGAGGTAGCTCCATTTTCAGTCAATAAAATGGTTAGTGAAATGAGGGTAAAATATTATAATTGTGTTCTTCAAATCAGATTTTTATGTGGGCTTTTTTTCCTCCTGGTATGTAAATCTGTCATTCTGAGAGGAATTTTTCCTGTTTTCTTTTAATCTTCGGTGCATGTGCCAAGAATGATGATTTTAAACATGAATTACCACAGTGACTCAAAGTCAAACTGCTGGTAGGCTGTTACCCTGGGATGGGAAGGGAGCCAAAAGCAGCCCAGCTTTGACTCCAGAGTTTCTGACTGAAGTCTGCCACCCTGTCTACAGCCCTCGCCTCTGCTCACAGCACATAGCCTCTTTGGGACCCCAGGTGCAAAGTGCCAAACCACTCCTGAGGAAAGCCAGCCAGATTAGTGAAGGCAAAGATGTACCTGAGCCACAAGGGCTGCTGGCTGCCGGCCTCCTGCAAAGCAACAGCTCTGTGGGAGCCACGCTGGCTCGTCCATCGACCCACCTTTACCCATCAGTGATCTACAGCCAAAGCCCTCAGCTGGGATGCTTTGTGAAGGGAATGAAGGGACATACAAATGTCACACAAACCCGAGCCAACAGCAGCCAGCTGTGGCAACACCACCATGGAAACAGCTGAAGAAGGAGTTGGCAAAAGGTCTCTAATCTGCCATGGCTGAAAATTAAAGTCTGTCTAGCAGAAGCTTTTGAAAATGGCATTGCCTCTGTGGAGCACATGAGAAGGGCAATGCTGGATGATGCTGTGGTTTGCTGCAGTAACCAGGGAAACAGGTGCCCTCAGGACCTTGGCACTCATCCAGTCCATCCCAGTCCCAAGGCAGAATCCATATCTAGTCAGTCAGGCAGACATTTGTATAGCCTGACCATAATAACTCTCTCGTCACAGGGATTTCAAACCCTCTCAGGCAGTCCTTACAGGGGGTCCAACATCCTTTCCAGGAAAAAGTTTTTCCCAATGTGTTGCCTAGAGCATTGCCACAACTTCAGCTCATTGTTTTCTTTGCCTTTGCTCATGGACATGGAGAACAGATTATTCTCTTTGTTCTACAGCACCTTTTTACACACTACAACTAAGTTTTCCCATCAGTTTTTCCTTCCCTCACAGTGAAATACGTGGGCATTGCCAGTGGTTGCCTTCCTTAGCCCTTACTTCCTCACTATGGACTGGGCCTCTGTGTGAGGAGCAGCCTGCACGACAGAGAGACAATACACAGCTTGTGGGACAAACCATAGTGCAAACATGTGGATGACCAAAGAGGCCACTGAAAGGCAGTCTAAGGAGCTGTGGGTGTGCAACATGCCAGAACTGTTTCTGACATAGTCTTTGTGTACGTGCCTGGGTGGTGTGGGCCTGGGTTTTTTGATTATACAAGTGGTGAATTCATTTCTGTCTCTTTACATTTTCAAATGGATATGCATTTGTCTCTCACCTGTAAAATGTTCATGTAAATAAAACTGAGAATCGTATTTTGAATCATGAACTAGATTCAGTGGTGAATTGCTTTTCAACTTGGCTGTTGTGATTTAGAAATGAACAAACCCTCTCAAAGCACCCAGGCCCCACTGGGAATGGTTGGCAGAAAACCATCCTCAGAGGACACACCAGGGAAGATGCTCCTCTCTACTGGCACCTCCCCACAGGTAATCAGGGATGCATCCCAGAGCTGGAGCTTGTGATTCGGATCTGAGCCTGCTGCAAGAGGATGAATTGCAAAATATCTGATGTTTCACACGAGCACAGTCAAAAGCACCATGCTGAGTAAATTATAAACATGCTTAAAAACACAACAGTGAGCAAAAGCAAAAACACAAACTCAAACAGTTTCCTCTCTTGAAAACCTATAGTGATCGTGAGCTCCTTATGAAAGTGAAGCCATGATTTTGTCTAAGAAAAAAGGCTTCTGTTTGAAGTTAAAACAATTAGCTTTATTATTTAGGAAAAAAATATATATATAAACCAAACCCAAAACTGGAGAGATGTGCAGCTGAATAGCATTTCATAACATATAGGAAGTTTCTCCATTACACTTGACAGGAACAGAATATGCTGGAATCAAAGGGGTATGTTAACAACTCAGCATATCTACCCCTTTGGAACTAGTATTAAGTCTATCATATCACCAAAAAATAATAAATCTTTGTAAAAGGCAGCAGTTGCTTTCATACTCTGGCAGCAAAACCCATCTGGCACTATTGGAAAAGTAAAAAAGGCAACATACTCTAAATTACATTGTTAAAACACCTACAGCCTAGTTCATTTTCATATGCTATCCATATGTAAGCCCTGAGCAATAGACAGCCACTTAAAAACTCCCTTGTTCTGTGTGTGTGTGTGTGCGTGTGTGTGTGAGGAGGCAGGAGGGGAGAGAAGAGAGAGAGAGAGACAGACAAGGTGAACGTGGAGACCTGTGTTTTTATTCTGATGTTTTGAAGTGGAAAATATTGCAAACTCTAACTGGCGTGGAAATAATTACACTGGATAAATAAATGAATAAATATAATAGCAGGTTTTCACATATAAAAATTCCTGAAAAGTTTTTAGCTTTATCAACCCCCTTCCACACCCACCAGAGCATATGGCCCACTGTTTGTGCAAATCAGCCGTCTTTGCTTAAAGTGGATGTTTCTATTAACACTGTGACTAATTACTGAAAACAAACATGTGTAAGTATGATCTCTGCTAGCTGCCTCTGTCAACCCATCTTTTTCTTCTTGCTATTCAGTTGAACGGATTAAGATTGCTTGCAAAAGTACAGTAGACCTCCACTTAGCCTGCTAGCTGGCATGAATAAACAAAGCCCATCAACCACAACTGACGTCAGGCTTCAAAAAATGTTTTTTACATTAGTTTAAAAAACCCCACAAAAATATAAAAAGTGAAAAAAACCCAGAGAACGTTAAAACAACGAATGTAAAGAGCTTGAATGTGGGACATAAGGGGCTGCTTTGGGAGGGGTATTGAGAGCACAGCTATACAAACCATGGTGCACGAGCTCACATGGGTGGCAGACGTTTTGTGCTGAGGGCAACCAGCGCCGCCTCAGTGTGCAAGGCTGGACATACGTGCACACAGAAGGAGCATCCAGAGAAACTTTAATGTCAGTCTTTCTTGTGGTTTTCTCCCATCCAGAAATAAAAACAACAAAAACAACAACAAAAAGACTAAAAGCATCCATTTGGTCTTTGTAAGATACAAAGAGGAAAAGACGCAAGCAGATTTTTCTTCCAAGTGCTCTACAAAAGGTGCTACAACAGCATCACAGAGTCGGGGACAGGAACCTGCATGGCTCCTTGTCTTGTTGTCTGCTTGGGAGTGGAGGAGACTGGAGAGACCCAGGCTGCTTCAGGGCATGTCTTCCTTATCAGAGTAGAAATATAGGGGAAAAAACCATCTTTATGGTACAGCTTGAATGTGTGTGCCCTCCCCAGCCCCCATGTCTGGGCTGGCTGTGGCCCTGTAGAAGCTGTTGGGCTCTGAGCAGCCACGGGCAGTGGTAAAACCAGATCTCAGCACACTTTGTTCTCACACACACTGACTGCCCCTGAGAGGAGCCAGCTCTACAGGATAGAGAGAGAACTCGTAACCATCTTTACACAGCCATGCTGCCTTGTCTAACATGAGCTGTGGGACAGGGTCTCAGTGCATTTTACCTCAAGTTGTACATAATGTAAAAACAAATTACATGCTAGAAAATTGCACAAGTCTACATCTGCTGCTTTTTCCAAGCTTATAGTATGGTTGGGAGCCAATTCCCTGTCATTTCTCATCTCTTGCACTTTACACAGGGTGTTTCCTTTATAAAACAACTTGCCTTTGGGTTTAATGATTTCTAAGGAAACATAACTCTGTCAGTGCGCTGCGGTGTTTAATTCCTCCTTTGCCGTTAGTGTCTGCCTGGTGCAGCCCAGGGACGCCAGTGTGCTCACTGAACTGTGCATGCACTTCGTGTGCTCTTGGGCTCATGCCCATGCCTAGGAGCTGGTGTTTGATCTAGACTGAACAAGATGGCCTTAGCCTTCAAAGCCAGCATGTTTACATTCCTCTGCTATATCTTGCCTCTTTTTTTCAAGTACCCTCAAGATAGGTGTCCTGCTGTTAGAATAAATACTTACCTTGTGCACTGCCCTTTTCTCTGGTGGCCTCAATATGCTTTTGCAGAGGTGGAAGCACTGTTAACTCCTTTTTATCGTGAAAAAATGGCAGCACAGTGCTCAGACCTGCAGGACAAAGCAAGGGCAGAAACAGCAAAGAAAAAACACAGGTGTCCTCTCACCCAGCCCAGTGCAGCCCAGCCTGGTTCAGAGCCACCTAGTGACCCTCAGCACCTCGGCTTTCCTTCCAGCCACCCTTGCCTCAGTGGCTCCTCCTCTCCCTCCCGAACCAAGCTTCCTGGGGCAGTGGGATGTGGGAGGCAGAAAACAGGGACAGCAGAGCAAGGGGTGTGCAGAAATAAAGTCCTTAACTATTCAATCCTTAACTGTTCACTGTAGTGCTACGTGGGTTGAAGCAACCAGGGCAGATGTGCTGATCTGGAGGTGGCCGGGTCAGACAGAAAGGTCCTGTGAACCAGACTGGTGAAGAGAAGACATGGGAAGGAGTGCAGGGGGGAACCCTTCTGAGAGCAGGAAGTGAACAGGATCGGTGCTCAGCTGGCTCTGTCTTCCATCACAGGGCATTTCTTTGGCTCTAGGAGGGGAACAGCAAAATCCACTGCCATTGGTGACCCATGGTCCCTCTCTGCCTCAGACAGCAACTGCATGTCAGGGACAAGGGCTCGGGCTTGGGGTGATGGGGAGAGTGTCTCTGGTTTCTCTCGAGCTCAGCAGTGGTACTGACCTTGCATGCTAAGACTAAAGACATGTAAAGGAAAACCCAGGCATTCAAGGGCTACTGTGCTTGCTCCTACTGCTGTGCCCAATACATATGAGAAAATTCAGCTCCAAACATGGGACATACACCACAGGAATTAACGGTTTGAGAGCTGGAATAACTGATGGAGAACAAAGGAGCTACAGGAAGAGGAAAGCAGCTGTAGCAAAGTGTACAAACTCAAACCCTGAGTATACTGCTCAGCTCTTCAGTCAGCTTGTCAGTGTCAGCCCTTGCCCTCCTTGGTACACCTCAGAGAGGGGAGATGAAACAGAAACAGGTTACTTCCCAGCTTGAATCTTATCAGGTTCCCTTTCCTTTCCTCCTTTCCCTTTCCCTTTCCCTTCCTTTCCTTTCCTTTCCTTTCCTTTCCTTTCCGCACCTTTCCGCACCTTTCCGCACCTTTCCGCACCTTTCCGCACCTTTCCTTTCCGCACCTTTCCTTTCCTTTCCGCACCTTTCCTTTCCTTTCCTTTCCGCACCTTTCCTTTCCTTTCCTTTCCTTCTAACAGACATTTTAAATTTGTCACCGCTTCTCTGAAGATCCCAAAATATGAAGCAAATCATGGTTTTGGCTGATGTGTCCCACACTAAGGCCCAGGAAAGCAGCTCTATCTGCGTTGACACCACTCCCTGAGTTTTCTCCGTTAACACAGGATCAGGTACTTACAGCCTGTAGACTGGGGGCAGAATATGAGTCAAAATGGTAAATAGCCTACATTTTACCCTTGCCTCAGCTTACAAAGTCAGGCACTGCAGCTTAACACACACAAAAGAAATCAGTCTGAGGGCAGAATCTCCCAGTCTTCATAGTTAGCATTTCCCAACGCATGGCGTAGGCTGACAATTATTTTCCGGTCTCTGAAGCCTGTGGTTTGAAAACTGACAAATCTGTGCCCAAATTCCCTTTCCACTTTAAATGCCATTTAATGGCAGTGTAACTGGAAGGGTCAAAAACCAACTCTCACTTGGCAGTGGCCCCTTCCAGAGCCAAAGCCACGGTCCCTGCTGAGGCACAGGAGAGCTTCTGACTTCCAGGTGGTCATTCACAAACACTGGGCTTGCTTGAGAACAGCTTTAACAGAAACTCTAAACACCAAAATGCTTTCAAGAATGCAGATTGTACTGACGATAAGAGAAATGAATCAAATTACTAGAAGGCTGTCAAGAACCTTTAAAGAGGGCTTAGTTCAGTGCTGGAGTTCTGACATGAAAAAAATAAAAACGCATTTCACATGTCTTCATGATGCATTTATTTATGCCACTGCACGTCCTCTTTACCTTACACCAACTTGCAAAATGAACAAAAAATACCTCCTCTCTGTTTAACAAGGTGAAGAGCTGATGCTCCATATCAAGGGTCTTAGGGACATTTGGATATATCTATGATTCTGCTAAAAATGCAAACTGAAGAAAGATCCTTCTAAAAATGTTGATCCATTAAATAGGCTTTGCAATGCTCACACTTTCTCTTCCCTTCTGGGAGGTTGCAGGAGGTGGGGAATGGTACCAATTCCACTATCAAATCCCAATTTAAATATCTTTAAGGTCAAGGTAATTAATTAATGTCTTAAAAATACTCTGTGTCTGCAACAAGAAGCAAGAGAATTACGGGGGTCCAGGGAGGCTGGTTTACACTGGCAAAACACCGATGTTGGAATGCAATCAGCAACGACTCTGTACCTGCAGGAAGTACCTGGAGCAGACCACAGTACAGAGCTAGGACCAAATACTTGATAGAAATGGAAATCATGCTGAGGATATTCTCCTCCTGCTAGGACAGTCTTAATTTCTGTAACAATCACACTATAGATGGATTTACTTCTGGAGACAGCATGGTTAATTAAGCCCCGCATGTACCAGAGTACCCTTGGGAACTGCACTGGACAAAGGCTGTAAAAGTTCCTGCTCGGTCTACACCTCTGGGAAGGTGCTTCCCTTTCTTAATGAGTATTCCCATTAAGTTTAAAATAGAAATAGATGTCTGTGCAAAAGCTCAAGTGCAGAAGAACCATTAAAAACAGATATGCTTTATGACAGCAATTAATCTAGGCATTAGTTTGACTTTGGAGACAAAGCACATCTCTGATGCAAGTGATTAGGCATTTTGGGGGTTTTCTTACAAGGTCTCCCCTTGCCACAAACAAGAAACAGATCTGAGTTAGCTGGATGCAGCCATAACCTGAAACTCAGAGGAGATCCCCTCAAGAACCAGACATCAAGGCTGTCCTGCCTCATGCAGAAACTGGAAAAAAAATAGATTACATGACCTTGTGACCCATGGCAGCACTTCAAGTGACATTTTCCTGCTCTGGGGCTAGTGGTTCATAAAGTACCATTCACAGAGGGAACATTGGGAATGAAGTTCCATGGAGAAGGTAGGAATACAGATTTTTTAACATTTTTATTACACAGTAAAGAATACAACAATACCTGAATCATACTTTAAAAGATTCACAGGTTGACAGACCATACATTACAGTCCAACTAAAGAAAAAAAGGATAAACAAGAAACCACAGTTCAGACATAGTAGACTTAAAAGCTCAAGAGTATGCTGACAAAAGCACAATGCCTAGACCCCACCCCCCCTCAGTGTTAGTCTACCATTAACTTGTGGTACATGTCTGAAATTCAGTATTGCACAACAACTTTTCTTTTTTTTTTTCTTCTTCACAATAATGTCGCGGAACCCAAAAAATAAAATAAGAAAGTACTTCAAATCTGCATTTCAACAGTCTCCAATTTTAATTTTTTTTTTCTATTTTTTATTTTTTTTTACTTTCTGTTCCTTGAGGAATTCGGACAACATGGAGTCACTTTCTTCCCCTAAACATATTCCAGACATAGGCATGCTTTGCATAAGTAAACCAGCCTTGTAATTTTTAAATCCCCAAGACATGCACCTACACAAAATAAAAAAAAATAAAAAATAAAAATTAAAAATTAAAAAGAGAGACAGGCGGCCCCTGTCACACAGAGTCTCATGACAGAGAAAGAGATAAAGAGGAGAGTAAAAGAGACAGAGAGAGGAGAGATAGAGGACGCCCTATTCCTATTAATGACCGCCACTCAGTTATAGTCCAATGAAGTTAACTTTGTTTTTAATGTTATACCTACAAATTATACTCTCACATAGCCTGTATATAAGTGACAAGCAAAAAAGGAAAGTAACAAAAGTTTTTTTTTCTTTCTCTTCTTTAGGTTTATGAGGTCTGCATTGTTACCAAGAAGTGATATGGTTTGCAGCTGTATGAGCTTTACTTTTGGTATCCTGGTTCTTTTGTGCCCATTTGGTTTGACTAGACCAGTTTTTGTTAGCTACTGGTGCAATATACATGCTGTCAGAGGTAGAGTGAAACTTTTTGCCACTGAGGAGACTGTAGCAAAACAGGAGGAGAGGAGGAAGAGGAGGAGGAGATAGAGCTCAGAGTTGGGGGGG
>VXAD01013251.1:749870-788026 GCA_013399195.1 Dicrurus megarhynchus | reverse complement strand
TTTTTTTTTTTTTTTTTTTTCTTAATTAAAAATCCAAACAGGATGGGTGGAAAGAATTTGGAAAGGGGCTGGAGCCACCGTGTTATTAACTATTATTATTAATTTTAAATACAAAAATGAATGAGCTGGAATAGACCCGATTGTCA
Source organism: Dicrurus megarhynchus (assembly GCA_013399195.1). Classification (NCBI taxonomy): domain Eukaryota; kingdom Metazoa; phylum Chordata; class Aves; order Passeriformes; family Dicruridae; genus Dicrurus; species Dicrurus megarhynchus. The sequence continues at coordinate 787,880 of VXAD01013251.1, read as the reverse complement.
TACTCTGTGGAACCTTGCAAAAAAAGTGAAGAAATGTTGAAAGGTTTAGTTGGAGCAGCTGGCTGATGTCAAAACTGCCAGGATGCTAATTAACTGCAGGCTGTGTCCCTTATTTCTGTTTTTAAAAGGAAAAAAAAAAAAAAAAGCCTTTTTTTTTCTTTGCTGCTGTAGTCCTACATCCCACTGCAAATCATCTTTCATTTTTCATTCTGTTGACCTGGGTATTATTTTATTTCTTTTAGAAACAGGAAAAAAAATGAACATCTGTGTCTCCTTCCAATCTGCTGCACATCTGCGCGTTTTGATGCGGGTCTTCAAAGTTCAGTCAGTAACCCACGGACGCCATTCATCTTCTTGTTAAAATGTCTACTGCTGTATCCAATGCTCATGCCCTTGAGGGTTATTTTTTTCTCTCTCTCTTTTTTTTTTTTTTTTAATTTCCATTATTGTTATAAAGAACATTGTGACTTTAATATTAGCATTTTGCTTTCAACAGCAATTAGCAATCTCTTGGTTTGCTGTTTGGTAAAGCATCTGTTAATGAGGTCATCTAGTTTAAAATCCCAGCTACTGGAAAATAACAGGGAGGAGGTCAAATCTATCATTTTGTGTATATTCTCTGCTCTCTTTTCAGTTTTCTAAAGAAAAGATATCTTTGTTATCCACAATAAGTCATTATGACCCGTTACTGGCCTTCTGTATTTTCTACCACCTCAAGATACAGTTAAGTTCTTTCTTATTGAAGTATTGAAATATGACAGTTCAGTTAAAATCTTTGCACATCTGAGGATGAGGAATTGGTTTCATTTTCTGTTGTGTTTTTGTTTTCGGAGTTTCGAGTTCAGTTTTAGCGAGGAGTCGCGTCTATGGTGGATGGGGTTCCCGGGGTGGTGGACCTCGGAGTAGCTGCTGGTGGAGTGTCGATGGGGCTCCCGGCCCCGCTGCTGGGTGTCACGGAGGAGCTCACTGCTGGTGTCTCTCCTTGCTGCTGGGCTTGGAGGGTCTGTCCACAGATGTGATGGTGCTTCTCCCAGTCCTTGTGCTGGCAAAATGAGCCACAGTATCGTGCTGTGTTGCAACCACTGCAGGTTTCACTAGCTTTCCGGCCACAGTTCCAGCAACTCTAGAAGCAAAAGAGGAGGGAGATGGGAGAAATTAGCTAGTGTCCTAAATTTTGCAGTAAAAACAGCTGCCAGGGAACTGCAGGTCAACCCTCTGCCTAAGGACAACTGAGGTGCTACCTTGGGTATCTGAACCTGTACCACAGCAGCTCCAGTCACCTGGGGGAGTCTGTCTCTCAGAAGCTGGACAAGAACAGAAGCAGCTCTGCGAGTACTAATGATGCAAACTCCAAGCATGCCTCATGTCCAGCAACCAGCAGCATGCTGATTAATACAAAGTTTCAGTAAAACTTCTGCTAGCTCCTCTTACAAATTTATTTTAAAAAATAATGAAACATGCACACACAAAAAAATGCTTCTTTCAAAAGTGGAGAGGGACTAATGCGAGACAAGAAAGGGAAAAAAAGACTTAAAAAAAAAAAAGGTAACATTTGCTGATTTAGGAAAACTCACTACCCTAGGAAAACCTAATTTTTAATCATCTGAGTAATACCATTTGACTCAATGGCACTTCTGGCAGTGAACAGTTAAGCTAGAGTCTAAATCTTTGGCAGGATGGGGAAGCCACTGCAGAATATGTGTGCTATTCACTTTAACACACTCCATAGCTCTGCCAGCTGGATGCTGGAACACAGCCAATCCTTAAGTGATATTCCTCAACTACTTAAAAAAAAAAATCCCAGTTTCAGAATGAAACAAAGACCTAAATCCAAAACAGTATTTTAAGGAAATTAGACTTTTAATCAGAATCAAGTGGCTTTAGAAAATATCCCTCTGTTAGTTCCATATTCTCTCTTTTTGCTGGCTTTCATTGTTTTGGATGGTTGGTTGCTTGTTTTTTTACATAGGCATGTACTAGCAGATGGGGGAAGAGTAACTGTCCTGTGCCCAATTGTTCTTTGAGATTGAAATCAAAGGTACATGGCATTCTCAATTCATACTGATTAAACACATAGACTAAACCAGGTAATTACAGATACATGTGTTGGGGACTTTTTTTTCTTTTTAATTCATAAAATTGTTCCCATCTTTAAAAACATTTGGAAAAAAAAAAAAAAGGTGGAATTGCCGACACACAGAAACAGATGTTTCTGGTAGTTAAATGTCGGGAATTCAGACTCCTTGTCTGGCATCACCTGGTTTTGATTCAGTAGTCATTGTTTCAGGTTCATTTGCTCAAACTCTGTCCAGTGCTGGAGAGGTAAATTCACCTTTGGAAATGAATAGCTGTACTATTCTCGAACACCTTTTCTTTAAACAACCTTTTATCTCCACAATGAAAAATAACTATAAGTAATTTAGACTACTGTACATGAATATGCACACACATAGATATATTTATGCATACACCAAAATGACCCGACATTTTTGCATTAGCATTTTGTATTAGCCTTTCATTCTGCTAACCAGAAAGATAACTAAGTGTGATGTATCCAGATTCTCCTTCTTTTGCTATACTAATATTTCCTTATTATAATATTTATTTATATTTTATTATATATATTAATTATAATTTTTATATTTATGTTTTGTATCTTATGTGTATATGTTAGTATTTATTTTCTATTCTTTATTATATATTTTATTTCTATATTATGATATTCCTTTATTTCTTTCATACTAATGAAAGTTTCATTTTGACAGCTTGATGCTTGCTTGTACTGTGATCAGTAAAACTGGTGTAATTCTGCTAGATATGTACTTGCACAGAGTTTCCATGACTGCCATGCCTGCTATTTCCTTCCAACTAAATTGCCAGCCCTGGGTTTGGCCCATATTTCGCTTTATTCCCTCATCTGAAAACATATACACGTGTACAAATCATCCCCATGCAGACTATTGAGAAAAGACACTTTCCCCCCACGTGGAATAATGCTGCAGCCAGCAGCAAATGCCCAGGTGCAGGAATTCCTCCCCTGTTTGCAGATCTGTTTGCAATAGTGAAGTGCATGCTTTAATTGCATGGGAATTGCTATGAGGATGTCAAACTTGACTTATTCAAGTATCTGTTTAGTTAATGTAGGCCAGCATCCGATGAATCTTCACTTTGCTTCCCTTTTTGAGGAGCATGTAGAGATCTGTTTCCAGATGTGACCAGAGCCACCATACAGTATTTCAATATCTTACCACATGATCCGTACTGATGTCAGAAAAAAGTAGTTTAATTCTAACAGTATTGGTTCAACTTTCTTAATAAAATAGGCATCAGTTAACTATCAGACTGTACAGAACATGAAAAGTGATACATAGGTGCAAGATTTTAATGAAGTGGTGAAGCACTAAGCTGGCTCCTTACATGATTACTTAATGTGTCCTACATTGTTTGGTATGTGATTTTGTTCATTGGACATATTATTTCTAATTTAACAGGTCATTACAGCTTTAGTGTAATTGTGGGAATAAAACCACATAAAATAGAAGAATTTCAAAATAAATTTTACAGCTCACATTTACACAGCAACTTATTGCATTTAAAAATTACTACAGTGCAAATTAACATAAACAAGCACACATCACAGGGAGCTTGTACTGAGACAGCAGCTGGATTTGACGTGCAGAACTCCCTGTCCCACACAGCCTTCACCATTGTGACCATTCATTGCTCCTTCCCATGTGCAAGTAGTGAAAAAGAGCAGCAAAGGCACCACAAGGCTCGGGCACCACAACCTTTGGAAACAAATGCTTTCTGTTCACAGTGCTGGCTGATAGCCCCAAATTCTAGTAAAGAAAAGCCAGGCTCGAGATGCCAGCTAATAGCCTGGGCTGTGCTTCGTATGCCCCTGCTGCTTATGTATTTCCAGCAGATCCAGCTATCACAGACGAAGTTTCACCTCACTATGGGATTGAACATACTCAGGGTATCTTCCTTCCTGCGATGCTTTAGCAGGTACCAGCAAAATGGAGCACCCTTGCTGAGGTGTGTACACAGCATCTGGGACAACAGATGGCCACAACGTCATGTTGGTGACAAGATGGCAATCTTCATACAAGGGCATATGACCACAACTACGGACTGCCTTACACTTGATTTAAGACTGTCTCCTATCACTGGCAAGAGCCAGCTGCGAGCCCCATCAAGGTTGGGATGATGCACTTCAAATATAGAAAATCAAGCAAGACAAGTAAGACTTTGAAAGAACCTGAAGAAAGGGAGCCAGAACAATCAGAAGTCAGACAAACACAAGCTATGAGAAGAGACTTAAAGAACTCAGACTGTTAAATGTGAGATGGCAGCCTAAAAGGGGCAGTAGCACCCAAACATCACTGCAGTGAATGTCTACATCCATGTCTACGTGGATGAGCAGAAGTAATGGGATCAAAATTCTGTTAAGAACAGGTACAAATTGCCTAGAGATGTTGGAGAATCTCCATCATTAAAGCACAGGAAAAGCAGGGGGAATGGTACAGCTAGAGTTGACCATGGATCAGGAAAGGGAGAAGCCAATCTTTCAAAGCTTCTGCTGGTTTGTATGTTCTGTCTTCAGGTAGTGACCTACTACACTGCACTTCCAGCTCATGCTCCTTAGAGTTCCAGATGTAGCTAAAACTATGAGAAGGACTAGACTGCAGTTTAACTCTGTGTTGATTTGCCTGTGAAACAGTGAGGTTATACAAAAGGCTAGATTCTCAGACTACATAATTCAACTTAACTTCACTACCTTGAAAATGGATTAATTCAATGAAATTGGGCTAAATTACACCAGATGGAAATCTCACTCCGAATTTATGCCACCGATCATATTTCATCCTCCTCTTTCAACTGACAAGGAACATCAGTCTTAGGTCAGAGCTTTATCTTAGGTCAAACTCTCAGTTCTCATGCACTTAAGCTTCCATCTTAAAACACTTCTGGTTGCCCTCATGAAAATTCTTAAAAACAAAAGGTCTCCATTTCTGTGGTCTCCAGTACCAAAACACACACTTGTCAGTAATTTTGCCCATCCTGTTGCTTTCATCTCTGAAATATTTAACCAGAATTGAGTATTTGCTTTCCTCTGACACTACAACTGAGACTTAGTATGGACCTTGCTTAAAAAAAAAAAAAAAAAAGCCCTTGTTCTGTCATCTTTGAGAAATTCTGGATTTCTACAGTTTACCATGAAAGGAAGCATGGCTGGTATGAAGAACCCAGATTTTTCCCAGTTCTGCAATGCCCATAACATTCAAAACTCTACCATTGCTAACCACAAGAAAAGGAACATCTAGAAATCACTGAAACCACAGGGGCATAAATGAGAACTGTATGAGCTGCTGAATAGCAGTATAAAAATCCAGCAAAGTTATTTATGAGAATTTTATCCAAGACTCATTTGAAAGGGAAATACATTGGCACTTTGGAAATTCCCACACTGTGTCAAAATGACATTTGAACTTTTAGATGTTTCTAGTGAAGTTACACCTATCACCAAACACTCCAGGCTTGCCCAGGCCTCTGTTTATTGGGTGAAATACATGAACTTTCATACAAGTCAGTGGAAGTAGCTAAATCCTGAAAACAGAAGTGTGGAGCAGCCCACAGAAGAGCCATGCAAGGTGGAGAGCCAGGCTTAGTTTAGCAGTCTGGGGCAGTGCCAGTGCTCACATCACATCTGGGCTGATCCTGTGCAGAACACATGGCTCTGGTGCCTCTGTATCACCCACCACTGCAGGGGATGATGTGCTACTTTCCAAGAGATGCTCAGCCAAAAAAATTAAACATTAGCTGACATAGGTATTACACTTAATACCAGCCTGAAAACTAGGCTTGCCTGAATCACACCATCTGATGCTCAGAGTCAGGTTTGCTGGCATGGTCCTGGTCTCAATGGATCGGTCAGCAGAGATTGAAGCCAGCTGTCTTCAACATGTCAGGTGTGATATTCACATACAACATGAACTGCTGCAATATAAACAAGCCCTAACATTACACATCTCCTAAAAGCAGTGTTGGACCAGTTACATACTCGTTTTATCTGAGCAGATGTCAGCATTTGCTTTAAGTAGAGAGAACTGAAACATTTGTGTTCCTTCCCTGTCCCCAGCCCCCAACCTATTCAAAACTGAGGGAGAACACTGAGTGTCAGATTTTTCAGTGGCATTTTATACCAAAACAGAAAGACAGATGTTTTGATGATCCCACCCCCCCCTTACAATCTGGGCAGTCAGTCTCTTTGGTACACTGTTCACCCTCACTATTAAAATTGATTTGCAAAACAGCATATTGCAGCCAAAGCAAGAGCAGCAGTCATTACAGAGGAGGCTGCTCACACATGTTTCTGTACTTAGCCAAACCAACTACTGATGAATGGGTCATCTTTTGTCAAGCAACTGTAAGGAACTCGTAAAGAAATAATTCGTGGCTCAGGAACAGCCATGCTGACATGTAGGCCTTCTCCTGGTCCTTTTGCCTTCCAGCAGCAGTCTGCTCTGTTAGCTGGTCCTCAACCAATTTCAGTAACAGAAAAGCATGAACATTAGCTGGTCAGTTGCAAGGTCTTATGTGAAGAAACTATGAAAATCTTTAGAAAGTAAATGCACAGACACTGAAGCAGTGGGAGTGCTAGTTGAACCATGCTGGACAACTCTAAGATAAGCAAAGAACAATAGTTCAACAAAGGATAAAATCAGAGTCAGAAATTCTACCTATGCTATGTAACATGGTCATTCTCAAAATCTTGCAGACCACTTCTTAAAAGTCAAGATGCTTCCAAATATTACACCTCCCCTATTAGTCTTATTATTGTCTTGTGCTCCCTTAATTTTGGAATTTTGGTCTGGTCAGCTTAATATGTGCAACTTCACTTTTCTCTTGAAGACAATCTTGCAGTCAGGGATCCTACCTTTTCTGGGTTAAAAATGAAGCAAAACAGAATGCCAAAACAAACAAACAAAACCAGAAAAAACCCCAACACAGAAATCAGCAACATCAACAAAAAATATCAAAAATCCAATCTACTTTTCTTTGTGAGACCTCTGAAAGGTCTTGGATGAGGAGGCTGCATTATAAGAATCACAAAAATCCTGACTCTTGGTACTAGCTATCACTCTGAGAGCTGGAGAAGACTGCAATAAAAATCATACCACAAAATTCTCACACCTGAACAGCTTCAAGAAGCCTCAGCGAAGCCCAGGCTGCATTTTACTGAACAACAAACAAAGGGAGAAACCTTGCCAATAGACAGGGAGTGGCCATATCAGTCAAAAACTATATCTCATACATTACAAATCTGGCATCAAATTCTCATCTCCATTCATAGTTTCAACAGCCAAAAGAAAAAATGACACCCATGAGAGAAATATTCTCTGTCAGGAGCTGCATGGAGGTTATATAGCAGCCTACAGTGAGCTTTCTTGCGGGCCTTGGCGTAACGTCCCACCAAGGATAAGAAATGAGGAGAGATACTTGGCGTTCCCCCTGGACCTGCAAGACTTCAGAGGCTGCACTGTAACAGTTTCATATTTGAAACTGAAAATATTCTAGCTCTAGAAGTTTTACGCCGGTGCCTTAAGCACACAGGAATCTGTGTTGCTGGAAGTGTTCTGCTGAAAGCTATAAACAGAGAGAAGTTTATGTAGACTTACAACCTAGACAAAAGAGGAGCAGTGTCCACCGAGAGATCCAAAAGATAATGAATATCAAAGCAAATGTGGAGTTTTATTCCTCAAACTGGAAACACACAGTCTCATATCTGAAGAAACATTTTTCAAACACTGGCAAACTGAACTCCTGTCCCCAAAGATGAAGAAGCCCAGTCCATTCTTACAGAAGTCACCTGAAAAGGTGACCAGCCCAGGTTACCAGGTAACTGTGAGAAGCATTGCTCTAAGTGTTTGGAGTTTGCCATAATTAGAAGCCAAAGAGGAACTACTTATAAATAGATACATCTAAATCAAACAAGTATTGCTAACATCTCCCTTCACAGTTAATCAATCACCTGTAAACACAAACTGTCAAACTTGATTTCTCTCTGATGGCTTACTAAAACTTGCACTTCAAATGATGATCACAGGGGCGAAAGCTGCAGGATCAGGACACTAGACTTCATTTCTAGGTCCAGGAGGCTTGTAACCTCCCTGAGGACACACAGCCCTGAGAACAGCTATAACCTTATTAGCCACATTTTGTTAGAATGCAGTTAAAAGAACTGTTTGCCTAAAGTCCTGTTCCCAAGAAGTGAAAAACCCTATAATCAATTCTGCAGCAGAAGAAGTAAAGATTTTGTTTTATGTTTTTTTTCCAGAGCTTTAACTGCTCAGAAGTTAATCACAGCACACAAACTCTCTACACTTCCTCTGGATGCACATTTGCTTGTGGAAAAACGGGCTGTATGTACTGGCATGTAAGTACTTCCTCTATCCTGCTTACACTATATCAGTTCACTAAACAGATTTAATTTGCTGTTTCCTCCAAAGGTATTTATGTTTGGAATTTTGGTTTTAACAATAGGAGTCTCTTGTATATATACATGCACAAAATGACAGCTCTTTAATGACGCTATGTCAGAAAAATGCCCTTTCTATGAACACTGCAGGAAAATGTCCTTGAGTATCTTAGATACAAAAGGCCAATAAATTGAATTTATGTCTCATTTAATCTACAATGGAACAGTTAAAGGGTACATATACTTCCCCTAGTCCCTTTCTTCCTGAGAAACTTTGAGATGCTGAAAATCAATTCCTTTTGTCTCCTTGTTATTCATCTGCTACACATTAAGGAGAAACTCTGGGCATTCAGTGATCCCACAATGGTCTTTCATCTCCAGAGAAGCCTGGTATGAATTAAAAACTTACGCTCCCTCAAATTACAGATGCATACTGCAGCATGCCACTGACTTATGTGCTGCTGATTTCTGCCAGTGTTCTCAGCATGATGCAGGTAGCTCATCTGCATCTCTCAACTTAAGTGACTCTTCTACAACACTGCCCATCCAGCCCATGCAAAGTGTTTAGACATGAGTATACATGAATGTATGCCCCCACATAACAGGGACTGTCACCTACTCTTTTCCCCAAATCCCTGCTGTTTAGAAGTTACATTAAAAAGTGGGTTTACTACAGTCAAGATGTTAGTATACAAACAATAAATACTCCATGAAGGTAATGCTCTTTCATTTCAGTGGTCTTGTGAAATGGAGATTATATAGAAATAACTTCTAACTGACAAAATGTCTTTGTCATGTCTGTTTTTAAGGGCAGTTTTAACTTCAGACTCTTTTTTTGTAACAAGCATAAAATTTAATTGCTATCTAGACTGATGCAGCACTGGTCAAACACATGCTGCTCTTTCACGCCCAGCTTCCACACAGTCACGGTGTCAGATGTCCTGTATCGCAACAATTCAAGGTTTCCACTCTCAGGTCTGAAAGTACATCAGGGCTTAACATACTTATTCTTGTTTTACTCTTTGATCTTTCAGTCTATTTTTTCTCCTACCAAATGCTCTTTGCTCACTCCTCAACTCTGAAATATTCCCTGCAGCCAAAGCAACACATTCAAAATAAGGAAACACTTGCAAATTTACATTCACATTCTGTCCTACAGGAACCATCACCTTTTGCTAATCGCTTCTACATCCAACACTTTCCCCAGACAAGCTTTTAGGCCCCTTGCTCTACAATCTCTTTCATGAATAATTTCTTTGTTTAAATTAGATTTCAGTGTCAAATGTTTTCCACCGAGCATCTTTTTATCTATTCAGTATGGTGGTTTGAAGAGCTTTAAAATGAAGCTAATGTAAAGTCAAATTAGAACAGCAATGTGCACATTATATGTAACCCTAAGCAGCAGTTAAAAGGTGAGAACAGAGCTCAAGTTCACTATTTTGGGCTCAGATTACAACATAGCCAAGAGAATTTGGAACTTGGTGTATGCCTGAAATACACATCCAAAACAGGTGTCCAAAGAGTTAATAGAGGGCACTGAAGTCCTACTTCACACAGATTAAAGCCGGCTCAGACACACTTACGGTTTCCAGCCACAGGTGATGCTTGCCCAGCAAGGCCCTTACCTCACTTGAATCCTCCTGCTGATTGATGACAGCCAGGGCATCCTCTGCCGCCTGGCGCTTGGCTTCGGCAACAGTGCGCTCCATCTTGGCCCTCTCCGAGGTGATCATGTCGTGAGCCTTCCGCTCGGCCTCCGACACCGCCTTCTGCAGCTCGGCCATCGCCTGGCGCTTCACTTCATTGACAGCTTCCTCTGCAAGGCAGGGAGAAATCCTCATCAGCACAGGACATCTGGCACACGGCTTCGTGGGACTGATGTGGGAAGCGCATCACTATTGTTATTAATACGTTGAGATTATTCTCAGTTATAATGATGGTCTTCATTCTGAGCAGGACACAGAGGAACCTGGTTCCTCAAGAATCCTCAAGGTGCTTCTCTACTTCCCCATCACCGAAGTCTCTAACGCTAGTAATGATTCTTGCTATTTTGATTCTCAGTCAGTATTTCTTTATGTACAATCATTTCAGATCTCTGGCCCATTTTATTTGCAGTCTTTTTGAACGGTGGAAAATTAGTTTTGCAGCACAGCAGATATATGAATATACTTGACAATAATTATTATTAAGGACATATTACAGACTGTTTTAAAACTGTATTTTTAACGTCTGGGAATTAAGAGAGGATTTATGGTCTTTAACATTTTTTTTCCCATATGTTAACAAATAAATACATGAAGTTAAAAAAACCCCAAGAGTTTATTTGAAAATTTTACATCACTGGTCTAATATCTTTTCTTGGACATACCGTTTTATGAAACAAAATTAAAATTTGTTTATGAACATTCATTTGACCTCTTGATCTCTCCTTCAAATCCATGCTTATACTTGAAGACTTGACTTTCTGGCTCTTCCGAGCTCTTGAGCACACCCTGCCCAGCCAGGCTTTGGAGCACAATTAACACTGAGCAGGGGCACCCTGCTTCATTAAACTCAAACCTTCATGCTTCTCATAAAACAACTACGATAGTATGAGCCCTTTCTTGGGTATATACTAGTGTCATATCTTTTATTCTAGAAAACATGGATTGTCTCAAATTAGTTATTTGGCTTTTGATGCAGGAAGAATGCAAAGATTTTACTAATGAACAGTCTTTTAATTGACAACTAAAACAAGTAATTTCTTTTTTTTTTTTAATTAACTGCTCTAATTAACAAGGAAACCATCCTCCCCCTGAATTAGTTTATCTAATTTTCATCTTTATTCAAAGCAAAATGACAATGATTAATTGAAAATTTAATAAGCGGTAATTATTAACTTGGCAAACCTAGTACCAATTAACACTCTATTAAAACTAATTATGACATGTTTCATTCAAATGTTTGCACTTAATTGTTTCATGCACTTAAAACCCACCTTAATTAAATGTTCTGTTTAATTAAAACCATAGATTTCTATTAAAAATGTTTTACTGTAGATTAAAATCTAAGCATTAGAACAGTGTTACGTGTTTGAGTTTTAGTCCGTGTATTTAGCCCACGTACTTATGTGCATGCACATGCAGACATAATTCTTATGTACAGATACTCAGTCACTCTCCGGAGTTATGTCTGATAGCTCTGCACGTGTTATTTAAAAAATAATGACTACATGAAGTCTCCATTTTCAGTTATTAAGCAAATTACAATACAGACTTAACTTTAAGCCATGTACTGACTAAAACTGAACTAAAATGAAAGAAGAGTTCTGTTGAGGAGTATGTGTGCATGTTGCATGTCTGCAAGAGATGTTTCAACTGACATTTTCAAGGGGGTGGGGAGGGATTTAGAGATATAACTTATGCTTTTATTTTTATGAGGCTGAAAATATGCCCTTATATTACCCTACCATAAATGTTGTTTAGGGGAAAGCCTCAAGAGAGGAAAAAATCATACCCATCAACCATACAGCCAGGGCTTAATTTACTTTGAATATTCAAGGTGAATTAAAATTCTATCTAAGTGGCAATACAGGACAATAATTTTTTGCTTACGATCAAAGCTACAGCTCGTCTAATTGTATATGCAAATCAGGCAATTTATATTTAAATTATGCATTCCTATTCTAGTCCCACAGGCACACACAGATCAGCAAAGGGAATTGGTAGGACATTTGCAAGGTGCTTGAATATTTATTACCAACTGCAACCGTTCACTGATCACGAGAAAAGAAATATACACAGGCAAACATACAGATGCAATTTTATTATCATTTTCAGAAAAATGAGGCAACTTAAATACAGGCGTTTCGTATCTATGAACTGCAGTTACTGACAAAGTGGATTTCTTTGAGAAAATCTGTATTCTTGCTGATATTTGCTATGAATAGAAATTATATTTGTATAGCATGATGCACTTTCGTTACATCATATAAATTTAGTTTTACAGTTAGGTGTTTGCAGTGATTAGAAATGCCAGTTTCTTATATTAAACAGAAGTAAAATACTCCAACATTTTTAGAGGGACTTCTAATTTCAGTTTTTCATCCCAGATAATCTACTTCTTTTCAGTCCAAATATAGAAATTGAAAATTATATTCTATCTTCTATATTGTATAAGTTTTTTGCAATGCTTCTAAGAGCATGGAGATGCCTGAAAGTGCTTATGAGGCCATATGCGTGACTGATACTTTTTAACTGGCTTAAACTATGGATTGGATTTTAATATTTCCATGAACTTTGATGACAGAATTTGTGTTGTGCTATACTAAGTGTGAAAATAAATAAAGTATCTCAGGTCACAATACACTATCATTATTTCAATATATTACAAACTCATGAACACCTAAATAACCAGATGAAATTTCATATCACTGATTTCCTTCATAGCTTCTCAAACTAAATGTTTTCACTGCCTACTGATACTTTATAGACATAGAATGAAGGCTTCATAGTTTAAGATACGTTTGCGATATGTGTGACAGTGAAGGAGATTTTGATTTGCCTTGACAATGCTGAGCTATGAAGACCAAAAATGATACCAGCACCCTTCCTTTCCCTGCTCTACCAGAGAAAGGAAGAATGATTAGATTCCAATATCAGAAAGCAAAAAATCTGTAAGTTTTTAAAACCAAGTATCTAAGATGCATGTACCTGCATCTTCTGCCTTCCCAACAATGCTAAGCGTTTTTGGCACAAATTCACTGTCATTTTAGGAATGCAACTGAAATCTTCTATCCCTTTGAGCAGCACTAGCACACGAGAGAAGCTCCAGGAAGCAAACAGCTTGTGTGGAATAGGCATGACTCAGCATGGTCTGAAGTCCTTGGAGCAGACTTAGGAGAGGTACTTATCTTTCACCCAAAATGATGATTCACCAGCCAGCTCCTAGTCACCTCCCTCACATCATCGGCACATTTGTCCACATGATGAGAAAAGAAACGTTGTGGGCAGATGTGCAGTCCCGTGCCACCACATTTTGGATCATCTCACTCTCAGCAAGACCCTGGCAAGGGTGGCCATTGGCAGCTGGTGACAAAGAGTTATCTCAGTATCATATCCCAAAATGCATCATCTCTTTCTAAGGACTACTGTGTAAAATGTGCAGGACCCTTATTGTCTTTGTATGACAAAGGATGGTCATTTCATTCCTCTCCTGTAACTCCAGAGCTTACAGCTGGACTGCCATGGACATTGGGCCTGGCTAAGTGACAGGAATGGCTGGAAGACAGTTTCTACATGACATAGAAGAAACTATTGCAGCAGCCCACAATGGGCCTGCAACCCTCTCTGTATTTAATAAAGGGAAGTATGTATTCCCAGAGAGCAAGTCATCCAACCTGTGATCTGACTGATCCTCATTACCTGCCTCCCTCCCTCTTGACTGCTGAGGAACACCAAGAACTTGTCTTGGACTCTTCATCCCCATATCCATAATTCAGTGAGGTTAATCAGTGCACTGATGACTGCTTTCTGCTGGTGCATGAAACTGAAGTGGGCCTACATGGCTTCAACTCATGAGGTACATAATATATCCTTGCTCCAGCAACCACAAAAGCACATGCCTAACTTGGTGTATTTCAAGAATTACACTGGAGTCTATCAATCTCCAAAAGTTTAAAGTGAATCCCTTCTACACATGCTTTTGAGTTTCCTTATTAACTGTTTTTATGCCACATCCTTTCAGTGCAATGGATTCAGCATTCCAAACAGACTTTCATACTTGATTCAGCTCTCTGCATATTGGTCTTTACAGACATTTGACACACCAAGAGATCCACACTGAGCCAAGAGAAATGACCTGTGAGGGATTTGTAGTCTTCTTGACTGGCAGTTGCTGCCCAACCAGGAAACTATGGAGCATCTCAAATGGCATCAGAGGCCTATTCTCACAGAGCTGAATTGCACCTTTACTGCCTCGATCACGAAATTGTGGAGACCTCCAATTTCAGAGCACCCTCCTGAAAATGCAGGACCATGGTTTAAGAAAGCAGTATGCTTTCTGATGTTTGACTAGAGTTAGTAACAGATACAGGTATGCATCCTGCAGAGTCACACTTCTTTTATTCTCCAATTCACAGGCATGCTCACTTGATTTAAACCCACATCAGCCTGAAAATGAGAGACCAGAAATGGGACCAAAGGAAAAGCTTTTTTCAAAGGAACTGATGACACAGATGTTCACAAGATGACATGTCACAACTCCTGTACACTACCATTTGTGAATACATGCAGTGTGAATGCACAACCAATTTCATAACATAACTCAAGCCAAAAGCTTCAACTAACTTGTGTTAATTATGAAGAAATTTTTTCTTTTATTGTACTGAATCTATGAGTCATAAATAACCTGATGTCAAATAACATCAAACCCTAGATTTTGCAAGAGGAATAAAGTTTTTGAAATTCAACAGAATAATGGTCCTCTTAGTGAGATTTCCTGGGATTGCAATTTTTTTTAATATATTTCATTTAAAATGTTAACATAAATATGGCTATTTAAAAGTATTTTTGGGCACTGAGTTACAAAGGCTACACTTTCCTTGGACAAAACAAAGAACATGTACATTGTTTCACTATTTTTCACAGAAAATGCAATAGTTCTAAAAACATTAACATATTGACAAATGTAGACTTTACACAATAAACCCACATTACACACGAAACACAACTTCTTGTCTGATGCAACAAGATAACAGCATAACATTTTTACATGTATGCTGTGTATCTAGTTTAAAATACACTGGAAAGCACCAAGCATTTACAAGAGATTTGATCAGAAAGCATCAACACTGCTGCATATTTGCCATTTAATCATTAACTGCTGTTCAGACAGCTGCTGTAGACTTCATGGTTATACAGGTGTTCAAAAGCAGGGGGGGTGTGTTTGGGTGTATATATAGCTCCTCAACTATCTTGATGGAGTTCAAGAGCTGCCTCCTGGCCCCTCTGAAAACAAGGAAGCTCTGATGTCAGTGTCAAAAGAGCAAAGATTTAGCTCCAGCACCAAAGTGGGAGTCTTGCCAGTAAACTCCTGTGCTCAGGCAGAGTTTCAAAGTGTTAAGAAAACTTTGCACAACCACGACGTCTGCCCAGGGTGCTTTCCAGGCACGGGCAGATGCTGTCAATGCCCTGCAAACAGCCAGAGCAGCTGCAGAGATGTGAACTTGCTGACTTCATTGCAAACTCTGCAGGTTTATGAGCACAGTCTTCACTGGGGGCTGACAGGCACAAAAAATCTTTTTTAAATTAAGAATGGTTACTTTGCATAGTTGAAGCCTTTTTTTAAACAGGTGTACTTAGGTTTTTTCCCCTCCTTTGGGAATTCTAATCTTAACTAGGTAAGAACCCTGAAGCTTAAAAAAACCCACCCACACTAACCTCTCTTTTTTTTAAATTGTTAACAGACAAACTTTTAAACTATCAAGTTTCAGCCTGAAACCATTAGAAGCCCTGAAAATAGGGGTCCATATTGGAAGTACTGATATTCCCCTAACTATAGCAGCAGATGCTTCTATTATAAAATTATTTAATGTCCTGATCAGTTCCAGTTTAAGATTATTAAACACAATTTCTTCTTGTTACTAGTAAGCCCTTCCCCCGCCTCCCAATTCCTCACATCAGTGCATTAACAACTGCACACAGCTGCCAGAAGACTAAGCTGGTGTTTTTAAACAGTTCTTACCAGCTTTCTTCCAGATCTCCTCTGGCACGTATCCAGATGCAGGCCTGTGAAGGAATTCCCGATGAGATTCTGCAGGAGGAGGGGGTGAAGAGGAAAAAAGAAAGAGCACCATAAGCAATGCTTGCTTGTTGAGAACAAGGCTTAGAGAAAAATACCTTTTCTCTTTAATTATTGCTCAGACAAAGAAATCACATGAGGTTTTTCTCTCCTCAAAACAAAACGGATGCCATGGCTGTAGCTCATGAATGTCACATAGACCAGATCAATTCTTACGACTTGAATGTCTCATCTTAAGCCAAGTTGAGACATTCATTTTATTTTTATTTTTCAGTGTTTTGAGTCAACTCTGTGTGACAGTATCCACACTTTTAAGAGAGGCTTTGCGAGACAAACTGAGGGAGTGACGTGCTTTTTCCTTTGTCATTGTATTTATAAAAAGGAAAAAGAAAGAGGGCAACAGTGCAGGTTTGGCACTTCTGCTCTGTGCAAAAGAATGACTACTGATGAGTGCAGATAAAAGTCAAGATGTCATTCCAGTGATCAAATAAGCTGTCCACAGAAAAGGAAAGGGGTGTTTCTCTAAGTTCAGAGCTATGCTTTCCTATATCTGAGCCCATGTTGGCAACTGTAGCTGCAAGAGTTTGAAAAACAGAACCTTTAACTTTAGGTTAAGCCCCTAAATACACACTGCCAAACAACCTCACTGGAACTCAAGCTCATAATTCACCCACATATTTCAATCACATTTTAACAGCTCTTTCCCCTTCTCCCCCCCACCCCTTTTTTTTTAAAGGGTTTAACCTTTAGGCCTGGGCCTAAGAATTCTGAAATCAGCAAGATCCCTTCCACAGGGACTTCAAAGACCTAAGATCAGACAATAACAAAAAGAAAATTCACTTTGGCCCGAGATTTAGCATACACATCCTCAGCAGATGAAAGTGAAATTGCTCCTTTCAAATACAATTTAGAAACTGATTAACTATTATTCAAAGTAATAGAGGACAAAATGAAAAAAGAAAACCAACCAAACACATAAAACTAAGTTCACTGCCATGATTACTATTGCCAATGTGTCAGAATTCAATTGCCTAAATAAAATAACTTGATTTGTTACATTACAGACAGGTTTGAATGTTTTTAGAGATGCTGCTAGAAATCCAATACCTGTTTGATGTCTGAGCTTGAAATATAACAAGACCATACCTGCCATTCTTTGAATACTAATTTTGACTAAATGCATTCATTTTTGTATCTTACAAGTTTTTATACACTAACTTGGTCAAAAGGCACTATTTTTAAGAAAAAGGTTGAAACATCAGGTTTTCAAATCATTATTACACCACTATTTGCATCCATGCAGTACTGTTTCCATACAGTACCCCACATAAACTTAAATGCTTTTAAAAGATGACACTTAGTATTGCAGACAGCTAACAAAGGTGGAAATGACAGGGGCTTTTTCAACAGAGAGTAGGGAATCCCAATGCCTGTGCACTGTTTCACAGATGTAGTTTCTAGCATGAGAATCTGCAGACACTGACTGGGAGTACATCTTCCCATCTGACAGGCAGCTGAGTGGATTTACCCAGCTCTTCTCTGTTTGTCACTGAAGTATGGGACAACAATTTAAAATAGATTTTTGTTGGCAGACTTTCACACCTCTCAAGCGTAAAATAGTAAGACTGTATGTGTGTGTGTGTGTAGATGTTGCAAAACAGCTATTTATATTGGTTTAATCAACTTGATAGAGGATTTTAGACCTGATACCAAAAATGGGAAAATTCTCAGTATCGCTTGGCTTGCATGATTATGGAGATGACAAATAGCCTTGTGTACAGTTTTCACCCCTTATTAAAGGCTTTTAGACTTACAGGCACAGTGCCAGTTCAGTTAGGGGGACAGAGCCAGCAGCAGAAAATACTGTTTGAAGGCTCAAGAGAAATAAAGGCAAAAAATTAAACCACTCTTATTTGCTCTTCATGAAATACCTGCAGGAAAAGACCCAACCAGGCTCCAAATGTGGAAAAACAAGGGGTTTGTTGCATTCATGTCTTTACTTTGTACTGAGTTTTCCTGTTATTCAAGGTACCATCCACTGCAAGCGGAACATAACCTTGATTTATGTCTGTGGCTCTTAGCATTAGGGGGAAGAAAAAAAAAGAAAGGGAAAAAAAAAAAAAGGAGAGAGATGTGGAACTGATTTTTTGGTACACATGACTTTCCAAAAATGGAATTCAATGACATAAATGACCAGATTGCCAGCTAATTGTTAAAATTTCCAAAACATAAACATCAATCAAGCTCTTATTCCAACCACAAATTATTTACATGAGGAATGAGATCCTCTGCAAGAAGACTTAAATCAAGAGCTTATGAGAGACTTTCCCATAGTTTGGAATGGTTCACAAAAAAGACAAGAAGCACTTATGAAGATAATAAAAACCATATTTTCCAAGCAAGAAAAATTTTAGTAACATGGCTATTGTTTAGTCAGTGGTGATGAGTCCGTGAAAACAATCTTCTTTCTGAGGGTAAACTACAGGAAATGACCAAAGGATATAAATCTTACATATTAGTGTTTTTAAGGTAAGGTGTTCTGCAGCTTAAGAATCACAAAAATTGCTCATTTAAACTGAAGCACAAAAGATCTTAACTTGGATATCTAGCAAACTCAAACCAAGATTAACACAACTGAGTGAAGTCCCTAAAATACTAAATGTAAAAGCAACTACAAAAGCCATAATGAGGAAAACACATAATATTAAATAACTAACTGCAGCACCTAGAAGTCAAAGTAAATGCTGTCTGAAAGGAAATGGAATGAAACCAGACAAAATTCAGAATAACCTGAAGTGACAAGGCAGATCATTCAGAAAAGCATATCAGAAAAGGCTTTACATGTCAGACATAATAACAAAGGTTTGTTAACGGTGACAATGCAGCAATGTTATTATGCAGAACAACAGTATGTACACTACTGAATTTACTTGAAATTCATGGCAAGGCATGAAAGCATGTGTTAGTAATTAGTCCAGTTCCTACTGAACCAAATGAAAAAAAAGAACAAGGAAAATAAAAAGCACATATGTACGAGAATAATCTGTACTTGTCTGTAAGTGCTTACATGAGGTAAAAATAAAAGAGAATTTCTATATCAAAAATGGTATTGAAATTTTCTATTTTAATGTGAAATAAAGTTGTGAAATAGTAAGAAAGTTGTTGGAGAGGGACAGAAGAATACACATGAAGAAAACACAAAAATTTGCATTGCTTTCAGCTCTCACATTTTACTGAACATTTTTGGTCGCTTTAAGATAAAGAGAAAAGGTGCTGAAAGTACTGAAAAAGAGAGACGTGCAGGGATGTGGAAAGTAGTAAGAACAGCCATAAATATGGATCTGCGAAGTGAAACTGAGATGAAAGGCTAGGACCAAATAAATGACATGAATGCTCATGTGATAATAAGGCTCAAACCCTAGAAAACAGAATAGGAAGACTTAGAAGGAAAAGATATGTTCAAAACTCTCAAAAAGCCTAATTCATATTCGGAAAGAAGGAGAGAAGGTAGGTTGGCAAAAGAAAAGAATTGAGGTTTTTATCACTGGACAGTGACATGCAAGTCTATAATACAAAGTATTAAGAAATGGGGATGAACAGCTGATGTTTTGATGATCTTTATAGTTTATTGCATTTATGAAAACACTGGCAGGGACAACAATACCCTACATGCTGTACTGAATATTAAGGCTCAAAAAAGAAAAAAAGGTACATATAAGCAGCCCTGAACAAATTAAATATCTATGCCTTTTTATGTATTTCTGTGGTTTCCATATTTCATATGCAAGTTCTGCTTCATACTATACTATAATAAAGGTAACACCATTAGTGGGACACAGAAAACAAACAAAAAAAAATTCTCAGAGCAACAAATATAAAATATTCACTGCCTTTTGTAAGAGTCAAGTTCAAAAGTGTGCCAGTTCCACATAATGAAATACAGAGATACAGATCAGAAGGTGGGTAATACTGAAGGAGAGTACTTTGCAAACCTGGCTGAGGGGCAAGTGTTTCCAGTATTTTTAAGTACATCTTTGCCCTTCTTTGCCCTCTAATACATTTTTGTGGCTATTACAACACCCCTTGAAATTGTGTTAAAAATACAGTTGTTGTATTCTTAAGAAAAGCCACATAGGTATTGTATTACTGAATCATCCTCAAGCAGAGGCCACATCAGAACCGAGCACACAAACATGCAATGATTCTACAGCTGGAGCCCTACCTAGCAGCATGCAGTACAGTAAGCCACAGTCTAGCCCAAACCTCCCATGCAGCAAGTGGATTAAGAGCAATGCTTAATGTCATCAGTGACCAGTATCACAGAGGCTTTACGTTCTAGAATTATAAGTTATAAATGTTACTGCAGTATTCACAGCATTACGGCTAGCTCGTGTTGACAATATCATGCATATCACAGCAATGCTGATTATCTGCAAATGGCAAAGGAACAGGTTTGTAACTGCAGCATGAACAGACGTGTTGGCAGGAATGCTCTGGCTATCACTGAAAACATGACGGTGAACAGCCTCAGAGAAAGTAAAAAGGGTCTGAAAGGGTTAACATTTAAAAATGTATTTAAAAATGGCTAACCTATGTGTTTTTGACAAATTCATACACTTCTGAGAATCCGGGTTTCCTGAGGCAAATCCTGCAGGTATTCGCACTCTTCAGTTGGAGATTTCAAACTCTATTTTGTAAGATTTCCATTCAGATAAATTCAACAGACACAAAATATCAACACTGCTGCAGACCTTCTGATGTGTGCCTGCTCCACTTATCTAGAGCCACAGCTGCACTCAGTATGGTTATAGATCTTGTTTATAACCCACGATGCTGAAGAACCCTCATCTTTAATTTATCCCACTGTGTGTATTTCAGTATACACTGTCTGATATGTGTAATTATTCACTATTAGGATGAAAGTTGCAGTCCTGCTGCAGTATGTAGTACCGAAATTCTTCAGCAGAAATGGAGGAGTCGGATGATGTATTATTCACTTCATGGACCATCACAGTTAATCAAGTGAATATATATAAAGTCTGAGTCATTTTTAGACTTTCATAAACATGTATTATTCAGACTGAAAAGAATAGACCCATCTTACCTTCAGCACACTCTTGGAGAATAATGGGAGCTTGTAACCTGCTGTAGCTAGCTAATGTGTGTATTGGATTACATTGCATTAAAATGAATGATCAAGTATTTCATCTAATTTCTTAATTAAAAATATCCACAGAAAAATATTGATCAGATATTGCAAACTGCCATGCTCAACATGATTTACAGGGATGTCAAATGAAAAGAAGCACAAAAATCTTTGGCAGGAAAAAAGGTCTACTGGTTCAAAATGACAACCAGAATTTTCTTCCATTACTTTTGAACTCAAATTATCCACACTAGATTTCAGCTCAGTTTTTCAGCAAGAGCTATCTATGCAGACTGTGGCATAATGTTTGAAGTGAGAAGTTATCACTTCAGTGATGATATTTGAATAGTAAAGAAAAAGAAACAAAGGCACAGATAATGTAGCCACATGGCCCCCTTTTTTTCTCCCTTGCTAGTGGAGATGACAAGATGGATTTAAAGGGTGGATTACCTTGCTAAAAAAAAATAACAAAAGAAAGGTACAAAGGGGAATCACTGACATTTAGAATCTCTGTAGCAACCCCCCCAATATTTACATGCTGTGGTACTTTAATTAAAATATTGGAAGAATTTTGCAATCCCTTTTCCTCACCTCAAAACTAAAATAAAAAGCCCTAAAGCCTCTCAAGGCTCACAGACACTGCTTTAGTTTTATTATACCTCTGAATGTTAGGGGTTTTCATTTTGTTAACTAGATTACTAGCAGATTTAAGGAAATACAAGGATTACCTTTCCATAGACTCCAAAGTAAGTAATTTCTCCCTGTCATGTCAGACATAAAAGCACTTCTTACCAATATTTATGATTGATATGGATGCTACATCACTGAAGCAATCCAGGTTTCATGTTTGTGAGTCTCAGAAGTATTTTTTCAACCAAATAACCAAAATGGACATGTTAAAATCAAATGGATGCACTCCAGCCAGTTCATTTGTACCCACAGTACTGCAGAGCTGACTGGTGTGCCCAATGCCAAAGGCTGTGCTTTTAAGCCAGAAGACTTTGCTGTTTCCAAGAATTCTTCTTGACAAATACACAGAGAAAATGCTAATATAGGGATCCAACTGTAGGCTTGATCTTAATTTTATTTTTTGTACCTGTTGTTGTGGTTATGACTATTTTTCTTGGATTGTAATATTATCTATAAAGTTTTGATGAACGTCATGAGTTCCAGTTTCCTTGGGGATATATAAACACTCAAGTTACCTTTCACTTTTTTACCTACTAACTACACAAGCACCGTGGCCTGTCTCTTTTTGCATCACAGCTTTACTAGAGAAGTGAGCCACTGCTTTTGACCTACTCACAAGCATTCCTCCTGAAGCTGCAGATGTGACTGACGTTTCAGATGCCCTATTTATGAATCTTTCTTTACATTTAGCACTGTTCTTACAAGCCATTACATGAATACTTTCTGAGAAGGGCTCCTCTAGGGACTAGACTTATTAGTGAACTTGGGAACAGCATTTCCATAACCCTTCCTTCCACTGATTGGAGCACATTTATAGAGCTATTGACTCAGGTAATTTGATATACACACACACAGAAGATTTGTTTGTTATCAAGATGCACTAAATATTACAGTAATAACTCTAGAGATTTACCAAGAGAATGATGAACATGGGATTATATTTTTCTGTTTTTCTATTTGCAACTAAATAAATTTTTGACTTAATATATTATTCTTAAAGGCAAAAGGAAAACACATTTAAAAATAAAATACAGTTTCAAAATAACACACATATGCAATTCTACTAATGAGCACAGTTTATGATGATTTTGAGTAGATGGCATTGGTTACAATTTATTTTTTTATAAGACAATACTAGACAAGCAAGCATAGCCTCCTGTTGTCTTCAAAAGAACAAGAACAGTAAAAAGGCATCACCAAGATATTTCTTTACCGTATCTGCCAGGAAAGTGAGGAGATGGGGTAGAAGAAGGCCAAAATATCAATAACTTACAGAAAGCCCCCAAAGTAAAAGCTTGTTTTTATAGACCAGAGTCCTCTTAGAGTAGTTGTGTGAGGTACCATGCAAGTGTGACTGTGAAGGTCTGCAGGGGTGAGAGCCCAGCTGTTTGGTCCTTATTAGGTGGCAGCAGCCCACCCAGCTCAAGCTCTGCAGCTTGAGCCAAGGCCTGCACAGCTTCATGGAACTACACAACAAACAGTACCCAGACTACCTCAGGCACACCTGCATGAGCTGCAGTGATGGACACAGACCTAGGAGGATCATGTGTGCATGGCTGTGAGCATCCCAAATCTTGTTCCTTAAACAGAAACCAAGTACAGCCAAGAAGTGCCTGTATCTTTACAACTTCCTTAATTTCCTTAGAAAGACAACTTCCAAGTTAAGTAATTTGATTTGAGAAGGTTAAAACCCTCTGCTTCAAAGTGCAAACAATCCAGGAGCACCTACAGATTTTCTTAAACAATCAGGCAAGACAGGGAGTCAACAGGGACAGAGTGTCAGTGCACATCTCACTGCTCTTCTGCCCCTACACAACAGTCTGTCCTCCCACCCCACCACTCTCAGACTTTGCTGAATGGAAAGCAAATTACCAAGCATCACCAAAAAAACCTCAAGCCATTCCACCCAGAAACACCACTGTTAGGGCATAAGAGTTATACTTAATTCAGTAGTCAGCAGAGAGGAATCATCATGATAACAGAAGAATCAGAAGAACAAATGCAAACATCATCTATCACTTAACGGAGCTCAGAGGGAATCAGTACATGATTTTCAGTAAGAATACTGTACCTAATGAAACTGGATCTGGATTCACTGGACTCTGCTGTCTGGAATGACTACTGCTGCTGTTACTGCCTTTTTTTAAATCCTCCGCATCACTGTACCGCCGTATCCAGTAATTCAGCTCCTCACGGTCTGCTTCTTGACATCGCCGTAGGACAGTGAGAGATCGCCTAGTTTTTTCCACCATGTCCATTATACAGTTCAACAACTATTCACAGCGGTGGATGGAGCACAGAAACAAAGGAGAACATTTTATTCACAGAGTGACATAACAATAAAGAAAACATTAATGTACTGAGTGTGTGGGTTTTAATAATGAAGGAGTCCCTCTCTGTTAACCTCAACTATAGCTGAAAAATTCTAGACTTGTTTCAAGAATGACAATCCCTTCATTTTTAACAGGTGATCCTAAACTATACAGATAGAGACTTACAGGAGAAAGAGCAAAGACAAGGAGAAAACAACTGAACACGCTGTAGCCCTACCGCTAGTATTACATGGCACCACAGAGGACACGAGATGTGGTCCAGAACTGATGCCTACAAATTTTACAAGAGCTAATAAATTCAGGAACAAATCCAAGCCCCAGATCCAGTGTTTATAGACAAAGTCCATTCCTCTTTTAGCAGACTGTAATAATTAGGACACTGCAGGAGACACTTATCAGCAAGGCCTGGTATGAACTATCTAATGGAGAACATCAAGCCCTCTAATTTAATCAGCAAAGCTTTCAAAACTTGTTCTGGAATTCAGATATGTTTTGAAAGAAAAATTTTAAATTCCTATCTAAGAAGGGCTCCTTTCAGACAATAATACATAAAAGTATCCTTAGCCCTCACATGATCAAGATGTTTCCACTCTTCTGCCCATTCTCTGTCTGTTAGCCTGTGATCAATCATTTCTTCTTGACGTGTGCCATGCAACCCTGCCAAAGAGGAGCAAATCATGTTTACAATGTTGGGAGTCCTCTATGGGAAAAAAAAAGCAGAACAGAAAAAAGCCTATAGACAAAAACATCATACATTATCTGTTCTAGCATCAGGAATGCCACCACAAAAAAAAGGTTCTTAAAAACTTTGCTCTAAGTTCTTCTTAGTACTTTTCCCCACACGAGATGCTACTGTTTTGTTCAATTTAATGTCTTCAATTCTCTAAGTTCTACAGGTTACAAGATCACCCTTCAGAAATGGACATAACTCTTTCTGACTATATACAATTATTAAAAACATAAATATAACATAATACAATATATAATTTTTCATTTGCACTACTTGAAGTCAGCAAGGAAATTATTTGGTAACTCAGTGCATCAAATACTAGCTGTACTTCAGAGAGTTGAAAAAATATTAGAATAAACTCAGTGTTATTTCCCTAAATACAGTAATTACTACCATGTCAACAGAGCATCATTAAGGGTTCATCCCTTCACAGATGTTTAAACAACATGTGGTTAAAATGTAGCACATATATCAGAGCAGCTGACAACATGATACAACCAAGCCAGTATTTATTATCAACACTCAAGGGGAACCAACACTTGTTCTTTGTTTAGCCTCCTCTATACAGATGCTGAATATTTGTAAGTGTTCCTCTCTTACTGAAGATGTGTTTAAAACAAGGAAGAACAGTAAGTGCAGATGTGAAGTAATATCCAAGAGCATCAGACATCCCATTAAACCAAAATATGATGCACGGGGTGTGGCTGGTGCTTCTGCTGTTCACATCCTCTGCAGGCATTCCCACGCTCTGGAGATGTCACACACAAAACACTTCTCTGAAAGACAACAACTTTCTTCTGCTCTAAGCTGCAATCAAGCTTTATTGATGTTGCTATCATCACAAATCTGGCATTAGAAGAAAAATGAAAGGCTTTACCTATCCTTGCCTGCCATACACCTGAGTGTCCACTTCACTTACGCAAGCTTTGAAAACACAGGTTCCTTCCCCTTCTGACCCTCTTACTTAGAGACACAATTCAATCCACTTTTACAAATACAGATCTGAAATAAGGCCATTAGAGGCAGCTGGATGGACAAACAGCCATGAGGACTATATCTGGACAGCAGGTAAAAAGGTCCTGTTCACAAAATAGAGTTACAAGGGGAAACAGAAACCTAAAAAAACAATGCAGAAAATCAACGTGCCTTACCCATAGGTCTGTTTCTGTCCCTGAGGTCCCTGTGATTGGGGTGTCTGTATGAGTCCCTGTAGTGGTGGGCAATGGCCATATCATCCAAACGATAATGCTGAGGTGGAGGTGGGGTGGGATGAGGCAGACCATTGGGCTGATAAGATAAGCCATTATTTGGACTGTACCGCTGGCCTGGGCTAATAGTGCAGGGCCGCTTGCTTGGATGCTCTGAGTGCAAAGGCTCTCTGTCAAAGCCATTTTCTTTGGTTCTGAAAAGCAAAGCAAAGGAACTTTAATTCACTTAGTGAACAGAGCTTGGGAACATGCACCCCCACCGACACGTGCAGCTTGAGGAACTAAAGTTTGTTCTTTCACTTTGCTCCAAGTGTGTGGTGTTGCAGAACATTTCATAACAGTGCTGATTTGAAACATACAAAGGACTCATTGTCTAACCATCCCTGTAACTTGAGAAATACTAGCAGGGCAAGCCTTCTGATGGAGCCACTTAACGAGGGGCTGGAGAGCAAGCAGCCTTCGCTGAGATCACCGCCTGATGGGATGGATACACATGCAATTGCACAGGTGAAACAACCAACTGATACATGAAGCTAGAGACCAAGAAATTCCTATTTTCTGTAGTGCTACAGCTTAGAGTGATTAGGAAAAATCTGCAGTTCAAGAAATATTTTTTTTCCAAGAGGATACCAGACAGTCTAGCAGTGCATGTCAGTGTGCTGAAGCTCAGCATGCCATGAACTCCCACCAAGATCAGTGTGACACTGAGACTTTGGGGAAGAATTGACTCTAGATGATGAGAGATGCATCCTTCAGAGATTTTTGCACCATCTGGGCTATTCTGGTCAAAGGTGGTGTGACTATCATTAATTTTGCAGGAAGATGTGGTTAGACTCAAGTCCTCAGTAATGTTCAGAATTTCCCACTCCATTACTTTTAGACAGGGTTTTTATGCTCAGGCAACTTGGAAGAGCTACTGAGGAGAAGGACGGGGTTTCTTATGTTCTAGCTACTCTTGGGTTCACAACCGTTTTGCGGGAGTTTTGTTTCACTGAAATACAGGGGTTTTTTACCATGTGAATAAAGAAAACCTACAAAATATTAGCTTTGATCAGAAAGTTTATTAGATATAAATATTGCATTGAGGTTTCAGTCCTCCCTCCAAAACCCTTTGTTAAACTGCTGGTATATTCCAGCTTTTTTAAAAAAAGAACTTTATCCTCTGGAAGAAATGGATGGCATAATATATCATTCCTAGTAATAATACAATTTTTTGACACTTTGAGAGAAAGGTAAATTTGAGCTAATTTTCTTGTTTGCCTCTTGTTAAAACCAACTGCTCTACAACAAACCTTCCCCCAGAAAACAATCAACCACCCTTGCAGGACTGTCTGTGGGGAAACAGTCAGTGTATTAATTGTCGCCCCTTGTAAATGGCAGGTTCCCATTTACTGCCATTGAGAGGAAGGATGAAACCAAATCATTGTCAATATCCTCTGAGAGAGAGGATCAAACTAAGATCTTGTAACTAGCAGCAGGAAATTAAAACATGGGCTTCACTGTTTTCAGGAGTGAAGCAATTTCTCAGCAACCTCACCAAAATTACTAATGTCAGAGAAGCTGCAGGTATATATATTTTATTAAACCGTAACTTGGCAAAAAGGGGAGAATCTTTCACCAACACAGCATGACATCTATTCTAATTTTGGGTGGATATAAAAGACATACATTGCTAAAGCAGAGCATGTACCTTGTTCCAAAAGAAATGCAGCATGGCCGTGAGAACTCCTAACCAAGAAAACCTGAGGTCCATCACATATTTTTTATTACTTTTAGCATGATGTAACTGCTTGCAATAACTCTCAATAGGTGGTGATGTTTCTGACAGATCTTCAAGACAAGTTTTGTATTTAGTTGCTGGTGTGTGTTTTCTTTGCACATGTTTACTCAAACTCAATGTGCCAATCTTCCAGTTGTCAAAATACTATGCAAGCAAAAGAAATGGACTTTCCTGTCTGTACAAGACAAGCTATTAATTCACCTAACTCCTTTAGTGCTACAGTTAGAATGTTCTCTAACTTAGATGGGTAAAAGTCAGAAACAGCAAACAATTAAATAACACATTGACTTTTGATCACTCAGTGCAGGAAAAGTAAAGGCAGAAAACTGGGACAAGTGGGAATCCAGTTCTTTTCTGCACTACAGCTTGATGTTAAAATCGTATATTTTCATACAAAAGTATATGTTTGCACCTTAATGCACAGGTATTTCTGTGTTTTTTAAGAATGCTTTGTATTTAATTACTTTAACTGCAATGTGCTGCTTTAGCTTGGAAAACACACCAACACATCCACTGAACTTTGACTAACACAGAAACTAACATGACCATTGAAAACACATTTACTGAAATTAAAATAATGTTTTTGCTATTATGCTGGGCAATGGCTGCCATGTCTTTTCTGGGTGTTAAAATTTAATTCTACAATTTGTTGTTATATTTTCTGCACTGACCAAACAAACAGCTTAGCAGAATACCAGAATGAAACTGTACATAAACTCATTTTATGTTTCTGACCATATAAAATATATATAAAAAGGTAACAACTTAGAAAACCTCATCAGAACAGAAATCACTGCCAAATTTACTCTATCTGAATATATTGACTATAGTGATAAAAGACAAGGTACTGAAGAGTGCCTTAATTCAGATGCTCTGAATTCAACCTACTAGTCTGCTTCTCAACCCAGTCCTTATCATTCTTTTAGGTCTGACCCCTTCGGGACAACAGCATTTCCCCAGGTGCCTGAGGAAGCATTCCTGTTTCCCAGTAACTGGCAGGCCCATGTGAATAGTAGCTCCAAATATAACACCGTCACAATTTTAATCTGTTTTCATCTGTTTGTAAAGTAACCCCAAGCTGTAGAGAGGAAATAACAGTGAATGTGTAGGAAACATAACTGACACTTTTTTTCTTGCTCCTGTTGGCTACATTTTCCTTGATGTGCCTATAAATCAACACATTTGTTTGGAAAATCGGCAATATGATAAAGATGGAATCCTTCAGCTATAAACACACAAGGGGTCATTTTACTTGAAGCCATGATTTACTCAGATTAAAGACAGCAGAATAGACACTACTTTTTAGCCTGTACCCATTTAATAGAATTTATGTTGTTTGTAGGTTGTAATTTCAGTTTTAAATTATTGCAATTTATGGATAATTTCCTGGGTAGAAAATCTGACCATGCAAAACTGCCTTGGCTAGAAAATTAGGTTTCACCTGATCGAGGGTATTACACCAATTTCAAAGAACACTACAGTCATATTACAAGACTGAGACAAAGCTGTTCATCTACTATTTGTGCAAGATGCTTTGATTTAAACTGACTTCCACCAATAAAGGTTTGATGAACCAAATAAATGATAATGCTTTGCTGGAATAAAGTAGCTGTTTATAATACTGTGCTATGGAAAAGATTAATACTGCCTTGCTAACAGTTCGTATTACGAAAGTTCTTTTAAAATTCCTCATAATGACACATGGCATACAAGGAGCACAGCTCTAAGAGCTGTGAGTATCCTTCACCTTACTGAGATACTAAGGAGCCTCTTCAAATAAGATTTACCTAACAGTATTATCAAAGTTGATCCCTGTGCCCAGGTACCTTCAACATGTATTTCTTGTCATGGGTTCCAAGTGTACCGTAACCACAGCAGCACTTCCAAAAGTCACAATACAATCATGGACACTTTTGTTTTCTGATCACTCAAAATAATGCTATTCTAACAGAATTTTTTGCCATCCTATATCCACTTTGTAGGCAGCTGTCATAAATGTAGAGTCACTATATGACATGCTCACATGCCATCAGCCGTTTCCAGCAAGCTCAAAGGATTTGTGTAATTAGCACAAAGTTTTTTTGTGGTTAATATATTTAAAATCATGTAATTTATAATTAAGCCTTCATTCACCAAAATAAAAACTCACTGTGGTCCAAGTTGCTTTGCTTTACTACAGTAGAATGTAAACTCCAAAACTTGTAAACAAAATACAGTGAACACTTTGTTCATGACACGTCATGAACAAATTACCAAAATGTGTTGTCTCCTCAGGTGTCAGTTTTCCTCTCTTGCAGTGACTGATGGTTCCCAGTGTTATTACAGAAACAGATTGATCTTTTTAATGAGCTAGTTTAATAGACTCCAAAATCTCACCGTGGCTGCTCATCCGTGTCAGACCATATGCACCAAGAAAACATTCAGTAAAACACGAAGCTTGGCTGTCAGATTGCTCTATAAACCCTCACATACAGTAGGCTTAGATATGCAGATAAATAACCAGAATTGGAAAATGGATATGCAAAAAAGGTTCTGAAATTATAAGCAGAAAAAATTACGGTATGTGGATTTTCTTTAACAAAAATCACGAGGCAGCTGTGGTTACATGTAACACATGTTCCACTTTCTTTGCCTAATCCTCTACTGTACTCTGCCTCTACTGGAATCAATGGTATGCAGTTACCCATGCCCAAATGAAAAATATAAATGTGTATGTATATATATAACATAAACATTATATACAATGCATGCGTGTATATATATATACACACATCTTCAATCAAAATTACTCTAACTGCATTTAGTTCTTCTGGAAAGATGTGGCCTTTGAGCAATTTTTTTTCATTTATGAGCCATGGAGTAAAACTTTTCTTTAAGTATGTCTGATATCTTCTGCTTTATTTTTAGTAGCATATTTGAAAATTACTAATATATCTAAACAAAAGGTATATATACTTCCAGATGTTTCCTCATGCTCCTCTGTAAACAATTAAAATAATTAATAATGTAATGAGTATAAAGCCAGACAAGAATTTGGTTTCAATACTCACTCAGTCTAGGCATGTTCTGCCTCTGAGGACAGTTTTTTGTGGTTGATTTACTTACATTATCCAAATTAAAAGGTATGCAGACTCCAATTCAGTAAATTTAAGAATCTTTCCAAAAGCATCTTGTTCTTTTTACTAAATCTGTTGTACAAATGTTCTTGAATGCACAAGACAACTCCACTGAACTTGGCTCAGCCAACACTGCCACATATTTTTTCTGTCTAGCTTTTATTATAGTCATAGGCAATGGAGAAGTAGATGTGACTAACCAATGGCAGGGTTGCTTGACACTGAACAAAAACAAATTATTTTTTAAGCTCGAGGTACCATTCCAATGGGTGCACTGGGCGGTCTCTTTTCATGTGAGCATTTTGCATTACAGCAAATAGTTGGAGAGTCAAAAAGAAAGGATGGGTTTTTCTGAAACACCACTTCCCCAGAACTAAGGAGCTGAATTTCAGGCTGCAGTTGACAGAAATTACCGCACCTTGGAGTTTGCAGGCCAGTGGGACACCCCATACTACGCCCTCCCTGGACCCTGGGAATTCAAACACAGGCTCTTACTCACAACGCTGGAAGTTAAACTGTCTACCCCTCACCCCAAAAGCTGCATTACTATCTGTGGAGGAACTGAAGGCTCCCCAAGTTGTTCAGAGCCTAAGAGAGACTTCAGTTGTGAAGCCAAAGGCACTTGACTTTGCAAGCACAGACTCAGGAATTTCAAGACCACCTACCTATTTTAACTAAAAGGAAATGCTGAGAATAAAATTCATAAACCAGACCCAAATCTCTCTAGGTCTGGGCCTCAGTTTTAATTAAAAGATGAAGGCTGACTTTAAAATCCAATATTCTCCTGACCTGGTGGTCCCTTATCTTATGTTCTTTTTGTTATAAAACCAATACAGGGTCTTTCCATTACGAAGTTCTTGTCCTGGTCTCTACCTGCATCACCCATCTTCTCCCTCGCGAGCAGGACTGAAGATAACACAGGTGAGACTGTACTTACTACAAAATAACTGAAATTCAACACTGTCAAACAGGGTCTCAAAGAGAGGGAGCATTATTCCAAATGATAAGGATGGAAAGCAAAGGAAATACTTTATTTTGCATTTTTCCTTTGTAGCCTTGTGGGAGATGTGAGTAATACTGCTCTCTACTAACAGGAAAAAAAAGTGAGTTACGGCTGTCAGGAAAGCACATCTCTCTTCTCCTCTGTATTCTGTCAAGCAATATCTCACTGGCTTATGACATAATTTCATGTGTGTCTATCTTCTTGTAGGAAAAATGTTGTGTCTGCTACAGACGCCGGAGTACAGCATGCTAACACTTAAGTTATTCACAAGATGTTAAGAGGCCTTTTTAACAGATGTTTTGGTACACTACTCTGCAAAGACTGAGGATAATACAGAACTGCCTCAAGGTGCTAAGTTTCAGCTTTGGAAAAGTTATTTCATTGCACATAGTAAGAGAATACACATAAAATGTCCAAAAATTAATCATCTTTCTGGGGTGTAGAAACATGCTTGTGTGAACCCCAGTAGCTGCTTCAGTTTGGTCTAGTCTGGAAAAACTGGTGAAAAGAGGGTAGCTACACATAAAAAGAGCTTTTCTACTTGTACCTTAATTTTCTCGTCCATCCATAGTGATTTTTCTGAAACACAATCTCAGGCAAACTAATTTCAAATACCTTCACATCTTTTTCTATCTAATGGCTACGTGACTTTAAATTTTACTGTTCACTTCTGGCTATGACAAGCCTAAAGTTTTACTGTGAGCTTTCAGACTTTGTTTTCTCTTTATTTCTGTGCCATTCAAGTCCGTTCCAACAAAAAACGTCACCTGTACAAAGTTAGGAGGCTTCTTGACTTCATAAATCTTCATCTTTTTCATTTAAAGGATAACTAGGACACTTGCATACCTCAGGCATATCGGTAGTGGTATTTGGCAGAACAGCATAATAAAAGTTTTCCACACTATAAAACCCATGGCAAACAAATCAATGAAAAATACAATACTCGAATCTCCCAAAGGTAAAATGTAAATGCCAGTTGAATTTCTAACATTAGCATAGGAAGACAGTTAAAAGTAAATAACCACAATAGTCATTTCCTTGTAACACTAAACAAAGAACTTTATTCCAAAAATTAAAAACTGTTCCATACCCCTAAAGCTACTGTACTTCACACACATGCATTCACTTGCCCCATTTCTGCACGGACTCTTCTCAGCTCAACATCAAAACAGATTTCAGTGAACGTTTCTCCTCTTTGAAAGAAATATCCTTATGCATATTCCATGTATGGATATGGAAATATGGCACAGCAGAAGGAGTCAAAGTCGTGACTGTGCTCTGGGGTTTGCCTTGTACTTCCCAATATAAATGCCTAGCGACTCTCCTCACATTTAATGTTGAGTTCAACAAAACGTCAAATGCAAAGGACTTGCACATGGAGCTGGCATGATCTGCTGCTTGTCACTTCATGACAGAAATACTGTGCACAAAACACTACAGTACTGGCTGACCATTACTTCTGTGTGTCCTCAGGTGACTGAATCAGTGTGTGCATGTATTACATTTATGTACACAGGAATACATGTGAGTATGTAGCTCTCTCTATATATGTGTGTGTAAGTATATATATATAGACATGCATAAGCAGGGCCTGTTATAAAAGGGCATGGGACAATGATTTTAAGCTAATAAGAGAGTAAATTCAGACTAGGTGTAAGCGAAGAAATTTTAATAAGGAAGCTGGTGGAACACTGGCACAGGTTGCCCAGAGAGGTGGTAGATGCCCCATCTGTGAAAGCATTAACGGTCAGGTTGGATCCGAAGGCAGGACAGGACCCACACCCAGGGAACACCATCCAAGTATCCCCCCCAGCACCCACCCACACGCCCTCCCCTGTGCTGGTGGAGCTCAGCACCTTGGGCCCATAGACACTCTGGGCAGGGTATGAAAGGAGCAGTGGTGCTCACCTGTCTGGAGTTCGCCTCTTCCCGTTTTCGTTCACATCGAGAAGCAGCTCTGAGGAGTCAACAGGTGAGGTGGTGCTGGCATCCAGAAGCAGCTGTTCGTGCTGGGCGAGGTACTGGGCTGGGTTCTGCTTGGCTAGCCTTGCACAGTGCAGCAGCTCCCGCTGCAGCAGGGGCAGATTGGCCTGCAAGAGTGTAGCACGCGTTAAGAGGGCAGCTTGCAAGCAGTTTCAACAGAGATGAAGAAGAAAAATCAGAAATCAGAGGGAAACCTGCTCTGAGTTGAAACTGTTGCCATCATTCCCAGCTAGGTTTGTTGAGGTTAGCTGCCTGAAAGCAGGCAGCCTCCAAAAGTGGCTATAGCTGTACTAAATATGCATGGAAGGATGGGAGGTTACTGAAAATGTAGAAGAAAATCGTAAATGCTGTAAGAAAACCAGGTCTGAGTGCCACCTCTTTAAAGAGGGCAAAAGCACTGTCTTGGCTGATTTCTTCTGCTTTCTTACTATCTACAACCTGATCTCCTATGGAGCAGGTGTTTTCAACAAGTGACAGACAGTCCTTCTTCAGTATTTGTTTCCCATTCAGACTGCAGTTAGTACTCAGAAATTGTCTGAAACCAGGGGATCTGCAACTCTGTAAGCTGCTTCAGTCACCATTGTTTGAGGGCCTTGGGGAGAACAGGATTGAGAATAGGATTGCCCTCAGCTTTCCCATTACACTTGCAGTTACACATTAAGATAGAGATTACAACAAAATCTCACGTTCCAGAGCTTCAGTTAATCACCCGGAGGGCTACAATCCTCCTCCTAGCCAGATGTAGCTTGAAGGATTTCTAACTGTTCTTTCATGGCCCCACTGGGACTTGGGTCATGGCCTGGAGATTACCAGGACTCAGACAAAGAGAACTGAAAATGCTCATTGATCCCTGGGCAGTACATTTTGCCCATCTACTGGGGTCAGACTTAGTGATATTTTTTGCCAAAACAGGTGGAACTGTATGTCCTTTCCCTCTGCAGAGATAGTTACACATCTTGGGAAACATCTTCCTTTCTTTGCAGCACATGCCAACATCGATCCTAAGAAAGGCCACTCATTTTTTACCTAATTATTTTTTGTACCATGAAGTGATGTGCCTTGACCTCTCTTGTTCCATGACTACTACACAATAGTTTTTCACCTCAGAATTTTCAAGTATTGGATTAAATTTCATAACCACTGGGAACTAAAGATAAGACAAAGAACTTCAGTAGTTTCCTTTGCTTTTGAAATAACTCCCACTTAAAAAAACCTCAAATAAACAAAACCAAAAACCCCTTATTTTTTAAACAGGAAAATACTTTTGAAGTCAAAAAAGTTCTGAAAGTAATGTGCATGGAACCAAACAAAAAGCAGATGTTCTGAGAAGTTTTGAGCCCAGGATCTTGGTAAATTACTTTGTTAGCATTATAACAATGGCAAATGCTCCAGCACCTGTTGCTGTACCATAAGAGCAGAACCACTGCATCACAAAAAATGCCAGAAGAGAGTCAGTATATATGAAACTTATAACAGTGGAGAAAAAAACAGAAATTGCTATCTGTTATTCATCTTAGGATGGAAAGACAGTTGGTTGTGGAATATGGAAGTCTTTTCAGACCTACCCAAAACAGAAATATTTTGTGAAAGAATCAAATATCTATGTTGTTTTGATTATCAAAGAGAGAGAGACTGACTGACTGACTGTGTCGTGAACAAGGTTTTCCATTTGTTTTAATTCCACTGTTTCTTTAAAAAGCTCACACAGAATCCAAGTCAAGACACTCAACTACCTGAACTACCTTGCATGGCAGAAAATGGTTGGAGAAGTTCACACATATTTACAAATAAATATTGGGAAGAAATAAAAGAATCAGATCTACTATTTGAATAGTGGTACATACTTAAAAGATGTATCATCACATCTCAGCAGGCCTGTGAGGTAGAAATGTGAAGTGAGGTGAGTAATGAAGGAAGAAACAACACATTTGTGTTCCTTATCCACTATGACAAACAAAAAAAGGACCTTTTTAATACAGAGATACTCCTAGAGACAACCAAATTTTGAACTGTTCAGCAAAATCTGTGATTTACTTGTTTCGCTTCTCCTAAAGAAATGTTCATTCTTGCCCTTTAACATAAACATTTGCAGATAAACTTATCTAAATAGATTGAACAGATTTTGTTTGCACAGAACAAGCACGTACAGCTTTTAATAAGTTTATTAAACTTGGATATACTCAGATGCTTAATTTTTTAGAAGTTAGTATAGAAAACTATGATTGACATGCCTTATAGTTTGGGTTTGTAATAGCATAAAGTAGTATTTGGACAAACACTTAACTCGAAGTCAAGAAAAACAGTATTTAAAAATTTATAGTCCAGCTCAAGTATTTTCAATCTGCTCAAAACATTATTCTAAACAATATTTATTAAACCATATATTAATTAACAATTAGTTTGTTGGGAGAAAATTAATCAGGACCTTTCTCTAGGTAGGCCAAGTGTGCAGACTGCTTCTGGTAACCATGGCCCTGATACACAAGAACTAGTTTTTGGGAAGATGACAAGAACTAATTTTGAATGCAGAATGAAACATCAATATTCTCCCTATTGTGAGCAGGGAGAGATGAGGCTCCTAAGGCAGCTCCAGCATACTCATAGAGACTGAAACCAACATGGCCTTGGACACAGAGGACTGTGCAGAGGTTCTGCTCTGACAGCAAAGGCAGTTCTCTACACCTGCAGCATCACATTGCTGCTGATGCCTGTAGACAGACTTCCGTACCTCTGCACGTGAGAGATACAAACCAGTTCTCAACCAGAAAAACACTGACTGCAAACAAACATGACATTACTGGCTTACACTACCCTAAGTTGTTGCACTTCAGTGTCTAAACATGCTCCACTCTTGTTTTCAATTGGGCCTTATATCCTTCAAGATTCAGGCAGTTTCTTAGCCTCCTCCATCAGCAACAGAAATATTCCAGTATATATATATATAAATAATGTAAATTGAAAAAGCTTCATTAGAACATAGTATAAGATTAAGCTTTGATGTTTTTATAATTGCAAGTTTAAATAAATTATTACAGATGTATTAAAAAATAAAGATTTAAATTAAGACAAATTTGTTCAGAGAGCCTGAGTAACTCAAAATATTTATACTGATGCTTAAAACAAATATGCACAGCACATCTATTGAAAAACAGTGTTGGCAGTACTGAACATGTACACCATGTACCACTTAAATTTAATAGATTAAATGCTGCTTGCTATTAATATAGAAAATATGCACAAACAGGCCAGTGAAGGTTTCTGCAGTTGAATGATCTTATCTTCCTCTGAACCAGAATTGGTAGAAAGATAAGCAATTTGATGACTATTTATTATCTGTAATAGATCAGCGCTCCCTGGCGTGAGGCACCGCACAAACACATGGTGAAGAGTAGCTTCTTTCCCAGAATTATTATTACAGAAACACAAATATTGGCTTCTGTCTGCAATGTAGCGTTTGGTAGACCTAGCAATCTGTAGTGGATCTAGACCAGACAGGATATACAGTGTCTGAAAGGTTTCAAGAAGGTTTGAGTGACTTGCCTATAATCAGGTAACATAGAGAGGCAAATCTGGGAACAGAAAATAGGTCTGGCTTCAGGACAAGTCATTGGGACAGAAGAGACTGCAGGGCCCAAGAGTGTCTCTCTTGCTGTGGAGCATGGCTGAGAGCCTGACTCTGGTCCTGGGAAGTGATATTGCCATGCTAACACAGCCTTGAAGGCAAAAAAGCCTCTTAGCTAAGATTCCGTCCCAGATTGCT
>VXAD01013251.1:704870-744870 GCA_013399195.1 Dicrurus megarhynchus | reverse complement strand
CCCTTCCAAAGAGACCCATGTGACAAACAAAACCCCATTAAACACTTATTTTGAATATGGAAGCAAATGGAGAGCAAGACCTACTGATGTTATACCGCCTACATTAAACTTCCTTTGACACAGACTCAACTCAAGGGGCATCCACTGCTATCAGGTAGGGGTTTGTGAAGATACAAGCAAAGTGAAATCACCCCTCAGCCTTAGTGCTAAAAAGTGCTGTCAGTCTCTGCTCCAAATGAAATCAATGGCAACTGCAGTTGCTCAGAACAGATGCAACTTAGAGCACCACAACAGCATGTTCCCCAGTACATCCAATTATGGCTGAAGGAAATACATGGGAGACAACAATGTCTGGCAGAGAGAGGACTTTACTGGGAGTAAAAAGAATCCTGGGCCAGATTCACAGTTTGCATGTAAAAGGGCAGCCCAGCTTGACAGATATAGGTAAGTAAAAGCTGAAATTTTCATTCAGCTATACCATCACATAGAGATAACCTTATCAATAAAGTGACTTTAGTAGCAGCAGTGCCTCATTGGGCTCATAATTGTTTGGTTCAATGATACTGAGAAAAGGTTTTGCACTGAATAACTGCCGTCCAAACATACTCAGCTCATCCTTTTAATCATGGGCACTATATATGTAGGGCACTCTCCCCATCCAACTAAACTAGGCAAGTCAAACTATATTTTACTATGTTACATGATTCAAGGTATGTCTACATTAGGGGTACTGCCAGTATAGAATGAAAACCCTCTCACACCATTACACCGTAATATTATATTGGCAAAAGTAGTCAAGGCTATACCTAGTAGGGAATAGCTGCCACTTGTGGGAAACTACTAAGGCTACTCATGTTAGCTCTGTCAGCAAGAGCCAGAACTTCACTCTTGCATGTTTGGTATCCCTAAAGTATAATGAATGCAGTGCATGTGACCCACTCTTTTATAAAATAAACATATCAAGCAAGGAAGAGGGAAAAGAACAGAAAAAATACTTGCTTACCACAAGTCCTAGCACAAGGGTACGCACTCTCTCCCCAATCTCTGGTGAAATGTCATTGCCAAACTGCTGTAAGGTTGTAAGAAATCTCTTCAGTTTGCTGAGCTGCCTAGCTCCACAAGCTGGCGGTAACTGCTGGTTAGCCAGAGAGGAGGAAGAGGAAGAGGATGGCCCATTGCTAAAGCCATTAGGAGGAGATGGAGCTCCATTTAACGCTGTTGGTGAATGGCTGGTGCCATTGGTTACTGAAAGAAAAAGAGAGAGGAGGATAAAATAGAGATTGGGGTTGGGGGACAGAGAGAGAGGAAAAGGAGACAGAGGGGAAAATCCATCAGCTTATGTTTTCTGCACTTGACCTCAAAATTAATTAAGTTGCACAATCAAAGAAAATTAGCCTTTAGACAGAGCGACAGTCTGCAGTTTATATCTATTTCCCAGTAGCTGGTGCTGAACGTTGTAAGGATTGGAAATAACAGCAGCTGCCTCTCACACAGCCCCTTCAAAACGCTCCTGGACCTGAAAAGCATCATTTGAATACCAGCCTTTTGTCAGAGGATTTTAAAAAGAGGGAGAGGGAAATGGAGAGAGAAAAAGCATGAGTGCATGTATGATTGAAGACCAAAAAAAAATTGCTCTTTGGGGTAGAAAAAAAACGTGCAGACATATTTCATGAAGCCTCAGTTTATCTCTGAATATTTTTACTTGTGTTTTGTACATACTACTGACAGCTGTGTTTATAAAACAGGACTTTCACGTTTTAACCTTACACCACCCAATGAGAAGGTTATTTTTTCCAATACAGATTTCCTAGCTACTAACATATGGAGCACACAAAGTTGTCTGTGCAGGTATAAATGCTGCCAATGCTCCCTGTGGCCTGAAGCCTTGTAGCAAGGGCATGAAACTAGACTTCAGAAGCCTTCTCAGAGACCATGAGCAAATCTCTCTGCTTTCACGTGCCAGCACCTTATCTCTAAAAAGGGTAAGAAAGCATTTCCCTCCTGTTGCAAGGTTGCTGTGAGAACAAATATCTGAAGTACTAAGCATTCCAAATGCATGGCAATGAGATCCATGCAGACATACTGAAGACAACAAAGAGTTTTTGGCAGTGATTTCAGTTTGATTATTATCCACACTCTAGAACAGAGCAGAGAATCAAACTGAGGACATCCTCTTCCACTCAGGTTAGTTGGAACAGCAACACTCAAAACACACACCATTGAGGCTGAGTCTGATTTGCTAAAATGGCAGCAAACAGCAAGAAAAAGGATGGATCTCTAGAAATACAAGTGTACCAGCACACTGGCAGGTGTGGGCATGCAGCATGTGACTGTAGCGAGCAGCAGCTGCACTCAGCTGGCCACTGCCCTGGAGAAATTTGCTAATGTTTTTTGGAAGTCACTCAGAACCCATCCCAAAAAACCATCAAAAATCAGGAACCTGTCTGCAATCAAAAATGCATAGGAGTATTATTTTAACTTGTTTCCTATTTAAAAGCACAACCAAGGCAAGTTAGCAACTTTAAAAACCTTCAATGTTTCTCAATGACCAGCCTCTCTGAAGCCAAACATCCCATTCTCATGTCATTTTCTTCACAGATCGTCCTTATCTTTGGCCAGGAAGTCCTTTTTCAGGGTGGACACCTACCACTAGATAAAAATCATTATCCTATTATCATATTTAAATCACTGCCACAAATCTTTGAAGGAGTTTTGTTGCCCTAGTCACTGCATTCCAGAGGGACTACAGAAAAAGCTATGTGAATTGTTATCTAGCCTCTGCTTGTGTTTTATCCTAGTTTTTGATTGTCTATCCTGGCTGCGTGGGCTAGTGAGAACAAGAATTGGAAAAAGCAGAAATAGAAAGAAGCTGTCCTAAACAAGTTCAGTCCCCTGTGTGGCTCCAGGCCACGCTCTGAGTGCTGCAGTGGAGTGAAGTATCTGAGTAAACAAATACATTGTGATTGCAAGGAACTCAAAGCCCAAAGTCATCATACCAGGAACTTAGTAAATAAGGATTGGGAAGAATAGCAACATGTCCTGCTGATCTACCCTGACACCATCCAACAACTCTGTCACCAGTAAGGTGGTGTCTAAGTAAGACAGTAAAGGGCTGCTCTAGGCAGCAGGTGCTGGGGCTATGATCAAGAAAGCAGAGAAGTGTGGAGTTCATTATCTAGGATAGATATAGAGAGAAGAAAAGCAGATAAAGATTTCTCCCACAACAAAAGAAGTATAGAAATAGTCCCATGATTTCAGCGCTTTCCTTATATCTGAAATATTTTTCAAATATCTGAATTTGCCAATTGGCAAAGTTGTACATAATTTCTGAAACAAAACCATGTTACTAATCCAAAAGAATTTAGCATTCAAAATTTCAAACTACAACATGTCAAGAATTTTTAATCATCTAAACCAAAGAAAACAAAGATATTCTAGACCAGAAAACAAGTCTGATCTTTCTGGCCTGCAGGCATTCCTGTTGTAGTAATAATAAATGTAACAGACACTCTGACAAAAGTGACTGTTCATTGTACGAGCTGGAACAGCTAAGGCCAAACTCCAAAATCTGACAGGGTAAAAAGCAATTAAAATCAGGGTTTTTTTAGACTTTTAGTCTTCAAATAAGGAGCCCCAGAAATCAAGCTGTGGTTCATACACCTTCCAAAGTGCTGAACTCAATCAAATAAACATCTAGAAATCTTGTGAGTACACTGAGGACTGTAAGTGTGATTAAAGAACATTGTCATATTCCTTTTATGATTGCCAAAGATCATCCTGAACTGTGGCAAGGGCATCACACTGGAAAGCTTAATCTGCAAGAACCTGATCCTGCAAAAACCTAGAAACAATTTAACTTCGGACTGAAGCAGCTCCAGAGTGAAGCTCCATCCAGGATGATTCAGGTGCTGGAGTTAAGCAAAACAGACAAATCTTTGCAGGATCGGGGTCACTGGGTTAAATGTGAGTTTATGTGAATAGCTGGCACAAACCCTCCTCACTGTTTAAGTTCAACATAAATTGTCAGGACAGGGTTCCCTGGGATAAGTAGTACAAAGGCCTCCAGCTGGCCACCTGCATAGAGGTGAATTTTAAATAAGGTATTTAACAGACAGAAAGGGACTAAAACAGACATAGGCAAGACAAATAGAAGATGCTGCCTTCATTCTGTTTAGGCATATGTATTCTACTGTTCTAAAAATGTTTTATTTAAAACGTGAAATGTAAACACATTCTCATGTTTATACTATTACAAGGCAGTATAAAAGAGACCAAAAAATTTGCAGCTAAATCTTAGTATGAGAAATGTGGATCATTTCACGGCTGTGAAAAGAATAGTCCAGACAATGTGCCAGATTCAAATCTCAGTTATGCTGATATGAATGCTGCGTACATCAAGACTAGTAGAGTTTGTTATATGTTTACATCAATAACCTGAGACAGAGATGCAGCCCTAAGTGATTTAGAGAAATGGTAACAGACTAGAAACCTCTAGATAAAAATTATGAAAGGACTTTAATTTTGGTTTTATATCAATACTAACTAGACGTTATATAGCACTGAAATCAGAATTCTTCACTGAAACATAAGCAGAAGGAAGATTAGTATTTTTTTCATTATGAATTATCTCCACTTTAAAAACAAACAAACAAACAAACACAAAATCCCTGAGGTTTCTATACAAAAGGGAATGGGATCCTTTAAACATCATAATGGCATGTAAGAGAAGAAGGTTTTCTGTCCTTCTCACAAGAGGGCTAATCTGAGCATTAAGTACATGGGAAACCAGTGCTTGCTGCTCTTTGACACTGTGACCAAGTGGTCAATGAAATAACAACACAACTCTGAGCTGAATGTCTTAATACCTTAAAGATGCATTCATCTGTTGTGAACTTTGTTTTGCTTAATTACTTTAATCGCAATACAACCAAATGCTGCTCCTGCCATGTCATGCACATTTCCCTTCACCTATTTTGGTTTCTTACATACAGAATAGAAAGAAGATGGAAGAAAAGGAAGAAAATAAGACTAATTACACGTTGTGGGCGTAAATGAACTGGTTCTTGGAGCTCCTTGGGTAGTGGGAGGAGGTGGCATGGTTGGAGGCGTCAGCCTGGATTGTGTCTTCACATCCACAGGTGAGTCTGGCATTGTGGAATGCTTCTCAGTGCGATCTGCAACACACACCACAGGAACACACTGGTTTATTTCCCCGAGCACACCCCTTCTGACAAAAACTTAAAAGCTAATGCAAGAAGTGAGCCATTTCAGCATCTGCTGTGAAAGATTACACCTGATTATCTACTCCAGTGTGCTCTTCCCAAATTGCATCACCTAAACCTTACTTAAGAAGGTGCAACACAGATGGTAAGACCTCATTTGCAGCAGTGCTGCATTATCTTTTGTTTTTATTTCTAGCATGTGC
Organism: Dicrurus megarhynchus; assembly: GCA_013399195.1. NCBI lineage: Eukaryota > Metazoa > Chordata > Aves > Passeriformes > Dicruridae > Dicrurus > Dicrurus megarhynchus. The sequence continues at coordinate 739,445 of VXAD01013251.1, read as the reverse complement.
AGATGCTACCTTCCAAGCACTCCTGGAGCTGCAATAATGCCACCTCCCTTCAAGGCCCTCATGTTAGCCAGGAGGAAAAAACAGATGAAGAGACAGGAAGATAATAAATCCCCTTATGACATCTCTTTCAGAACTAAAACCTGAAGCTCTTTAGTACAGGTGAGATATTGGGTGGAATATTGGTTGAAGCCAGCTCTCTTCATGTCTCTTCTTTGTATCACCTGCTGCCCCCTCCATTGCTTCTCTTTGTAATCTTATGTTAAATACACACACCTCCTGGATCACTTTACCACAGTGCTCCCGGATATTCGCATATTCACCAGAAAAATAAACACAACATGCCAAAACGGTATGTCAATCATCTCAGACACATACAATTATTTTCAAATAAGCATGTATGTTTGCACCTTCACATATTAAGAACAACTTTTAATGTTCAAAACCTGCAAGATAAGCAGGAACATACCTCCCCAAGAAAACAAAACAAACATAAGGCAAAATCAGGAAGAAAACTTAACAGTTCTCTTGCAACTAAAGAAACAACACACATGATAAAAAAGCTACAGAAGTGTACCTTTTTCCAACATCTTTTTGAATGACACGACCTTAATTTTTTTAAAAAAAAACATCCAAGCCCTTATGTTTCATTTATTAGACATGGGCAAAACACAGCAAAATTTACCAACTGAAGGCAAAATTAAGGCTTTCTCACTCATAACAGGAGTTTAACAAGCCATCTTGAAAAAAGATGAGTACAATGAAGTTTAGCTTTTAATGGGCGTAAGTCAAATTCTTCCATCCCTTCTTTGGGGAGTCAGGGCTAATTACTTATACACTGCCCTAACCAAGTCTTCCAGAGCTCCACAAAACTATTTTGTAAAGCAAGTAAGTGTTGCTGCTAATGGGCAAGCACATAAGTCTGTGGTTTTAATTCAAGATGTCACATTCTATAAATTCTGCCACTTCACCTCGTGACACAATTCCTTGTTCTTACTAACAACATACAAACTTCAATGAAAAAATCATACCTGAAATTTGCTCTGAGAGACAATAACAGAAATTAAATGCAACGCACACATTTAACAAAGAACGGGTATGTTCAAAAGAGCCTCAAAACACTTAAATAAGAGAAAGTTACCAAAAAAAAAAAAAAAAAGTGGGGGGAGGGAGGAAAAAACTAAAACAGCCCCCACACCCCCCCAAAAAATTAACAACACATAACAGATACCAATCTTTATCTGTCTGAAACTGAAGAAACTGAGGAAATAAGTAGTAAGTCCCAGAGGTGCAGCGTGTCAGGTACTGCAATTATAGAAGGCATCTTCAACCTTTGCTGAAATGCCTACAGGCAATGTTTCAGCTCTCAGGGAAAGGGAGTAATTTCATATAGAATTTAGAGACAAGTTTGGGGAAGATGAGCAGTGAAACACCCCCAGAATAGGATGAGGAGAATAGAGATACAATTTTATAGGATCTGTAGTGTTGATCTAAGGTTAGTAAACCTCAGCTGTGGAGGGAAGAGTACCCACAATGATTACCTTAAATATCAAGGTTGCTACAGGTATGATTTGCAAATCAAGCAACAGTAAATTATTACATGCTCAAAAACAAAAGCAGGTTTCTAAACAAATTCTGTAGGTATTTCCTTTCCATATCACTATACAAAAACAGCTAAATCTCTACCTTCAATAAGCCATTAATTTAATATAAAGAACTATGAAAACTCATCTTGAAATGTTAATTGCTTCCTTAATAGCCAAATTCATCTTGCACTCACCTCAACCAACCTCAGCAACAAGGGAATAAATAGCTTTCAGCTCATGTTGCAACAGAGGGAAAGAGGCACAGCAGTGAGCCCAAGCCCTCCTAAATAAAGGCAAATATTTCTCCCATGCCAAGAAAGGAGAGAGAAAGGGAGGCTTGCCAGAGCTGGTGGGGAGATAACAGTGGGAACTGCTGGTCCATCTGGTTTTCATTCTGCTAACACTCACATTGAACTGTTAAGAAAGGCAGTCCAGGTACACAGATTTGAAGCATGTGGGAGCGCAGACACAGGCACAGAGAAGATGGAGGTGGGTGGAAGAAGGAGTGAGAGAAATCGAGTTCCTCTAACAGACTGTTGCTCGCAGCAAGCAGGCACAGCCTGTATCCTCCAATTCAGCTGGTGATAACTAAAAGCGATCCTGAGCTGTAACCAACCGCACAGCTCCTGCTCCCTCCCTTCCCTTCGCTGCATTTCCAAGCTCAGGTTTGATCAGAAACGCGCTCAGATCAGAGGGGGGAGACTTTCCCAAAAAGCTGGCGATGTTTTGCTACTTAAATTGAACACGGTAGTGGGAAATAGTGTGTTGGTTTTGCCCTCGAATTTCAGGTTGCCACTCTATCATGAGCCGAATGGTTTTTACTACCTCCAAGAGTTTGCCACCCAGTTTGCAGATTGCTGAACTTACCCACAGACCACTGTACTTCTCACCTAAATCTAGTAACATTAGGTTTGATTTTCCCAATTATCTTTCTTTGGACCTCTTAAGAGTAAACACAAACACCCTTTACATACCCCTTACGTTTTCTTTACCTCTCTCTCCCCCTTGCAAAGCCCTAAACCCTACTCTCCTCCTGTGTGATAGCAGGCACGCATATTTCTCTCTGACTGTCTGTAAGTTCCCTAGTTCTGCCTTCTTTAGGGAGATATTAAGGCTCCTTTCAAGCACACCCCAAAACATTTCTTACCAGAGTACAAGATTACTTTGTCAGAACAGAGATTCTCCATGGGGGGAGGGAAAAAGGGCTTTTGAAGAAGTACATGCAAAATGCAAAGCTCTTCCACATGCTTGGAAGACACCATCACACCACACAGGAGAACAGCCTTTACAACTCTCTATTCCACCCTCTTTAATAACAAAACCCCTGTGGGAGCCATTCTGCTCTTACTGCTACTGTTTACCTGTTCCCTACCTTTTCATACAGTTCCCTGAACTCTGAGGGAGTGATGGGACTGGGAGCACCTGTCTACAGCAGCTCTGCACCCACCACTGTCCCGCCACCCATAGCCCCAGAGAACCTCAGCAGCTGTAAGACACATCACTCAGGGGATGAAGTGGGGCGATGGAGTACAAAGCACAGCCACCACTGATAAAAGCATTAACAGTTCTTGTGATCTGAACTCCTAAAGCTTTTGGTGTCTGACAGACAGCCTATAACTCCAGCTTCTACAAATCATTATTTATTTTTTAATTAATAAAAACAATAAACCTAACAACCAACGCTTTTTATTATAATGGTAGAAAAATAGCCTGATGATATGAAAGCTAAAGACAAAATGGTATTTAAATCATATTCACAAGCCTATTTCCTTCAAGATATGTTATTTCACAAGGCTTTTTATGTATGGACATTCTTCATAAAAACTCTCAGTGGATATTCTGCTATTCATACATTCAGAGGTAATGAGGGCTTGGTAGGGGAAGAAAGAATCCCTCAAGAGGACAAACTAATTTTAACGTATCAAAACCTGCCTGGGTAAGATTTCACGTACATTTGTTCCAGTTTTACAATACAGAGACATATACATTGAATTTTGCCTGAAATTTGGAAGAACTTTCACCATGTCTTAAAATTGTGCAATTTCTTGAATTCAAAAACGTGTTTATGGTCTTGAGTCAAACCAAACTCCCCACTTGCAAAACTAGTTCTGACTATCTTCAGATGGACATTTCAAACAATATTCCTGAATTAGGAGGGACACACTAGAAAGTTTCATACAGGCAGCATCCCACAACATCACATTTAGGAGCATAGCCTGTGTATACAGAGGGAATTAACTTTCAGGTGCAACAATATCTTTCACTGAATCCCTTTAAACAATGACAGACCTGTGCTCCTTAGCCCAGATCAGATCAAATGGGACTGAAACCAGAGGTCCTCCAAACTGGAAGGAAAAGGAGACATCTGCAACTCATTCTGTAGTGTTCACTGCAATCAGTTCAGGATGGAGAAAGATGGTGAAATAATGGTCTAGTCCTAATCCATACACACAACCCTCTGGAGCAGCAAGAGACTTAGAATAAATTCAGAAAACATGTTTCAAGTATGCAGAGATCTATTGCATTTGCTTTGGATTATATTTTTTATTTAAAAACAAAACCAAGCAAAACATTTTGAAATACACATTCTTGAATCTCCTTTACAGCACAGAGCGAAGAACTGTGATTTAACCACAGAAGTATTTAGCTTCATTTAAAATTAAAGAATGTTGTAAAACCAACTTTAAATTATGATATTTCTTCTGTGGATTTCTTGGTTCATGGAACTATACTGTTCTCGTCATTCATTCAGTTTTTACGGTAGAGGTTACTTTTATCACTATATTTAGCCATTTAGGTGAACATTGATATTTACTGTAAGCACAGTCAGCTTCTGAACCAAACAAGGAAGAGACAAAACATGCTGGAGCTGGGGCAAAGAGAGATGTGCCTGCATTCAAACTGATTTACTTTACTTCCTGTACCCTACAAGATTTAGTCCACTTTTAAAACAAGGCGCTCTTTCATAAATGGCAATATTTCAGCTCACATGGCACACTTCCAAGTCTAACGCATCAAGGAAAGCTGATGTATGGAACAAAATATGGAATATATAAATACTTTACTGATACCATTGCAATAGCCAATTCAATGTCAAGCATTTCTAGGAGTGGTATGTTTTCAATTTCCTTTTTTAAATGAAAAAAAATTGTGGTATAATACGCTGTGGCATTTATTTTACTTTTAGTTAGTGCAAACAGTTCCAGATGTACACTCAAGCATGAAAGATTCTTAAAAGATGCTTTATATTGATTGTACAGTACTTTCTACTTTGGTGCCAACATTTAAAAAATAAAAATAAAACTTGCTAAATTAAAAGAGTCCATTGTCTTGTTTCCTTTAAACTCACAAAAAGAGCAAGCCCCACATATGACACAAAGGATTAGAACCTGCCTCCACTGCCCAAGTTATAGGAATTGAGACCTAAATCTGGAGGATTTAATACTGATGGTTTCTTAGATGCATTGGACTAATTTTGGTTATTTTGAGAGGGGTGGCAGGGAATTTGCAAGCTGTGGATAAATTCAAGGTGATGAACCTGAAGACAGACAACCACAAGTCCAACCCAAGAGGACAAATTCCATAGTTCTTCCATCCATAATGCTATCATGCTGCAGTCAGTGAGAACTTGTCCTTCAGATGTGGCCAAGCCACACAGCACCACTAGTAATAGGCAGTTTGTGGAGACCCACAACTCCTGACCCTCAAACCTGCTGCTACACTGAGCAGAACAATATTACAAGGTTGCCTTGGTTGAAGAGAACTCATTTGAGAATGCACGGTATAAGCCTGATATATCTGGTAAATCCTACCCACTCCCTGCACTGAACCCCTGGGGAAACCTGCAAGTCATACAATGCAGCCATAAAACACGACTTTAGACAACACCACTGCAGGCCCTCTCCCTGCCAAGCATGCCTGGGATTTGTTTGAGACTGGTACAGTCTTCATTCCATTCACCTCTTGGCCCTTCTGACTTCTTCTTGATAAATAAATAAGGACCTAAACCAAATTGATGTTTTTGTGCTATACACAATGATCTCAAACAGGCATAACACAGACATAACTATCTGTCAGCACCAGATCCACTCACATTATTGGCCTCGAAAGGAAACATCACTGGATTTCTAGTTCCCCAGCAGATAACTTCTACTTCCCAGGTGATTTGCAGGAATGCAGTACCAGAAATCAGCTCAGACTCCGTCTTTTGTCAGAGAACATTACCTCTGCAAGATTTATCCATCAGGAATCAGAACGTGCATGAAGTGATTGACTGATGGATAAGTACGGCAAAGTTTTCAGATGACATAACATTTCACTGCTTCTTTAGCATGCTGGGTATGAAGCTCACATACTGAAGATGACCCTTTTGCAAGAGCAATATCACAATTTTGCTGCAGTCTTATCTTCATTCTCCTCTGCTCAGATAGTTGAACAATTCATATCACCAGCTATTCTTCAGAATAAATGAAAGCACACTCAATTTACCCATTTATACTCATTTAATATGCAATAGCTAGAAGAAATTCTGTATCCTGGGAGTTCACTGAAGTTATCTGAGGCCAAGTTATAAGAGTTTTCTTCAGCTGTGCTAAAAAAAGCCTTGAGCATAATACAATCTCCTCTGTCTCCCAAAAGCTGAAAGGGATTTTTGTGCTACTGTCTCCTGGTTTTGGTAGAGCTTGTGAATGATGTAAAGCAGGTAAATAGCAAAACTGCTTTATGTCATGGTCTTTGTCCTCAGTGGTACCTTGACTGGTCCTAACATCATGACAATGAACCACAAATGCAAAAGCACTTTCTTTGATTTCAGTTCTCTACGGTGAGAGGTTCTGACTGGCAAAAAAACTTGGTCCCACACTCATGGCTTAGCAGCTGAAGGCCAGATAATTACACATATTATAAAATAGGCAATGCACGAGTTCAATCTCAGAATTAAGAGACAAAAATGTTGTGGCTTGCTTGTTTGGACATATTATTTTCTCCTGAAAGAAATAAACTTGTCTTACCAAACAATATCCTTTTGTAGGGGGGGGGGGAAGTAGAAGAATAAATTTATCCCTCTCATTTAACAATCTGACATGTTTTGACAGTTTCAAAACTACCATAAATTCACTTTCAGTTATTTAATAAAAACTGACTCATGTCAGAATTGCACCTTTTTTTAAATGCCTCTTTTCTCCTTCACCCTTTCTGGCTTTGCAAATTTTACCATGTATAATTGCTTGAATGCAGGAATGCAGGGAAGAAGAATACATTCTAAATCTAGACCTGCTACAACCATAGTGGTTTATGAAACTTATCAAGAACAGACAAGCAAAATAAGGGCCAAACTGTGGCAGCTGCCCTGAGTTTCCATAAGCCCCCAGAAAACAAAGCCTACAAGTTCCTTTGTCATGGCTGAATACACAACAGTTGGCCTGTAATGAAGCTGAAGACAATGAGGATTTCTTCTAAATATCCCACCAAGCATCATGAAAATTCCTCTATGTATGAACTAATGCAGTTAATAAGCAAGCAGTCCCATCATCAGTATTGAAATACTATTTTCCTGTTTACATTGTTTCCTAGATCTTTTCTTTTTGTTGACAAGCTATCCAAGTAAGAACTTTTTTGAGTTTTGAGTGTTTTGAGTGGTTCTCTTGTGTTTCATGTCACAGGAAGTATTACTGCTATTCCAAACCCAGCTCACTGAACACGATGCTCAAGTGAATTGACAAAGTGGCATTCTCTGCCTCTGTTCTCTGAAGAACAGCCAAAGCAACCACTGGCCAAACCTATGTCCCAGCCTCCCTGACAAGCTGCAGAGGTGACCAACTCTCTACATCAGCGGTCAATCCCTTTACTTGTACAGAGGGAATCTACACACGCTTTCAGATGCACTTTCCCAAAGGCTCCCTGACAGGTAACTCATTTCCTTTCTGCGCTATCGTCCCTGGAAGGCCTACCCTTGCCAGGATCACATGCTATTTGACAAACTACAGATGAAGGCAGATTGATATCTAAGAAACACAAATGCCATCAGAATCCAATTGGTATTGTTTGCATGCTCTTATATACTCAACCACACACAGCACACATCCTTCCCACCAGAAGTAAGAAGATTTTCTCTCCCAGCATCAACTGAAATTTCACAACTTGGTCTCCAGAAACATATTTATGTTTTTAATCCAAAGTTTGTCCAGTCCTAAATTAACAGTAAATCACAGAAACATAGAAAGACTTGGGTTGGAAGGGGACCTTCAAGATGATCCTGTTCCAGCTCCCCTTCCATGGACAGGGACACCTTTCACTAAACCGGGTTGCTCAGAGCCTCATCCAACCTGGTCTTGAACACTTCCAAGGATGGGGCACCCACAGATTCTCTGGGCAACCTATTCCAGTGCCTAATCATCCTCACAGTAAGGAACTTTTTCCTAATAACCAGTCTAAACACATTCTGAGTTTGAAACCCCTGTTTGTTACACAAAGCTAGAAGTCTGAAGCAAAATAATGATAAACTTCTTTATTTTTAATGCACTTATACCAAGTGTAAAGAATAGCTGTACTCATTTTAGAAAAGTCCTAAGAGAATACAGATACCGTATTTCGTTAGATTTAGCTGGAACTGAAGTCTCCAATATAGACTACACTAAGTAATCTAAAGCAACTTATTTAAATTCAGGGAAACTTTAGACAATAAATTCCTCTGCCAAAAAGCAAAAATGTTACGACAGCTGTACTTTTAAGAGGCATTGCTTCTATTTATATAACATGCCAGAAGTCATTTAGGCTCAAAAAGAATCAAATATGGGTGTAGGAGGTGATATTTTCCATGGTTATACACCTGAAAAGATGACACAAGGGCTACCAAGAAGGTAATGGATATACTTTTGGCTTTGCTTGATTTTAAAATGTGGAATTTGTCGTGGACAAGTCAAGATTCTGTAAGATGTGGAGTGGTGGTGGCCAGCCTGGGACTGCTGCTCCCCACCTTGTGGATCAAGGTCCTAAACCCCTGCTCTACCAGACTGCACGATTTTACCCATCCAAAAACCCAGTTCCATCAAGTGATATTTCAAACAGTGAAAAGTCTGTAACATTAGACCAGATGTGCAGGTCTGGGGAGCAAGACCTTACCCATAATACTGAAAGCAGAGGCAGCCAAACTCCCTCTTCACCAAGTACCAGAAGAGTCTGAGGAAGTCTGCTTATACCTGCTCTTTTACACAGACAGCTAAATTAGCAGACTAAATGTCCCATATAATCACTAAAGAGTTAGAGTCTCTAATTTTTTAATCTCTGTGGCTGCTAAATCAGGCATAAACATCCCCATATAGATCTAGGTTCTTTGCCTCGTGAGAACCAGAAGCATTCAGACTGCTCTCGCAGTGTGGCTGCTGTACACAACAATCGGTGGTCCTCAAAGACCAGGCACAATAACTCCTTGGCTTCTATTCAGCCACTCAAAACAGGTATTAATCCATCAACAAAAATATATAATGAAGCATATTTCCCCCAGAAACCCTCAGGTGCTGGCACTGTTACTTACTGCCACTACCAGAAAGACAAAAGTGAAACTATAGGCTTTCCTCCATCTTAGTATTATACACTGACAATATTCAATAGTGCAATTAATTATATTCATCAGTACTTCAGCATTTGTAGCAATACACACATTGGAAGACCATCATTTCACATCATCAGATGATGCCATTAAAGACATCTTGTATTTACATGACTGACTGTCTAGACAGAGTGTGAGAAAATACTCATTATTAGTTACAACTCAGCTCTTCCTTAGTGCCACATGTCACACCAACTGCCTTTTATTTTGGGCACTAGATCACACCTGAATGCAGCAGTGGGGAGGTGAGAAGGGGGAAAGAGAGCCTCAAAAACTTCATGAGAAATAAGGACCCAAATATCTTCTTAGATGAGGTAATACTACTTATTGACAAATAAGCTCCCAAGCAAAGCAAATACTACCATTAGCAAATCCAAAACTATGGTTTGAATCATCTGGCCTAACATATCAGATGCACTCTTAGAATTGCATGTGAAATAGTATAAGCATATAAAGGAAGAGGGAAAGAAAGGAATTTGTATATGTCATTTAAGACTAACAAATATAAAACCAGATTAAACCCCTTTCTGAAGCCAGCGAATTCACACAAATTCATATTGGCACAGAAATCAGGTGATCTCACCCAGAGAGAGAGATGCTGGGTTAGCCTTGCAGGCAGACTCCAGCCCCAGAAACACTCAGAAATATGTGCTCAACTATGGACACTGAAAACAGCTGTAGGTAAACTAATGAGACCACTCACATGGCATACAATTACACGCAATGTTTCTAGACCTTAAAGCATCACAGCAGTCTTAGTCTTGCACAATAAAGCTTAAAACTTCCTTCTTTTGAACCATCTTCCCAATGTTTTGAATTCTAAATATCAGACCCCAGCTGAAGCCTGAATTGAAAGAAAAATCAGCAATTATTACAGAAACCACAGAAAATATGCACCAATTTTTAAAACAATTTCAGGTATCATAGCATTGTCATGATTGATGACAGTTGTACAATACATACTTCATTTCAAGCCCAACAGATTCAAATTAAATGTTTTGGGGTCTTTTTTCCTCAACATATATATTTAAAAGATTTTTATATTTATAGAACATAATTTTCATCAAGCCACCTAAACCCCCTACTTCAACGCAGCAATATTGACGTTTGTGCATCAGTGCAGCTTCCACAGCTTTCTTCTGTACATGCCTGTATGTGTGAGCCCGTGTGTGTATGTGCACACACGCTTCTACACATATGTGACCAAGTTTTACTTACTTGGTTTTGTGTACAAAAATACTTACTGCGATTTTTTTTTAATGTTTCTTTTTTTAACATTCAGATTTAGAAAACTGTAAGAGGGAAAGATCCTTCAGTTACTCTGAAAGGAGTGTTAAATGGAGAGGAAACTGCAGGGTGAGAAGTCAGACACGAAAGAGAAACCACTCGATACGAGTGCAACTGAAATATTGACAAAGTAAAGAAGTCGGATGCATTTGAACTCTAAATGTTCAACATGGACGCACTTAACCCTTTCTGATATGGTTACGTTTCCTTGTACATGAAAAAAATCTATGAAATGTAGATTTAACTCTCTCTGTGCTATGGAAACACCCTACATTTGGCTTTGGGCCTACTTGGGCATATACATTTTGTGTCCCTGAGAGATGGACTAACCAGTAGAGAGGCCATTTTTATGAGAAAAAGAAGCCTATTCCCCAGCAGGATGGAAGCCCTGCGGCGGGGCAGAGGGGCCTCTGCTCCGGACGCACCGCGGGAGCATCGGGAGCCCCGGGCAGAGCCCGGGCGCCGCCGGGAACGTCCACGGGCGAGTGAGACCACTAGAGGGAGCCGGCATTGTGCAGCGCCACCGGGAAAAACCCCTGCCCGGGCCGAATACTCAGAAATAAATGGCAAGGTGCTCAGAAAGCCAAAGGGAGACGCTTAAAGAAAAGTTCTTTCCAATATCTTCAGCCACGTGATAGAAAGGAGAGCCTCTTTGTGTGTTTACACATCACTGTGTACTATTCTGTGCCCACAGTACCAACGGAATATTAAGTAGTTGTCTCTGAAATTCAGCTATAGTAATTTCTTTCTCAAAAGAGCAAATAGAGAGCCCTGGTTGCAACAAAAGACCTTTTTCAGTGCCTCCTATTATCACCTCTCACCCCAGCCAAACAAGTTAGATGTCACCCCCCCTGCCCCCAATCACACCTCCCCCTCACCTTCCCCTGCTTTGGGGATAGCTTTCCATGTGAAATATTCCAAAAATGGAATTGCAGCAAGCAACACAATAGGCAACGTCATGCCTACAACTCACACTATATCTAGGCAAAGAAACCTGGATTGTGCACACACAACTATAGCCATGTCATGATGGCATGAACTTGAACATATCCCAACACAATTTAACACCATTTCTTTTTTGCACCAAAACACAGTGAACCAAACAAAACCTCACACCTACAATCAGTCAGAGAGATCAAATGGCAAGCAGGTAAGAAATAAAGGCTCACACAGATCTTTATAAACATCCTTTCAGCACCACATACGTGTTAAGGAAGCTAAATCCCAAGGACAGGTACAATTCAAAAGCATAGAGAGATAGTGACCACACGGGCATCTCCTGTGAACACAAATTTCTTTATGGTCTTCTTGGAATAGAAGATGTAAAACACATCAGTACTTGTCTGGTAAGCTTTAAACTACTTGGATATGAAGAAACGAAGAACTGCTGAACTGCAACTATCCATGGCAAACTCTGAAATTATGAAAGGAAAATTTAAAAATGGGGAAATAGGTATACCTGGATGAAATACTAAACAGTTAACAAGAATAACTGTCCCCAAATGAGTTCCTAGCCATTATCTTTTCCATAATTATTGCAAGTAGCTTCAGTAACTGTGCATACAAATGACCTATTAGAAACTTAACAGGTCATTTTCAAAGGTGATTATGAGCCCTGACTTAGAGAGTTACTTGGGTTTGCACATAATTCTGTTCAGTGCCAACACTCTGCAGAAAATTAAGATAAAATGTGTTTCCAAAACACCAAGCAGAAATAAACTTTCAGAAACTAAAAGAAGGTATGAGGTGGTGAACACTGACGAATCAGATGCAGTCATCTTCATAAAATAAATGTTAAAAAATTTGCTTTTGTCTGTGCTCTGGTGTCAGGAGAATGGAAAGGAGGCAGCAATCATATGTTAGAGCTCTTACAGTGCCCAGTACTACAATAAATAATGATGAGTGTAACAGTGAAAAGTCTAAGGCTAGACAGGAGAGATAAAAGTCATTGTGGGTTATCAGAGTTATCAGGTTATCTGCTGTAGAACACAGTATGGACAGCAGAAACGTGTGAGTAGATAAAGATACCCCAATGAACTCTTCAAAACAACAACAGGATGCTCTGCACCTCAGTGGTCCTTCTTGGCCCTGTTTCTTAATGGGTAACTGGGCTATTGCAACAAATGAACATGCAATAGGTTTGGTTTAGAAAATATTAGAAAACTATTCAGAAGCACCATTTAAGGAGAGTAATAAAGAACAGGAGTATAGATGTGCAGCCTCCTCAGTTGCTGAGGTTGTTAAGAAACAGCAGGAGACACAAAAACAGATTCTGGCACTCCCACTGTGAAAGGCTTGGGCAGGTTGTAAAGAAATTAACTGAGCAAAACCAGAATAGATTCAGTTAAAATGTGCAGGGAAAAAAGGCAAGAGGAAGCATCCCAAGCTACATTAACCAGAGGAAACAAAAGACATTATCAGTTTTCATTCATATCAAATAAATAAGAAAACAAAACTATAAAAAAACTTTGATCTTAACTGAAACTGAAGAAAGATATTGACAACTAACAAATATTGACCTAGCTTATGTTTAAATCTAGCTCAACAATTGAGAAATAAATGGGCAAGGAGGGTACCAAACTTGGACAAACCCTCTTGATTCTGGAAACATGTATGTGATTTTTTACAGGAAGGAGTGAAATAGAAAAATGGGACTCTGGTACTGCTTGTTCTTCTCTCACTTTCTCTTCTAACACAAAAAGAGAGAAGAGGTAAAACAAACACACTGAGATACTGTTACATTGTTCAGCGAGGCCTGGGATCGTGGGAGTCTCTCAGCAGACCTTTTATTTCCTCCAGAAACCCCCGAACCCTTGCAAGAACAGGCACAAGAAGCTGTATGGTCTCACTGGTTCTGCAGGGAACCAGCAGCCTTCTGCCTATTGCTCCCCTCTAATATTTAAAACAATCTTTGTCTTTTTTTTTTAACCATTTCAAATGTACACTTTAAACACATGCTCTACATCATGTTATGTCATACTGGAACAAACAGCTCCTCAAAAGGCTGAACTTCCATTTGTGATTATTTATCTAAAGGTTTTGTTTTCTTTTAAACTGTGTATATTTTGTTGGACTGCATCTACTAGCAGCTAAATTCCCAAGCTTTCAACCTGCCATCTCAAAGAAGCAGATTCGAAACAGTCCAAGTGGAGTTTACTGTCAGTCTGTAATGAGAGTAAAATTATAAATCTCTGTACCAAAAGCCAGCTGCTTCATTCTTAACTCTGATCCCCCCCTTTTCTTTTGCATTCTAGCTAGCATACAGCTGCAATAAATGTGGCTCTTCTCACAAGCCATGCAGATGTTAACAGTTCTGTAGGACATCAAGAAACATTTCAAGAATCTTGTAAGTGCTGACTAAACTTGCTTGAATAAGCCACACTATCTCCTCCACATTCCTATTCAGTAACATTAGTCTTCCTGAATATATTAAGGGGAAAAAAAATTACCATTTAAGCTAAGGCTTTAATATCTAGGTCTAGATGCACTATCAATAAACAAGGAATGTTCTTAAGCCATCAGACAACAGATATTCAGATAGTAAAGCAAAGGAAGTCAATTTATTCTTTGTCACGATGAGTAATGCATTTTTCGCTTCTTATCTATGCAAGAATAGTAAAATTAATGTCTGAAAATATATATTTATAAAAGTCATGGCTGTATGTATTTGAAAGAACGGATCAGAACTAGAGCAAGATCTTTTCCTTTTTAGTAATCAAATGGATTAATACTAAATTAGAGCGAAGGAGTTCAAAGTGCTACCTAGTACATTTTTATTAAAGTTGTATTAGCATGACAGTCATATGCATTAAAGATTAAGCTAAAGCCTCAAACCACAGTCAGCAGCAGCAAGAGTCCAGCTGTGCAGGTAGAGGACTAGATACGAAATGCATTAATTAAGTGGGTTTGTACTAGAGATGCTGTTTTAATATTCTTCCCTGTTCAAGCAGTGTGCTGGGGTAGAGCTAATTTTCTTCTTAGCAGCTAATGTAGGGCTGTGTTTTGGATTTGTGCTGGAAACAGTGTAGGTAACACAGGAATGTTTTAGCTACGGCTGAGTGAGGGCTTACACAGAGTCAGGGCCTTTCTGCTTCTCACGCCTCCCAGCAGTGAGCAGGCTGGGGATGTGCAAGGAGTTGGGAGGGGGACACAGCTGGGACAGCTGACCCCAACTGACCCAAGAGACATCCCACACCATGTGATGTCATGCTCAGCAATAAAACCAGGAGGAAGGTTGGCTGGGAGGCTGCTGCTTGGGGACTGGCTGGGTATCAGCCAGTTGGTGGTGAGCAATTGTATCAATTGACTTTCTTGGGTTTTATTTCTCTCTTTGCTATTTGACCTTTTATTACAATTATCATGATTATTATTGCTATTATTATTATTACAATTATTATTACTATTTTATTTCAACTATTAAACCGTTCTTATCTCAACCCACGAATATTCTCACTTTTACCCTTTCAATTCTCTTCCCCTCATCCTGCTGGGGAGCAAGCAAGCAGCTGCGTGGGACTTGGCTGCCGATTGGGATTAAACCACGACAAGCAGCAAGTTTAGTCTCCTTTCTGGGGTAGGACTTTCAAAACACATGAAGCAGTTTAGAAACTCAGTCATCAACAAAGGCAGTAAGATTCACTCATGTATTACTCCAGACACTTGAAAATCCCACATCAAATACCCTACCCTGTGTGTAAACTTCACACTTTGAAAACCCACTGGAAGGAGGGCTGCAGAGTGATTCGCAGCACTGAGCCATAAAGAGATCACAATCTTTGACAAGTTCAGAAACAAAATGTGCAGTCAAGAGTGTCTATGGCAGAGTTTTGAGATTGTCTCCAGTCAAGTGTCAATCTCAGCAGAGTTTCAAAGAGGACAGGGTAGGGAGAAATAAAATGAACATATCAGTACATTTCCTGCAAGGAATCGATAAAAAGACCTCACTCCTACAAAGGCTTACATACCTGCTCCACTTCAGATGCTTATCCTATTATGTAACACACTTGAAGTGAAAATCAAGTCTTTGAAGACACAGGGCAAAAATAATTTACCGTGAAATGTGGAATTTGGGGTATTGTTTGTTCTTTGATTTAGTAATACAGGAAATCTGAATAAAAAGCAGAATTGCAATGTGCTATTTTCTAAATGCTTCATGACACTGCTTTTATAGTAATTTCATCAAAATGTCATAAAAAAGACATTTAAGCATTTTGAGATAAGCAAAAAGACAATAGACTACAACCTTAAAAAGAATTTAATGTAATATTAACAGAAGCTCTGTAATTAGCTAGTCCAAAAACCTCAAGCTGTCTTCAGACTTCCCCAAACAAAACAAATTGGAAGGAGAGAGCAGGAAGAAAAGAACTAAAAAAAAAAGGAGAAAAATAAAGAGAGAGGAAAGAAAAGCCACATGAGCCAGAGTCCCTCACTGCTGTTATTTCTCCACAAGCGGAAATGCTCCGTTCAGTCATGGCTTAGGAGGCATAAACATCATTGAAATTCAAAAGCAGCTCTGAGAAAGAGGACGCCTCAATTGGTATGCAAGTGGTGTTTTCTCGCCCTGAATACATTATGAACTTGCAGCATGCTAATATGCCATGCTATCATAAGCACCAGATGGAACAGTAGGCAGTGTATGTCCCATCAAACCTCAGGAAGATGTATTAATGTTCCTGCTCTTTTTTTTTCTTCCCCTCCCCTTCCCTTTCTTCCCCTCCCCTCCCCCTTCCCTACTACAGCCCCTCAGCTGTGTCTCCAGACTGGCACATCTCGTACCATCAGTCACCTGCTCCCGAAGCACAGTTCTCCAGGGCTGCCTCATCTTCACCAGGTGGTGCCAAGCATCTTTTCAATCTTTTTTATCGCAGAAGGTAAAGGCCACAAGACGTGTCAGGCTGTGCTTACTGAAGGGTACCGAGTACAAAAGATAACATCATGAGATAAATGATAGATGAAGGAAGACTTTGGGTTTAAAGCTAGCACAATAGTTTTAAATTATGTATAAACAGCACAGCACAAATTCCCCCCTCAGTACTATCGATGAATGAAGAATTGGGGGACAGCAGCGAAGGGAAAGATTTTCCCTTTCATCAAATAAAACAGAGGAAACAGGATTAAAGATCTTTGAACTTAATTCCTTTTTTCACCACACTGGAAATCTTTTCAGAGAAGATGTACACAGTTCAACAGCCATTTATAGGGTAGGGGCAGGCTTTAATTTTAAATCAAAGTAAGAAAATGGCACATGGGCAAATTAGCTTACAGGATTTTTGATTTTTTAAAATATATATTATTCTAATGACATTCCTTGGCTTTTATGACTAACAAATTGCTTGAAGCTGTATGTATGATTCAAAAGACATCGAGAATTTTAATACTGCTTTGCATCATTTATTAATTCAGTCTCAAGCAGGTTTTGTATTACTGAAGAGAAATGTGATCTAGTATTCTGTATGAAAGCATGTGCATAGGCACACAAAATTAAAGCACATATTTTCTGGTATCACCTGAACTTTTCTTATCTATTCATAGAAATAAACCTCCTATTGAAATATATGGTTTGAAAGAAAATTATTTTCTTTCTCTTTTCCTGTTACTGTGATCTTCAGAATGCAAAATAAGGTCCTCAAGACTGAAAATTAAGAGCCTGTGAATTCAAAACACAAGAAAGAAAGACCAGAGATGGCTGAAGAAAAACAAATCAGCTTTAAGCATTCAAAGTTTGAATGTTCAAGTATTTTTAAACAGGTTTGTTTTTCAGAGAGAAATCATATCAAGTAAACATTTTGCCATTTTCTGATATTTTAGAAAACACCTGCTGATTTACAAACAGCTTTCACTATGCATGTAAATCTATTATTTTCCTAACAACATTAGCCTTCTCATAAATACAGTCTAATTCTACAAGATGCTGAGTATTCACAACTCATACAAACTTTTCCGGGGATTAACGTTGCTCAAAACCTTTTAAGAGCTAGATACAGAAGTTATCTGTCGCATGTATTAGAAGTATTTTTCCAACTGTTAAAGGTCTGGTTGACAGGGATTTCCCACCACACATCCAATCCTAAGTAAAACAAAAAGATAATTACCTTCTTCTTTCAAACAAAGCATGTTTAATAATAATAATAATGATAATGATAATAATAATAATAATAATAATAATAATGACTGTTATTCAGAAATAAGAGGCATTATTCTACCATCTATTTAGTCCAGAAAGGCATTAATGCAAAGATATCTTAAGGACTGAGTCAGAAACCAGACTAATTTTTTTCCTTTTTCTTTTCCTACTGAATATTGGGGGACTTGTTTTGTTTCTTAATATATGGCCTTTAAGGGTAATTTGCTAAACTATGATTTGCAATGTGCAAATAAGGCTATTTAAGTCCATTATCCTCTGTTATAAAGTAATTTCTGACACCTTAACAGCACTCAATTTAATTACAACACACTGAAACAGTAGAGCTGACTCCCAAAGGAACCGGTTTGGATCAGAAGATGATGATATATGCTAGCTGCTGATCAGCTTTCAGCATCAGATCCACCATCAGCTGTTTTCAAGAACAATATCAGAACATCTGCATCATCATATTATTTTCTGGCAAAAAGCCCTCCAAAAGCCAGCAATTGCATGCAACAATGTGTACATACCCGCACTTGTAAGCAGACATATTTAAAACCCAGCAGCTTTACTGTAATGACTAAAGGAGACCAAAAAAACCAAAACCAAAACAAACAAACAAACAAACAAAAACCCCAAAAAAACAAATTAAAAAACCCAAACCAAAACAAAACAAAAAACCAAAGAAACCCTTTTGATTTTGATTCAGTAAGCATCAATTTCTGCACCAGAATCCCCATTGGGTAATTCATCAGGGCATCTATTCTATATCTAGTGTGGCAAGACAGCAAAAACACTTACAGCCTCCAAAAAGAAAAACACTTGTGACAAAACTATTAAGCATTCCTGGTGATTAAGCAATAGACACTCATTATTTCAAGACTGTCTTGAACCAATGCCCCAGACAAAACCATGCAATCATATCTGCTGCTGTCAGGATGAAATCAAGGCATCATTTTCTGTATTCCTTCAAGAAAAAGCAAGTTACTCAGCAACATCCACAAAGCTCTTTCTGAGAGAATATAGAAGTTAGCTAAGGAAAGAGTATATAATTTCTCTTGTGGCTCTACAGAGAGATGCAGGTCGATACCTTAAATTTAGGTTGTATTTTTACCTTAGGAGCTTTTACAGACTCTCAAGAGTGGTTTGAAGCAAAACCTTCAAGGCAGCATAAATGAAAGGATTCTGTTTCTGCTGGTGTCTGAAGATTAAATACCATTACTTCCCTTCCTCAAAATGAAAGGAATTGGAAATTACTACTCTACCGATTGACATGTGACAGGAAGAAAACTAGCTGGTTAGCTGACAAGCAACCATGCAAATCAAACTCAAGATGTGGTTCTGTCTATGCAGAGAAGTCTGAAGAGGGCAAAGAAAGGCTGTAACACTGGCTTTCTGGCAGAGAACTTGCTATACATGCTCTGTAGACTCTGCTTTCATACCAAGGTCTCAATCAAAGTTTCGTGCACAGTTTCATCTCCTGTGCAGCAGACTCACTTAATAAATATAGAAAACACAAATACATGTTTGCTTTTACAACCAGAGAATAATGTAGAGATGCAAGTAAATTAACAAAACAAGATAAGCATTCTTCAAAATGCTTTAAAAATTTTACAGATAGTATTCTCAAAGAGGCCACCATCTCACTTCTCCATTTTCAAGGGGACAATGAAGTGCTCACATTGCCTAACAGGAATTCAGAAAAGAAAGATATACACTCGTTACTGCACAGATCCCCTTTAAAAATGGCAAAGGACTGCTTTTATTTCTGAAGATGCAATGCAGTCAAATGCTGATCTCAGGGTAAAATAATCAAATATTGATTTTAATGAAGTAATTTAAATTACTTCTAAGATTTAATATGGATGAGGTTGACAGAAGCTCTCTCTTTCAGGACCCTAAAGTTAGGAGATCCTACAGTGCCATGGAAGGATGAACTCAACCAATGTGGACCACTTGAATTCTAGAAACTTAGTTGCCTTCCTCCCGTCAGTGGAAAAAATGAAAACTAAAAACACCAATGCCAAGAGGCAGTAAACTCTGTTGCAAACCAGTTTCCATGAAGAAAACTGATGACTTTCAAAGCTATTAAATGACAGTGCCATCTGACCTTGCTGGATATCTAATTACAGCCATTCTTTTACAAACATAACAACAGTTGCTTTAATGAGTATCTTTCCACTTTCTTTACTGTGTTAGAAGGTCTCTATGTTTCACTCAGGATTTCACTTTCAAAACTGATTGAAATCCCAACACTTTCTGAAAAAGAATGAAATTATTGCATATCCCTGTTTTTTAAAGACCATTTTTGTATATTGCGGTGTTTATAGTCTAAAATGTCCAAAATACTGTACCTAGTACAGTTCCAGGCAAAGAAAAGCAGAAACAGTAACACTGTCACAGAAAATGACCTCTTCTAAATTTCAGTTAGACAAACTTTCTCCTAAATAGAATACAAATAAGTGTGTGCAAATCTAGCAGATATAATTACACAATCAACAATTATGTGGTGAAATGGACTGGAAAAATAAAATTAAAACAATAAATGTTAATTTGTATTTGCTAACCACGAAAGATGTGGCTGGTGCTCTGCAAGGCGCAAAATCTCTTAAAAAAAAAGATTATCTTAAAAATTCAAGGAATGATATGAGGAATCACATATAGGAAAGTCTATGTAGATGGCATTCACTTGAATTACAAAACACCTACAATGAAAATTCAAGGCTATGTACACATGCTTATTGCTCTGGTTTAAAGGGCCACCAGAATATATTTGGAATGCACAGTTTAGAAGCAAGAATCAAATTATGACTGCATTTTCCTATGTTGCGAGTGCACACATTTTCCAAACTGCAATCTTGTGGCAGGAAGAGTATTTGAGTCATGTGTGCTTGCATGACTCACTAAACACATATTAAGGAGAGAGCTGAAAAAAGGAAGGGGAAAGGCCCTGTATCCCTAACAGGGAGATTACTCTTTAGCAGGATGTGGTTTCAAAACAGGAGGACAGTAAGACATGAACCGAACATTGCTAGAGGAATCAGAGAGAAATGGGGAATCTGCACTGGAGATACACAGGAAGGCTCTCAAGGTTTGGAGGATTATAAGCACATAAAGAAAATTCCAATAAAGCATTAGAACTGAAAGAGTACCAAGTTAAATTTTAGATATGCTTTCCAAATGACTTACAGAAGACAGACTAGTGCCTTAAACCCCGGAAAAGCTGTATTGATAAGATAGAAAGGGCAATGGACTTTGAAAGGTAAGACATATTCCTTCTTGAATCATTTCAAACTTCACTGCAGTTAATGATGCATATACAAATGCCACTTCCTCAAATCTCAGTTCATCATAGCAACCCCCTTTTTTAAATGAAGAATGGTATTGGCCTGACCCCACAGCAGATCTGCATGAATTTGCAGTACGCTTGAAGGGTTACCAAAATACATCTTTCTCCCTTAATCCTCAGCTTCTCCTCCAGGAGGTGATCAACACCAATTCCTTTCACCCCTCTATTTCCACATTTCTTTTGGTCCTTGTCAGCTCAGTGTTGGCAACCTGCAAAAATATGGCAGAGCTTGTTACAGTCTGCTTCCAAAAGGATGTCCATAAGGAATGAGAACCATATGAGCAGTACTCTTAATAACTGTGTCCACTGCTGATGGTATTTCCTTTTGAACTTCAGAAAGATTTCCTGTCACCTTTGACTTACACTGTGTGCCTTTTTAAAAGCACAGTTAAGTTGCAGGCATAGCTCCAGAATATTTATCCACACTAGAACCTAAATATCTGGCTGGATAATTTTAATAAATTCAGATGTGTGGGTCCTACCAGGTAATTTTTCCTCATGAAAATTTCACAAGATTACCAGATCCCAAGAGCAAGAAAAAGCAGAAATAAATCTACAGCTCATTACACAACATAATGAAAAAGCTCAAGTAAGGCTCCAGCTTCACGCCATAAGAATTTGGGCAGGAGACTTTTAGAAGTTGGATCAGTTCAGTGGCTCTTCTGACACTACAGCTTTAAACCAGCTGCAGGAACATTACTGACAGGTGGTGTGCTGCAGCACAGGGACAAAACTAAGAGGTCTGTGAACCTTCAGTTGAGGTGCCTCCTCCCAAATCCCAAGGTCTCCAGCAACTTGTTGTCTCAAGCTGTTCTGCAGTTAAAGCTTACAATGAGGCTCTTTATCCACACTGCCTATAACTTGCAGTAAAGAAGAAATTACAAGTAGAGAAAAAATAAAACTAAAACAATAAAAAAACCAGCACAGAGAAATAAATTCAGCTCTACTATATGGAAGCACAGCTCCATGAGCTGCCAGAGGAAGGAGGTGAAGCCCTTTCAACCAGCACTGAGCCTGACAATTCTGCTCTTCTACCAGCACACAAAGTCCATTCAGAAAGCTACAGATCAAATAATTGTTTCAGACCAGATTCAATGAATCACTTTAGGTGCCCAAAGCCCAACACTGCCGATATTTCCCCTGAAACGCAACACAGAAGCCAGTACCATGGGCTGCTCTGCTCTCCTCTAGAGCACGGGGCTGAAGCACCTCAGACTGGGTATCCAGAACAATTAACAGATCCAGCAGAACAAAGAATCACCATGCAAGCTGAAGTGACCCTAGGAGATGAGACAGTCTATGCCCTTCTGCCTTAAAGAATGTGAAGTTTAGATCAAGTTGCCAAAGGTCTGTCTAATACAGGATTTTCAATAATGAAAATATCACTACCTCTCTGAAAAAAACAGTTTTAATGTCTGACCATCATTATGGTGAAGAATTTTTTTTCCTGGTATCTACTTGGTCTATTACTCGTGCCTTCTGTCTCTCATCTTTATCACTATGCACCTCAAGAAGAATTTGGCTCCACTGATCTTCTCTACACCCTCCCATTAGGTAGTTGTAGCCAGCTCATGACAAAAAAGATTATATAAAGTTAATTATATTTAACTAGCAACTGCCTACAGTTCACCAACAGGAAAATTCCTGCCTTTCAAGGGCTTCAGTAACTTGGGAGACATGGAATCCACAGCATCACTCTCTCCTCCAGAAAAGTTGTCCATATCCTCACCTTCAGAAGATTGGCATGTAGAACTGGTTTGTGTAAGACACAGCTAGGCGAGATGGAAGAGTGAGCTTTGAATTTTTTTTGCAAGTCTTTGGAGTGGAAGCCTCACTTTGGAAGTGAAACACACAAATTCAAATCCTCCTTCTGCTTGCTCAAGCTCAGGTCTAGAACGTATTCCCTTAGCAGTGGTGAAAGCTACTGCCCATTAGCAGTTTATGGAAGTAATCTCCAACGCTCTTGTCCTACCCAAGAACTGAACAAGTAACATGTTAGGAAGGAACATGGCACAGGATCAATGGCAGCAAGGGGGAAGCGGCTCCTGCACTGGTCCTGCTCTTCATCTGGTGACTTTCATGTACATGAGGCAAAAAGAACAAATGTACATCACAAAAATGCAACTTGGTGAAGAGATGGCTGAGCTCCTGGAGAGTTGAGCCAGTGAATATAGATAGAATATTACAACGTGGCAAGGACTTCACCAGCTTCACAGAGGAACTGTGTGAACATGGAGTTAGCATAGCAGGATATTGAAAGAAATAAGCCTTGCCAAGTCGGCCAATATGGCTAGACTGTGTCTGTGTGTAAGTGAAAATCCAAGCACTGCTGTGCCCTATGTTTTTCCCAATTTAATCTCTACTTGCCTCAGCATTGCTGGCTCTATGCTCCATTTTACACCAGATGCATTTCTGGGAACAAAAAGTAATCCTACACTTGTGAAGAGACCAACATTTCTAAATATGCACTGGGCTTCCTCTGAGATTACCTACCAGATCCAACTGTGTGAACAACTCAAGACACAGAAATGCTTCAACTCCAAAAAGACATTGGTGTGATCTCAGCACTGGGCTGCTTAACCCTATCAATACTGAGGGAGACCCTGCCATGCACAGATGCAGCTTGACATGCTCAGGAAACTTTAAAGCTGTAACAGTGATGCACCCAGGAATGAGGAGAGTTAGAGGCATGGCACTTTGGATCTGGAAGGCAACTACTGCTTCAAGTGCACAAGTTGTTTTGTGACCTGGAAGCAAAATACCAGGCTTCAGCTGATTTTTTGGTAGCGTTATCCTTGATGTACACACTTGGAAGAAACAAGGATGAAGCAAACAAACCAGAAAATTGGTACAGGTATGTGTAAACGTCCTGAAAAGGACCGGGTATCATGTCCTCTACTCTTAGATGTATTATTTTCTCTGTTTGGACTTCAAACTGGCATATCATATAATTTCATTTAATGCAAAATTCAAGTTGTCTTTTCAAATCATATATACACAGATCACTCTGATTTGCAAGCTATGACGATCATGCCTTAAATATGTGAGTGTGGAGTGCAAAATCCTCTAATCAAGATGTGATTGGTGCTAAACACCAAGGAAGTACCTGTCCTGAGAAACTGACTTGGTTGTTCTCTAGCTAAGGGTCTGAGTTATAAAGCACTCAATCTTCTCAGGAAAAGAGTGTTTGGGACCCTGATGAAATAGATAGATATAAATATATATATTCCTGCAGCACAATCTGCATTCCATGATGTGGTAGTTACTTTCCATGCATGTGTAGCATGAGGCAGTTCACGGCCCCATGGGTTGAAAATAAGAGCAATAATGTTATGCAGACTTGGGAATTTATTACTACCGTAAAAGACGAAGAAATTTTAACACTGTGAAAAGCAAGTCATCACATGTCACCTCCCAACCCTACCATACATATCTGAAGAACCCAGTGACCCACAGTCCTCTTAGGGAAAGAGCTTTTCACTCATAGCTGAATCCTGAAGATAAAGTCATTATGTAGGATGATTGGAATAATGATGTAAAGTTAACACCCAGACCTAAGTATTTCCAGACACATTTTCCCTATTTGGCAGGAAACTTGTTTTGTAAGACAGAGAGTCCTCCTAATATAACAGCATAGCAACTGCAGCTTAGAACAGAACAAGTCGGTTAATGGACTGTTAGGACACTTTTGCTGTGTAACAGCATTTAGACGCATGTATTTAAAAAACAGGTGGATAATCCAAATGTTCAGTTACTAGGACACTAACAGTTATGTCCATGGCAATTTTGTTTCTGTCCTTTAAACAAATCATCACTTGCAAGCACTAATGTTAAAAGCAGAAAGCCACTCTAGTACACAGTGGCTATAAATGCCAAATCAATTTTCAGCAGATAATAAAGTCCATGTTTTACAATCAGCAATACACTGTTTTACTACCCAAAATGTAAGCTAATAATATATAGCTCTGCTAAATGGAAAATGCAGATATGCTGTTAAGAAATGGGCTGGCTGTGAGATGATGGATCATTTCTGCCGGGACCTTCTTAAAGCTATGTGCAAATGTTTTGAAAATATCACATGATGTGGCCATGTGTTAAAAATTACAGCCAGTTAAGTTCTCTGCTAAGAAAAATATGTGGGCAATTTATGAAATGCACTCCAGGATGGAGATATCTTAAGTAAAACCAGATTTTGAAAACAAACCCATTTTTTTGAAACATGAACTTAAAAAAAAAATAGTTGCAGCTACATCTGGAGAGCAGAAGTAAAGAAAGGGTGGTCTGACCTAATACCAGGCCATCTTCTGAAAGAGCAGCATTATTTCTGGGCTACAATGACTGCGATCACTGATTGTCCTTTTAAGGAAACCATTCTGAATACTGCCATGGGCAATAATAAAGCATTTTGTAGGCCAACATCTGTTCTTTGAAAGTACTATAAAATGACTGATAGATTTGTAATGTTTCATAAATGAAGTCCGGAATAAACNCGGGGGCTGTTTGTGCAATGACTCCCAAAAAAAAAAAAAAAAAAAAAAAAAAAAAACCAACCACCACATTCACAGTAATCAGAGAAACTGGCGTACGGTATTAGATTTGAACACTGTTCCCCCAGGAACAATTATTTAGAGATAAACGCTTCCTAGAGTTCGCTACACAGAATGACAAAATGGTTAACTTGGTTACGGCAAGCTGCTTGTTAACGGGATTATCTTTCTAGAGACTTTTCTCAGAGTTGCAGCAGTGCCTTCACAGAGGTCTGAATGGCTTTTACAGCGCTTCATTAGCCAGCCCCGCTGCTGTCGCTGTGCCCCGACAGGGGAGCGAGGAGGTGAGCACCCAGTCGCAATTGTAACAGTACGAGCAATTCGTCTTTCAAGGGTAAATTTAGTTTGTGTAATTGTTATCACCACACACAAACCAGAACCCGTCTTTATTAACTCATGTTCTTTCCCCAAAAGAAGGACTTCAGATGTCAGAATCACTAAAGGGATGGTTCTGAAATCAAGACTTCACACATCCACAAAAGGCACTGATATAGTATCAGATTACATAAAAATACACATCCTTTTAATCTCCTGTATATAATGTGCTTACTTTTAAAATACAAAAACTGCCCCAGATGGCTAATAATGCCCATTTGAAAAAACACAACACCACAATATTAAAGGGCTAAAATATGCTGTGAACAGATTGAGAGGCAGTTCATCCTAGAGGAGAGTAAAAAAGTGCAGATGGGTGTCAAAAATAGCCAAGTGTCAGATCTGTTCAAGTATCTCCATTCTGGCACATGCTCCCAGTCACAGCTGTTAGTGTATTCTCTGTATCCAAGTGCAAGGTTTTCTAACACTCAGAGCTGACATTAAAACACACTTCTTGCTTGCTACTGCTTTAAGAGAATGCTGCAAATAAAAGATTTATTTAATGGTAAAGCTTAACGAGTACTGTTCAGGGTATACATACTTGAGTGTAGCACATGCCATTTTGATTAAAGATGCATGAAATTTTAACCAGCAGGTAGATTAAGTAATTTAAATGCCAAAGGCTTAATAGGTTTTCAAAAACGTCCACTCTAGGCATTCCAACAGTTTGCCAATAGCCCCAAATAATGCACACAAGGATAAAAACTGATAAGATTGTGTCATTTTAGTACAGCTAAATATCTTGATAAAACACAGAAACAGTAAAACTGCATGAGAAGATGAGTTTCATACAAACATAAGGGAAACATCAGTGGATTCAAATTATGCACAATGCACGGTTTTCCTAATTAATGAATTACCATGGTATTTCTAATGAAGACCACATTCCCAGGAATGCAATGCATGCAAATCAAATTTGATGTTTAAAGGGTTAAATTGACCTTTCATAGTCCTCAGTTGTTATCTATGCAAATTAATTTGCCCATATTTCAACCATATAAATCCTCTTAACCTTGTGCTTTGAGCAAATAGAGCCCACTTTCTTGTTACAATCACAGGATCAGCAAACATACCAGTAGTAGGGTATGACCATATACAAAAATCCTAAAAGGAAAACATTCTTCCAACAACTGGCAATACCTACATGCAACTGTGGCTGCAGTAAACTGGCAGATACTGTTTCAAAACACCATCTGCGAGGTGTACAGACTCTCTGTGATCAAGCATAGCCTCTTCTGCCTGTCCTACACAAATAATCCACAAGAACCAGCCAGCTGTAGGATCTCTAGCCCTGTCTTTTTTTTAACCAGAACACAGGCTGTTATAATCAGGCACATGGCTTTCTCCAGTCCTTACCAAAGGGGGAAAAAAACACAAACAAAACACACCAAATTCAATCTACTCAGTTGTGGTTGAGCATCTCACAAAACCCCTCAGACAAATCACCCTGCATAGAAGAGTTTTTATTGGCAATAACACTTATCAATTAGACAAGTGATTGTAAGATCCAAGGGTAATATTTTCCTGAGGAAACCTACCTATTGTAACTCCCAGCTCCACAGCAATTGCTCTAATTCAGCAGATTTTTTTATTGTTTTATTTTGAATCAACATATTTTGGTGATTTGCCTGGTGACAGTGAAGGACTATGATTTAGGACAAGGCTGGAATAATCTGTTTTATAAATCTCCCTCACTTCTCCAACATAAACAGCTTTTCACAGAGATAATTTCAGCTGATGGGTAAACACTGTGAATGATCTCTGACGATCAAATGTTTGCAGATTCAAGGTGCAGCTGACAGTCATGAAAGTCAGCCCGAAGCTGTATTTCTCTTTGCTAAAATGATCCCCCGTGCAGAGCCCTGCACCCACAAAGCTGGTGACTTTCTGCTATTTCTACCCCTTTTCATTGAAACATCCAGTCCTGCTGTAAGTATCATCTCTAGCAGTTCACTTGCACAAATTCCCCTCCCCCCAACACATACACAACAGAATTAGCATCCGCGATCGCTCCGTACCGGTATCAGCTTGCAAATCACCCTCTATATTAAAAGAGAAAAGAAAAAAAAGAGAGAGGGAAAATATACTATCAAAAAAACGATTAGCGTTTCCTCATTTAGAACCGAAAGAGCTGCAATAATTTGGACTCACCAGGCATCCTTGGATAAAATATACCACACTGTAAATGGCTCTCTCCTAAAAGCAAGCTTATTTAGGGCTCAGTGCCTCCTGTTCTGGAATGAACAGAGAGAAGCGAGGAGGGCCATCAGAACTGGCTGTGGCAGCGTAGCTGGAGGCAGGATGCTGGGCGCGTGCGTTTGCCAGGCAAAGACAGATGGAGAGCTGACACTCTGTATTGCACTTGGAGCAGAAATGTGAATGATGACAGGAGCACATGTGGCCTTGAACCCAGCCCTGTCTCTTCAGGCAGAACAATGACAGGGATGTGTGTGCAAATTATCACAACCCCGGCTCCCCTCAGCTGACTCCTTTTACTCTACCTTTCACACCAAGTTCCAGATGACCAAAGAATAGAAACTAAAATGCAGAGTGATAAGCCAAACACTGAATTATTCATTTTTTCTTTAAAAGTTAACCCTTTCCTCTGCTGACAACAATTAAAGAAAAAGCATCACTTTGAATCAGCTCTCCTCCAAATGTGGAAACGAATTGATTCTTTATTTTAACAGCCGTAATTTTGCACTCCATAGGACTATGTTTGTTTATTTAGCCGGAAATTCAAAACGTGCACAAGAATATAGAGGAGGAGCCCCCCCTCTTCCCACACTTATGTCATTATTATTCTTTACTGTGGGGAACGGAGTATCAGAATCACTCCCTCTCTCAGATCCACAGCAGCATGTGTAAAATAGAACACACTTAGAAAGCAGACCACTTACATTTTACTATGGTGCTTTTAACCCCCTGGGATTCTTCCATTGATATGTTCCAAACATTTGCAGCTTACTCTCCTTTACCTTGCATAGTGATCCATGGGGGATGAAAACAAAATCTTCCCTGTAAAGCTTTTTCAAAAGCTAAACAATCATGTCCTCCCAATTTCTGATTTTGTGAACCCCTTCAATGTTTATCCTTCACATGAATAAGGTATGCCTGGCTAGGTTCAATTCACTCTTCCCTATTAAGCTTTAATGGACACCATGATACATAAAACTACAAGTCTTTGTTATAGTGCTTTATCTAAAGCTGGCTATTTTCTTCTCAGCAGTCCCTCTTTAGTCCTTTGTAAAACATCTTTGCCTCTTAGAAGAAACATACGCTTGACTCGCATGCCTTCTGTAGCACATACAGCTTTGCACAAAATTCCAGGCACAAGAAAAATATCATCTTTTTTAAAACTCTCCTCCCATTCAGCACTTGCAAAAGCTTCCTTTAGTAACGAGCATTTCTTCAGCAACTAGCACATAGGTCCTGCTTCTGGTTCTGACTTTGCCTTTGCATTATACATTCAAACCCTTTATGGAAAGGCAACAATTCTCAGTCAGATCTTCTCAGTGTAAGGTCTGTCCTTGTGTATTTATTTATGCAACCCCTGATTTTGTGTTATGCCATCTTCTGCCTCTATTACACAGAAATTACTCTGCTTTTAGGCCTTCCTCTTCCTTCCTCTAGCTACCACAGAGCCTGATAAAGATCTGTTTAGGAAAAGGACACACATGCAAAATTAAGCAGAAAATAACAGTCCCTCCTAATGTCCGGACTGAACTCGTTAATATTTCTCAGTTAAAGAAAATGAATCACTTAATTTACTGATATTTCCATAATACCTTTTTAACACAATCTAAGTAGCACCCTTAAGTTTCAATTCAAATGGGAGAGAAACTCCAAACACAGGACTAACAAATCCAAGACTATCAAGAAGAAAAGGAGCAGCTCCCCTGCCCCAATAAACAGCCCAGCACTAACAATCTAATGTGTCTGCAACTTGAGGCAGGTCTTTTCTTCATCTTCGTCAGACATCTATCGTAATGAAGTTCTCTATAATGGATTTTGGAGTGTCAGAGAGCCACAGAGAAACACCAAAACATGAAAACATTTTCTTTACAGCCCACTTTCATGAACGGGGGAAAACCAGAGGGGCAAAGGGAGACAAGCAAGGGAAACAGAGACAAGAGAAGGCCAACAAGGCCTTTAAAGACTTTATTGTCCTTTTGGTTTTATTATTTGATGCACTATTTAAAACCAGTCAGGTAGTACTGTATTTGCTATGTTGTTTTTCTTTTGTAATGCTGTACTCTACATGAAAGGAAAAACATTTTCACAGTTGGAAATGCAACCTTTCATCAACATAGATGCAGCCTGAATCAGCTTCAGAGTAGAAAGTAACGTGTCAAAGGTATGACGCATTTTAATAAAAACCGAACAATATTCACTCTTAAAAGAAGGTCTTAATATCAGTACATTGTAAATCCACAGACCATGGCTCACGAAATTGAACTTCCATATGCTGTGTGATTATGCATCTTTTTTCTGTGTGTAAAAAGCCTTTTTAAGCTGTTATCTGACTACAGTAATTGCCACTTAAATTGATCCACGTCAACAAA
Source organism: Dicrurus megarhynchus (assembly GCA_013399195.1). Classification (NCBI taxonomy): domain Eukaryota; kingdom Metazoa; phylum Chordata; class Aves; order Passeriformes; family Dicruridae; genus Dicrurus; species Dicrurus megarhynchus. The sequence continues at coordinate 709,010 of VXAD01013251.1, read as the reverse complement.
ACCTGGATCCCTGGAGATTCTCACCTAGAAGTCTGCTCATGGAAGGGGCTAACAGAATGCCTGTGCATCTGAGACTACTTCAGCATTTTCTCAAGCAGCCAGCTGCATGAATAGTTTTTCCCTCTCATTATTTAATACACTGAGGCAGGCTGCAACCCATTTGGCAGTCCTCCCTGAAGAAGTACCTGTGGATATTTATTTGCTTTCCCCACCCCCATTTTTAATGCAGTCACCTAAAGCTTGCCCCAAAAGTTTTTGCACCAGGTCTAAAATTTTAACAGGCCAAGCAAAAGTGGACAGCCCATTCTGTAAAATGGTTTTATTCTCCACCAAGAAAGGAAAGGCAGTGGTTTTAACATAGAGCAGTTCTGCTGCATCACAAGAGTCAGAGTACTACCAAAATGAAAGGGATACAAAGAGAGTGAAAAATCTACAGGACAATCTAGGGCCAGTTTCTTTATGGTGCACATTACATTACACCATCCTGGGCGGGCACCAGCTCCTTCTTTGATGATCACTCAAAATGCTTTACAAAATCATTTTAAATCATCCTCTAGGAGTCGTTATTTTGAAAACGGGTAGAGAAGGCAAACCAGTCTCCACAGTCTTGTATTTGAAGAGGATGAAAAAAGATTTTTATGCAGAGGATGACAGAAGGTAGCCAAGACATGGATCTGATGGAAAAGGGAAATTCCTAATGACCATCATTTAAAAGTACAGAGATTGCCTTTTGAGCAAACCCAGCTTAATAACAGGGATTGGAAGTCCACTGAAACACATCTGTAGTTAATGAAAGCTCTCTATTAACAGTGAACGAAGATTTTAACTCAAAGCTTTTCTGTAGGACTTCTCAACTTCCCGCTCTACTTATAGCAGACTGTTGTGATACATTGTGACTTCACACAGTGGGTATTAAGTGAGTTAATTCAAAGGAGCTGAAACCTCATTGATCCTAATTGAAAGCAATACACCCAACCAAATAGTTTTCTACCCCATCTGCTCTGGCCTGCCACCAGCTATTCAATACAAGAGAATTAATAGTTTCAGATATTCTAACAGACCCAATAAAAGCACTCATTTAAGCAGGACTGCATTAACAAAGTGAAAAACCAAGGGCAAAATGGGTTCAAATGGAGCATTTTACTCCTAGTTGGCTTTAACAAAGCTGAATAATGCTTATTCTGACTTTTTATGTGCAAGACTTGATAAACTGAATGAGAAGGCACTCAATGATCAGTCAACGAGCATTGATGAATGGTCATTAGGACCCCCCCAATCTCAGGGAAGGCCATTCCACAAAGTGGCACACCAGCTTGAAAGGGCGGACTCACTAATGTCCAGATTTCCCGGCTTGCTTGTTCCACTTTCACTTTCAGACCACTGGCCACCAAATGAGGCTGACATATTGGAAAATAATCTTTTATGGGCGAGTGGTAAATAAAAATGGAGGCATTAGCTGGGCTTTCAAATTCAAATCTACTAGTTTTGTCAGCCCCAAAACGTTTTGATTTTCCACCCAGCTGGAAGCTATTAGTGTTTTCTTAAGGCATCCCACTGACAGGGCAAACCCACCTAATGTGTGAGCTGTGGAGCTGATGCAGGGGACAGGGGACAACCACTTCTGGATGCTTTCTTAACTTTATTCAGTTGACTGTCCAACCAAAGTACAGTAAAGGCAACACCTTCAGAAGCTCACTAATTTCTTGCTGCCCAAGTATCTCTGATTGCCTGGTGCAATGGCAACCCACCTAGGCCTGCACCCTCAGTGCAACTTTTTTCATGACATTGTACCTAGCCTTCCTTGGTTTTACTGCACTACCACAAAAGGCTCAAGCTATCCAAGAAAGGCACTTCTCTATAAACTTCTAATTCTTTGCTTGGAAATGGAATTTAAATATTCCAATAAGATATGTTCTTATCTGTTAACAGCAGCTCTTTATGCATGCAACACAAAACATTTGCCAGATAACACTAAACATTTCCCTAAGCATTTCCTTATTGGCAAGGCTTTCTGGACTTCTGAAAAAAGACAAATGAGACATTTAAAACATACACTGCTCTGTAAAACACAGACTAATTGAGATTACCTACACAAATCAAATACTGAGCAGTCGAAAGAGTCGCCAAAGTGGGACGAAAATATTCTTGGTTGTCTAAGACAAACTGTTGATTATGTTACCTCAAGTACTGGATTAAATTCATTGGAATTGAGAAAGCATTCATGTCTTTCCAGTTAAGAAAACTTGTAAGTTATATCCATATTTCAACAGTACTCCAAAGAGTATTTTAAATCATCCGCTAAGAAAAGGCAGCCTTGATAGTGGATTAGACTTAACAACCTAGACTGCCTACTGCTTTTTGATCAAAAAAACCCCCCAAAATTAATTATTGTTGAACGTTTAGAAATTCCAGTGACATTTCAGGTGCATTTCAGGTTTCAAAGCAATGAAAATATACATTAAGACCTAACATCAAAGAATAATTCCACAAAAAATTAACTGACTCAGAATGGGAGGGACAACATTCAGGCCCTAACAACTGCATGCTCTTTTACTCTCTATATACATTTTAGTAAGAACACTCACATGGACAAACTCACATATAAGTGTACCTGTCTTGGTGTCTATTTCTTTCACTAGATCTAGGCTAAACAAGTTTTGCCTCATATTTTTATTAAAAACTATATTTTCTATAATGTGGGTAAAGTGAATTAGAATTGACTGCTAATTTCTATCATCATTTGACTTCAAAGAAAATTACCACACCATCTGTGCATAGACACCACTCAAGCACTTTAGAAAATTTGATATTGATTTGAAAATATTTCTGAAAGAAAATACCAATGATGCTGTCTCACTAACAGAGAGAGAACACATTTAGTGTGACCTGGAGAAGCCTGGAAGAGAATATCTGCTCCTGCTGAACTATGGCCATATTTTAAGATACAAAAAGAAGGAGAAGGGGGGGAGGGGAGGGGAGAAGAAGGGAAGAAAAAAATGGTTTCAAGCTATCAGTTGCTTTTTGACTTGAAGCTCAGGGTGTTTGTTCATTTAACAGGGGTAGGGAAACTCCTCCTGCTGTAGTATATTAACCCGAGTTTTGACCTCTAATCGATGTCTTTTCAATGTATAGGACCTTCATAATAAAGATAATGTAGAGCATATTTGTGTGAAAGCATATCTACCACTAGCCATAAATTTGAGCCTTGCATTTTTCTCTGTAACATATCAATATTTGTGACACTAACTAAACATATTTTATTAATTTGACAAGGATTGTTACATTATATTGAAAACTTTTGTTTCAATGTCACCACCTCCCCATTTTGACTGATGGCGAGTTAGTTTTGTTAAAATGCACAGGGTGATAGCGTATGCTCCAGTGAACTTTCCCTCCTCTCAGCACCAGAGACAAAAACCTGCAGCTCTGCTCTGTGCTGGCAGCCATCTGGCCAGCTTTCTCTCAATGCCTGCCCCATACCACACTGCAGGCAAAATTTCAGGGCTCTAGAGCTCTGTGGAGCTATTCATGACATACCAATTTCACATTTTCTGCTTGTATGCTGGCAACAATAAATGCTAATGAGGACTATGAATGACATTTTTAAAGACAATAAAAAGGTCTCCAAATCCCTTGCATATGGAGACACTATTTTCTAAACTTCACCTTCTGTTAGGGAGCCATTACACTCTAAAGGAAAAAAATAACCTAAGGAGAACAATGAGATGATCAAAGCATAACCGAGTCCTTAAGAATTCCAAAGAAAACAATGTTTGCAAAGCTAGCTTAATGACAGACAGATTTTATGCTGATGTACAGCACTAACACTTAAGCATTGTAACTCTCTTTTTCGATAACACTGCTACTTCTCATCGAGGGGCTCNTCCTCCCTTTCACTGATCACATATAAGTCCACAAGCCACAGACTTGGACTTAGCAATTACTAATCTCTAGATGAGTCCAAGAATACTCGAAATAAGACCCAGAATAAACTGTAATTACTAATGGATTTGGAATGCTACGCTTTCATAGAGATCTCTGTGCTGACAAAGTGTGGCCAAGACAAATATCAAATATTTTCTTTCCCCAAATCTGCCTATTGCAATGCTATTGCTAAGAGAAAGAAACGAGAAAAGAGAA